>CM077638.1:13915000-14515000 GCA_039660915.1 Euphorbia tirucalli | reverse complement strand
ATCCGCCATCTGATTATCATCTCTAGCCACATGCTTGAATTCAATATGCCCGAATACTTTCACCATTTCCCACAAAGTCTCCAAGTATGGGCGAAGTGATTCTTCTTTGATTTCCCATTCCCCGGTGGCTTGGCGGATTACCAACAGCGAATATCCAACAATGGTCACATCATTTACCCCTAGTGTGGTGAGAGCATCAATGCCAAACAAGCAAGCTTCATATTCTGCACCGTTGTTAGTTACCGGGAATTCTAGCCGTCTTGACAAAGGAATTATCTCCCCCTCAGGAGTTACAATAATAACTCCGAGGCCTGCTCCTTTCTTGTTTACGGCTCCGTCAAAGTGCATAATCCATTTTCTGACATCCACTTCCACCAAAGCCAACTGCTCATCCGGAAATTCCAGGTTTTCCACATGATCAGATTCAAGTGGCTGATTGGCAAGGAATTCAGCCACTGCTCTTCCTTTGATCACCTTCTTTGTCGCGTATTCAATGTCAAACTCCGATAGTCAAAGCAGCCACCGGGACAATTTCCCCGTTAAGGCTGGGGCGGAGCAGAGGTATTTCATTGGATCAACTTTCGCTACAGCTTGTATCTTATAGGATTGGAAATAGTGCCTCAACTTCTTTGTCAGCCAAACCATGGCAGCGCAAGTCTTTTCCACCACGGTATACCGAGTTTCATAATCGAGCAGTTTTTTACTGAGGTAGTAAATGGCGTGCTCCCTTTTATCATCTTGTTCTTGAGCCAACATCGCCCCTATGGAGTTTTCCTCGATGGCTAGGTACAAAGTCAAAGGCTTTCCCAATATTGGAGGCTTCAGCACTGGTGGGTTGATCAAGTATTCTTTGATCCTATCAAATGCAACCTGACACTGGTCATTCCACACAACGGGTTGTTCTTTCCGAAGAAGCTTGAAAATGGGCTCACAGACAGTGGTCAATCTGGCAATGAATCTGCTGACATATTGAAGCGACCCTAGAAAAGATCTGACTTCTTTCTCTGTTTTCAGTGCTGGCATATCTCGAATAGCTTTAATCTTGTCTGGGTCCATCTCGATGCCTCTTTGACTGACAACGTGCCCCAACAGCTTGCCAGATGCAACTCCGAATACACACTTCTTTGGGTTGAGCCGCAAGTTATACTTCTCAATCCTGGTCATAAATCTATCCAGGATGGCAGGGTGCTCCTCCCGGGTCATGGACTTCACCAGCATGTCATCAACGTATACCTCGACCTCTTTGTGGATCATGTCATGCAACAACGTCGTAACCGCCCGCTGATAGGTTGCCCCAGCATTCTTCAACCCAAAAGGCATTACTCTGTAGCAGTATACCCCCCACTCGGTGATGAAGGCCGTCTTGACTTTATCAATGACATTCATTAAGATCTGATTATACCCCGAGAAGCTATCCATGAATGAGTACATAACTGCTCTTGCTGCACTGTCAATCAGGACATCAATATGAGGAAGTGGGAAGTCATCCTTTGGGGAGGCCTTATTCAAATCCCGATAATCCACACAAACCCTAACTCTCCCGTCTTTCTTGGCTACTGGGACTATGTTGGCTAACCATTCAGGGTAGTCCACCACCTCCAGGAAGTTGGCCTTAATCTGCTTTGCTACCTCCTCCTTGACTTTCTCGGCCCATTCTAGACGTAGACGCCTGAGCTTCTGCTTTACTGCGCTGAACTTGGGATCAATCGGAATTTTATGCTCTGCCATCTCTCTGTCAACCCCCGGTATATCATCGTAAGACTAAGCAAACGCTCCCACATGTTTTTTAAGTATTTTTATCAATTCTCTCTCTTCTTCAGGATTGAGTTCGTTGGAGATAGATACCATTTTAGGATTTTCAATTGTGCCTAAATTAATTTCATGTAATGCAGTGTCATGAATGCTGAACACATTGAATGAATGATTGCATGTATGCACAGAGCCATTAGGAAAAACATCACACAAATAAGCACAGTTAGATTTCATTTCATTCATCGCCTTAAAAGCGGAATTGTTCATATCAAATACATAGGATAAGTTTACAAAGAAATCATTTTCTTCCTCCACATGCGGAGGGTCTTCAGCAACTTGGTCTTCTGGATCAGCAGGTCCTTCCCCAAACAAGTCATTCAGATCAGCCTCGAGAGTCTCTTTCTGTGCTTCCGACAGGACATCTTCCTCTTTCTTCGCTTTCCTTTTAGCCATCATCTTGGTGAGCTCAGCAACAGCCTTTTCTACTAACTCTGCCTGTCCTGAAACAGCTTCCTTCTTCACAGGGCTCTCTTTTAACCCTTTCTTCAGCAATTCAGCAAACGCCTTGGTAATGGCGTCCACCAGGGGGTCTGCATCTTCTTTTGGTTGCTCCTCCGGGATGATGGGAGCCACTACTTCAGCTTGGATTATTGGAGGAGGACTGGTCTCTTTCACAGCTTCAAGCTTAAGCATTTCTTCCACCGAACCAACCCCATGTTTCGAGAAGTCAACTACATCAGCAAAGATCTCAAACCCCGGGACTGTTTCCCCATCAATAATCATCGGCTCCGGCTTACCACCATATGGCCCACCACTGGCTCGAACAAAAGTGTCCAAGAGATGGACTTTCTTTGTCTCCGGGATCTCCTTCTTTTCAGCACCTTTGTAACCAAGACCCCCTCGGTGTGATTGGCCCATAGTGATATCAAACTTTGTGACCCCTTGCTGATGGACTCCCAGCCCTTTTCCTGGGATGAAATTCTGCTTCTAAAAGTACTTATGGATCCACGGGGAAAACACCAAGTCTTTCTCCTTACTCTCTAAGATGACTGCTACCTGGAAGCCAGTCAGAGGCTGTTCAAATGAGTTCAATGCAGCTACCACAGAAGATTCATCCGCCTCAAGAGTCATGATTTTTCCTCCCATTGGAATCTTCACCTTTTGATGTAGGGTTGATGGCATGCCTCCCAATGCATGGAACCAAGGCCTTCCCAAAAGCAAGGAAAAAGTCACCGGAACAGATGTTCAGTGCTGAGCCATCATCAACCATCACACAAGGTAAAGTTCTATCCATCATTTCCACTTTCAAGTACAATGCACGATTGTGATTAGTTCCTTTCGGTGGCAGGTCATCATCAGTGAAAGTGATCCCCTTGGGACTGTCGGGTTGCAAACTCCTTGTACTTCCAATTGCCATGCACACCTCCTCAGGAGACATTAACGAATTAGCTTCCATTTCCATAAGCTTCTTCACCACTGCAGCCCGGTGCCTTTGGGACTCCATAAGTAGATGCCACATAGATGCATGTGCAGGCATCTTTTTAAGTTGCTCCACCACTAGATCTTCTTTTTCATCCACTTTGACAGGCAAATAATCCTGGACCGGGGCCTCTGCCCTTTTACTCGGTTCCCCTAACCGCTGGGGCTCAGGCTGATATACCCTTCCACTCCTCATGACATTGTTCACAGGGGTGTCCTTCTTTCTTATGTACATCCCGTCTTTGGTGCAAACAGGATAAACAAGTGTTGTCTGGCCCACAAGCTTGGGTCTACTCATCAGTTCGAACTCATCCGCATCGTCATCCAACTCCACATCATCTAGATTCACGGGCTTACTCTCTTTCACAGATGGATCAGCATCCTCATTTACTACCACCTGAATTGCAGGATTCGCCTTTGCGATCTGAGCTAGGACAAAGTTGGGAGACAATCCCGACTGCACCATATTCACCCTCCTTTCAAACTGAGGCAGTGGATTATTCTAAACATTGGGCTTTGAGCGAGGCGCTTCTATCTTCTTTTCATCAATCAACTGCTGAATTGCCTTTTTCAAGGCATGGCACTCATTGGTTCGATGCCCCTTGGTCACATGATAAGAGCAAAAGTTATTCTTGTCTGCCTCGGTCGGAGGCGTGTACGGTTTCAGGCTTTGAAGAAAGCCCAAATTTCTGCCCTTCAGGAAAATCCGCCCGAGAGAATCCTCCCAAGGAGAAATCCCTTTTCCAGCTGTTTGTTGACTTGCCCCTTGTGCCACTGCCACTACTTCTACTTGCTTGACAGGAGCAGGTGGCTGACTCGGCTTGGCACTGGTCGAAGAGGAAGCTGTTGGATTGTTATTATTCTAGTACCCTGAAGAATATGTCCGGCTTTGATACCCTCCCCTAGAACTGTTATGAGCCGGATCGATCTCGTATTTCTCCACTTTCCGGGCTAACTCATGTACTTCCACCAAGGATTGAAACTTGTGATATTTCATCACATTCTGATAAACTTCCAAGCTCCCATCAATTAGCTTCATAATCATTTCATCTTCCAACGGCTTCTGATGAAGGAGGATCATCTTGTCTATCCACTTTTGATAGTACTACGAGAAGGTCTCATTCGGTTTCTGCTTTACTGCCTCTAGGTCTTGTAGCTTGACCTCTAGCTGTGTATTGAAACAGAAGTACTTTATGAAAGCATCAGACAGCGCATCCCAGTCCCCTTGCACACTCTCGGGCTGTTTTTTGTACCATGTGATGGCCCCTCCTTCCAAAGTAGTAGGGAACAGTCCCGCTAATTGATTCATTGTAAGCCCTGCCATGGTCATGATCCGCACGTACTGATTCAAGTGAGCCTTGGGAGGACTTTTACCGACATACGGCGTAATCCTAGGCATCTAAAAGCCCACAGGTAACATTTCAACCCCTCCGGCTATGAGTGTGGACGGGTCAATGTGCTTGGCAGATTGGATCTTAGAACTGGCACGCAGCTCCGCTATAGTTTCTTCCATCTCCTTCATCTTTCTTTCTAAAGCAGACTCTACAGGTCGCTTAGCATTATCCCTTTGGCCTTCTTCAGCATCCGATTACCAATCATTCAACCTCCCGCCGCTACTCTCTTCTTAGGCAGCCCTTTCCGGTCGCTGATTAGATGATTCAGTCAATGCACTCTGCACTTGGTTCTTGATAAGATTCTTAAACTCATCAGAATTCATGAATTCTCGAATAGCAGTGGTGGCCATCATGGCAGCAGCAGTTTCAGGTGTGATTGCCATATCTTGAAATCTCTGTTGCAACTGTTCAAATTCCAGTGAAAACTCAGCACTTAATTCAGATGACGCTTCAACCTCCCCGAACTGAACAGACTCCTCAGACTCACTAGATGATGAATCTCCGTGCTCTAGTCTCACTAGTCTTCGTCCCGACCGGAGCCAAACTACAAGACATTTCGAACAAAGGTTAGTGAAAGATGATCACCCAAAGAGTTATGAACTCTAGGGGATATGCATATATGTATGGCGTGTTAGATGAATGATATGTGGATGATGTATGAAATGGATTTGCAACACGAACCTTGAATAATTAATCCTTCTGGTGGTGAAGTATGCATGAACTCCTATTTATGTATGCATGTATTGCAATTTAAGTTGGCATGGATGAGACCTTTGGCGCTCGGGGAGCACTTCGGGTTTTGTGAAATGAGATGAATATTCTTAGCGAACGGACAGAGTTTCGGCACTCGTGGAGTGCCTCAGATTTTTGTGATGTGAGAACGACATGTGCATGGCACATGATCGGGGTTTCGGTGTTCGGGGGACACCTCAAATTTTTGATGTTATGAAGTGAACTCGTGCTTGGTGTACGAGCGGAATTTCAATACTCGGGGAGTATCTCGGTTTCTGTGTCGTAATGTGAAGTGAATGCGTTCTTGGTGAACCTGCAGAGTTCCGGCGCTCAAGAAGCACCTAAATGGTTTGATGTGTAAAATGAAATTTTCGGCACTCGTGGAGTGCCTAAAATGATTTGATGAAGTGTGATGAATCTTGTCGGCACTTGTGGAGTGCCTAAAATGATTTGATGAAATGCGATGAATTTCGTCGGCACTCGTGGAGTGCCTAAAATGATTTGATGAAATGCGATGAATTTCGTCGGCACTCGTGGAGCGCCTAAAATGATTTGATGAAATGCGATGAATTTCGTCGGCACTCGTGGAGCGCCTAAAGTAATCTCCTACTTGGGAGGTAATGTGATGTGTGTGACCCTTCTATGAATGCTTTATGCATGACACGCGTTTCCCATGGCTGCAAAATAAAATAGTTAATGCTTATGACATTCAAGTGATGTATGTAAATTAACTATTATTTTTTTTTCAGACAATGAAAAGATGCATGGCTACAAAAAATGTGGTTAGTTTAAATGTCACGCGGGTGAATAATGTATTTACATATGAAAAATGGAGATGGCTGTACAAAAGATGTGAGTTAGAATCACACAAATGCTTTAGATGCTGTATGTTATGTTCATGAAAAATGTGGATGATGACATGTTATGGAAGGACAAAAAGACACGTAGCAATTAGCACACGGATCGTATTCCTCCAACCTTATTCCTCCAAACGTGGTCAGGTCGATAAAATTCTAACCGGGTCCTAAGAGGGGTTCTTTTCGAAGGGACGCGGGACTCCCTTTCGGAAGGGGCGCCTCGATTTCGGGTGGGGCCCTCCCTCGCGTGGGGTTTTTGATTAGAAATTCGTTTTTTGGAAAAGCGGATAAAGAATCGAGACCTAAATCTCGATAAAAAGTATAGGAGTCGCCACCCGGCTCAGCTCAACCGGGAAATTACAGCGTAGCTGAACCAAAGCGGGAACTGCCACACTTTTCAGAGATCTAAGTTCGGACAAGTCCCTTATTTCGTGTCTAATTTGAATATTATTGCCAATGTTCTAGTTATGACACTTTAATTTTCTAAAGATTGATTTTCATTAAATAATACACGCAGCGCGCATACGAAATAATAATACAACATAAAAGAGTAAAAGAATAAATATTTAAGAGCTTACAACCCAATCGAAGGAAAAATAAAACTCTTGCCTCTCTGATACAACCGCCTAGAATACACGAGAATCTAAAAATTACAACTGCCTAAATATACGATTAATTCTATTAAATACAAATAAGAAGAAAATTAAAATAAAATAAAAGCTGCAAAACAGAGGTTAGCACAATTTATACGGCACACCATAAGTAGGACTCAAACAGACAGAATTGAGTAATTAGATATTTGGGGTCATGCAATTTGGGGGTAACCGGGACGGCCCGGTCGGCCGGCCCGGTTAGACCTGAAAAACCATTTTGAAACGTCCCTGTATTTTTGGTTTTTGTGAGAAAATCGTTTTTGAAAATAGTTTTCCGATTTATTTTAATTTAGCATGCAAAGTAGGTTAGTTTTCGGGAGAACCGGGTCTCCGTCGTGGAATTGTTCTAAATGTAAATTTACCTGAAAATTGAATCTATGGTCGTGATGCACACAACAAAATTTATTTTGATGATTTTTGGGGTTTTCTAATTTTTTGGGATTTTTTTGGGAATTTCCTGATTTTTATGAAATTTTTTGGGTTTTTATGATTTTTTTTTTGGATTTTAGGGATTTTTTTAGGGGTTTCTGCTCCTGAACGGACACTACAGTCGTACGACTGTAGTTACAGTCGTACGACTGTAGTCTTATCAGAGACAGAAATCGCTAAAAAACCCTAAGAAAACACTTTAAAGCTGAGAAAATAAGAATAGTCGTACGACTGTAGAGGATTTGGCATGACTGTAATTACAGTCGTGCCCCTGTTCTTGTTCAAGAACAGTCGTACGACCGTTCTTATTTTTCCAGAAATAAAAACTTAAAAACTTGAATAAAAATGCACCAAACACAAGTAAATCACCCAGAAAGCTGGAAAAAGAGCTGAGTTAAAGGTTGTTTACCTCCTTGGTGACGATCCACAGCTGGAATGACCCCTGGCTACGCACCAATCCACGTGAATTCGCTCTTTTTCCGTAGAAAGTCAAGGTTGCAAAAAGTGTCCAAATAATCCAAGAAAAGTCACGGATTTGTGTTTGTTTTTGTCCCAAAACGATTCAGATTTTTAGTGTGGATGTTATCCTAGGATTTCTAATTCGTTTTAGGGATTGAAAACCAGAAATTAAGGAGAAAATATGAGAAGAAAGTAAGATGTTTACTTCTCTCTCTTCTTTCTTTTTCTCCCTCTTTCTCTCTCTAAAATCTTAAAACCAGATTTCCTTTTTGCCAAAAGTTCCCCCCTATTCTGATTTTTTTAACCTTTTATATCCCCCACTAACCCGGAAATCTTGAGCATTTAATGCTCAAGATTTCCCATCTTTTCCAAGTCAAAGGGGTATGGGTTCTGCAACCTGCCCCCGAAAGTACAGTCGTACTTACGTTACAGTCGTACGACTGTAACCAAAATCCCACGACTGTATTTACAGTCGTGGGTCAACGGTCAACGACGGGTTTTTTTTTTTTTAACGTAAGAAAAATTTCGTGTTCACACAATGCATAAATAACAACAACAAAACACCATAACAATGCATCAACACAATACCACAAATGTATAAAAAATGTATCAACACAGTATACACAAGGAAAACTAAACAAAAACATACTTATATGACAAAAGAAGCATATATAACAACCAGTGACGGTACCAGGATTGGTCCGTTGGGGCGAAATTTGGTTCAAAAAATTTTTGGTCGGTTAACAAAAATTTCCAACCGATGAACCAAAATTTATGATCAGCTGACAAACCTGAATTAATTTAATTCAATTCAATAAGAACACAATTAAATTAATCCAGACGACAACTTCATTTAAAACATAAGTCTAATCCAACACAATCAAATTAATACAAACAATTCAATACAAATAACACACCAACAATTAATTTTTTCTAACTGAAGGAGACGATGAAGAACTAGTAAAATGAGAAGTTTTGAGAGGTTTCAAATAGTTTTTGCGAGAGATGCCAACTTTTGAAAACATTGCAAAATATCTTCTTCATTAATGCTGATGAATATCTTTTTCTCAATGTAACACAATAAGCAATCTTACATTAACTCATCGCCCAGCCTGATGTGTAGATCAGTCTTCACAATATTCATGGCAGAAAAACATCTTTCAACAATAGCTGTTACTGGTAAGACCAATGCCAACTCAATAAGCCGATACACCAAAGGAATTAAATGTGATACTTACTCTCCATCATCTTTCTTTCAATAGCTCCAATATCATCAAGATTAGAGAATTCTGGATTCTCTCTCATAGCAGAATTGTATAGTTCAAGTTAGCAGCTAAGCTCGACTACCTCAATACTAGAGAAATTTTCAGAGTATAACCCAGCAAGATTGAGTACTTCATGATGATTAAAATGTGCAAATGAGTTTGAAGGATAAAGACTCATTATGCCCTTAAGCAGATCTGTGTTTGCCTTATTGAAATGATTGTTCAATTCTATAGCAACCTCATCAATTACCTATTATTATATAAGTAAAAACAATTTAGAACACTATCCATTTAAAAAATAAAGACCAATGACATATATATATATATATATCAATTACCATAAAATAAAATGGAATACTTTTGCAAATATTTCCACCCGAAAATGGTGAAAATGAGTCACGAGTTCTCCATCAATAAGTGTTCTACTACGACTATCAATAATATCCTCCATATTGGGTACTTTAATTTTTTGTTTCACACAAAATTCAGTGGTTTCTTTCAACAACCTTTCCCAACCATCTTCTCTGTATGTTTGTAACTTCTTTTTCAACGCTTGAACCATACGAACAACAGTTCTTATGTTTTGATCTTTGACTTGAAGAATCTTTAATAAAGGTTCTGCCACTCCCAAAATATACAACATTAACTTTCCAATAAACACAAATTCTAAAGAACCCATTTTATTCACCAAACCCTTAGCTGTGCCTTGATTTTTTCTTATATCACTATCTTTATTTATTGCCAAAAGCACTCCTTCCACTGAATTCCACATATCAAAAAGCCGGATTAATGTCTTATAGTGAGAACCCCAATGTGTAGTCCCTGGTATTGCTAAACTTATTTCTTGATTCTGCCCCTTTCCTGTTGAAATATCACCATTTTGTATTTTCTTCACAACTTCTTCATCGTGTAATTGGCGAAGAGTATCCTGCCTTTTACATAAACCTCTAACCATATTCACAATCATAGAAACATAGTCAAAGAGTTGGCTCACATCATCATTTTCTTCGGCAGCGAACACAACAACCAACTGAAGTTGGTGAGCTAAACAATAAATATAATGTGCGTGCTTATTTTCATTTAGAATGAGTGATTTCAATCCATTAAGCTCATCGTGCATATCAGAAGCCCCATCATAACCTTGACCTCTAAGTCTTGATAATGATAATCCATTCTTTGCAAAGAATTTATCAACGACATTCTTTAAACATTATGCAGAAGTCTCAGTTACATGAACCACTCCAACAAATCATTCAATAACTTCTCCATTATCATTCACAAATCTCAAAAACCACAACCATTTGCTCCTTCACAGAACTATCTCGGGCCTCATCAAGCAAAAGAGAAAAGTACTTGTTTTTTATCTCATTCAAAATGACTTTTCTCGTTTCTTTTACATAAGCTTCAATTATTTGTCTTTGAATGGTAGATGAAGTCCTTTGATTATTTTTAGGAGTATTTAATTGCATTACTTTATTTGCTTCTTCATTATATTTACAAAACCAACTAATGAGTTCAAGAAAATGACTTTTATGTATTGATTCTTCGGATTCATCGTGTCCTCGAAAACCTAAACCTTCCCCTAAGAGATATCAAGCTACTCTTACAACCGTTGTCAATCAAGTACGATACTCATCATAAAAAACATCACTTTTATTGCTTAAAGCAAAATCCACATTCTCTATTTGGTTTTGATATTGACCAACCTTAATTCTAGCATAAGTGTGTGGACTATCCGGACCTCTTTCATGACCAACAAAATTTTCCATAGCATGTTTCCAATTATTATACCCAACTTCTATAAGAAAAGTAGCCCCACTTTTATTGCTATTTGTAGGAAACAAGTAGCAATATAAACAAAACGCTTTGTCTTTAGAAGCACTATACTCTAACCAAGCAGATTGAAACCTCATTTTACGTCCACTATAAGGACTTTGAGGAAATTGATGCCCAATTGGTTGATAAGGCCCTAACTCTAAGTATCTCCTTCTTAATGTATCTCTCATCTTAATTGGATAACTTTTAATTGGTTTCCTCAATCCCGGATCACCAATAATATCATTGTCTGAAACTTCAATCTCTGTGCGGGCTCTTTTTTCACTAGCTTGATCAATAGGGGTTTCATTACTAGTTGATGATGGTTCGGGATTTGATAAAGGATTTCGCTTTATTCTAGTAATAAACCTATCCATATTTCTAATTTCTATAAATAAAAACACAAATACTACAATCAATTAATCAATTCATAACTAAATTTAAACATATTTTATCAATTCAAATCCAAAAATAACAATGCACAATCAATTCAATTCAAACCTAATTTATCAATTTATCGATTCATCAATTCAAACACACATTCAAACCTAATTTATCAATTCAAATCTAAAAGTAACAACATAATTTACACAATCAATTTATCAATTAATACCTTAATTTATCAGCTTATTAATTCAAACCCACATTCAAACATAATTTATCAAATAACAACACAGTTTGCATAATCAATTTATCAATTAATGCCTCAATTTATCAATTCAAACCTAATTTACATAGGGGTGAGCAAAACCGAACCAATGTCCAAAAACAAAAAATCCAAACCGAACCAAACCGAACCGAACCAATGTCCAAAAACCAAAAATTCAAACCGAACCGAACCGAACCAAATCGATCCATTTTATAGTTTGGTTCGGTTTGGTTTTAAGTTGTTAAGAAGTTTGGATTTCGGTTCGGTTCAAAACCAAAAAAACGGAAAAACCGAATATTTGGTAATATACTAAAATTAATTTAAAATTAATATATACTGATTTATAGTTTTATATTGTGATTTTTGGATGCTAATTTATAGTTGTTAAAACTTGAGAGTTGAAAAAAAAAAGTAGAAAATTTTAGAATTTTAGTATGATGTAATAGTATTATTTAGTATTACTGATTTTTTAAATTAATTTTTTTGTATTTATTATTATTATTATTTTAAACAAACTACTTATATAAAAATTTTATTTTGATTTTTTTCAAGAAGTTGATGTTTTTGGTTCGACCTAGTCCAAACCGAACCGAATCAAAATTTAGTTTGGATCGGATTGGTTTATAAAATACAGTGTTTTTTAGATCGGTTTTTATCGGTTTGGCTCGGTTTTTGAACCAAACCGGTCCATGCTCACCCCTAAATTTACACAAATATTTTTCTTTAAAACCTAATTGCAATAAAACCTAAATAAATTACAAAAACCTAACATTTAAAATTAAAACTAACCGAAATAAGAAGCAAAGAGGAAAAGAGGAGAGGAGAGGAGGAGAATAAGGGAGACAGCAACAAGTGGTGTGCATGTGATGAGGAAGACAAATCTGTGTTTTATTTTCTGTCCCCAATTTGCCAGGGTAAAACGACGTCGTTTTGCCTTAGTCAATTTTAATTTTTTTTACTGAAAATTCAAAAAAAAAAAAAAAAATCCCTGATACAGGGGCGCTGCTCCTACTCTTGGGGGCCGGGGGCCATTGGAAAGCCCACTACTCAGTGGCTTTTTCGTTGGCTGGGGGGTCAGCTGCCCCCTGTGACACCCCCCCTGATAAACCAAACATCAAAACATATATCAACACACTGTCACAAAATGCATTAAAAATGTATCATAATCAATAAAACAACATAACAAACAAAAATACAAAAATAATAGATTATCAAATAAAAATAAAAACATAGCTTCTTAGGCACATCACTACCCATAGTGATCTTCTAAGTCACATTTTTTTCCAATCTTGATTTTTCGATAAGTCTAACTAATCGGAACATTTTCTTCACCATAAACCCTCATCTTCTTAGACCAACTAACATTCTTCACCATTATCAACAAAACCACGAACAACAGAAACAAAAATCCAGAATCGCTAAAACGAAATGAAAAAAAAAATTGAGCACAAGAGTCGAAAAATACTAGAACCACAACAATAAAAATAAGCAATGGTAACAGAAAGATACCGTAACAACAGTAGAAGAAGAACGAAAAATTCCAACAACAAATATAATTGCAATAACAGAAGAACAAGAGAAGATGATAGTTCGTAAAAGCGGAAAGAGAAGGAAAAAAATAGCAAGAGAGTGGAAAAAAAAGGGTATAAAAAAAAAAATTTATAAAAGGGTGTATTTTTAGAAATAACGAAAGGTATGTGCGGAAACCCAATTTAAAAGAGATCTTCGTAGAAAAATTACAAAATTGAGCCGAGAGTAAAAGTGGGCTGGATAATGTAGAAAGAGAAAACTAAAAGGCCCAAGAAAAGCAAAAGAAGCACACAGATGCAACGAAACTATGTTTCCAAATTTAGAACAATCCGATGCAAAACCCCCGAACACAAGCCATCTCTTTTCAAAATCCAGACTTCAGATTTATTTCTATTTGGTTTTCACGTTTCTCTTCCCCCACCTTACATGAAATCCCTTTCTCTCTGCGTCATTCCTTTCTCTTTCTCCGATTTCTTTGTTTTTTCCAACGTAATATCATTTTTGTAGCCTCTTCATAGAAGAATCACTATTCCTTCTTTCCTCTTCTTTTTTGTGCATATATATATTATATTTTTAAATTACGCGATCAATCACAGCATAGTTACTGCTTATCCTTTTCTCTCCTCTGAGATCTGGTTCACTCTTCCTAAGAGAACAGGAAGAAGGAGAAGTGAGTTCCTTTTCTAGTTTCTGTTCATGGATTTTGTTTTGCTTTTTAACTTTTCAGTTTTTAGGATTAGTTGTTTGATGGAAATTATATTTGTATTGTTTCGTTTTGCTTGTGTAGTTTTGTAGGTATGAAGAGGATAAGGGATGATGTTTATGTAGGTTCGCAATTTAAACGACCTTTTGCCTCATCTCGTGGTGAATCGTGAGTTCCTTAATTGTGCCACTTCTCTTCTCTATTGTTGCTTAGAGTTTTAAATATCCACGTTTTTTTTTTGGCTTTTTGTTGTTTATTTTTTTTACTTAGTGTTTATTGATGATGTTTGAGAACATTTGATCACGCTGATGTTGTTAGGTATCTTGGGTATTATTTTGGCCGTAAATTTTTGTTTTTTTTTTTTGGTGGTTATTCTTATTTCATTTATTAGATATGTACTAAGATATCATGTAGGTTTTGTTAGTATATGTTTCAATCATGCTTCGACTGTTTACAATAGTTCTGCTTTTTTTCTGGGAGAATCTATTGGAAATTTTCTTTAGGAGTATGTTTTATTTGGGTTGAATCTGCAGCTATATGATCTTACTCCATTAAAAGCATCCCTTCAGAATTATGGGATAAAATATTAAATAAAAAAGTGGATATACTTTATACTGGTTAGCTTGAGGAGAACTATAATAGCTGTTGGTGTTAGTGTTTTGGTGGTGTATTTCAATATGATAATATTTTCTTTTTCCTGCTAAATTCTTCTGGCTACAAAGCTATGGGCAGTCACACATTCCATTGAGTAGTGGTGGAGGTGGTGGAGGGGCCGGATTTGGTGGGAATGGGGCAGGCGGAGGAGGAGGTGGCGGTGCTGGTGCTGGTACTGATATTGCTTCACACAAACTAACTACAAATGATGCCTTAACATATCTCAAGGAAGTGAAAGACATGTTTCAGGACCAGCGGGACAAATATGACATGTTCCTGGATGTCATGAAAGATTTTAAGGCCCAACGGTTAGCTTTTCAAACCTTATCATGTTTTTATTATTATTATCGGCTGATGTTACTTTTAGTCTAATTGATGTATGCTGCTGTATATTTCTCACAGAACTGATACTTCTGGTGTCATTGCAAGAGTGAAAGAGTTATTCAAGGGTCATAACAACTTAATCTTTGGATTTAACACTTTCTTACCTAAAGGATATGAAATAACCCTTGATGAGGATGAAGCTCCACCAAAGAAAACAGTTGAATTCGAAGAAGCTATAAATTTTGTGAACAAAATAAAGGTAGCAAAATGATTAAGTTGTTGATTGTTTCATTTTGAAGGGTAGATGGATTTTCTGAAGTCTTGAGTTTTGACCTGTGGAATTTTCGCTTCCAGAAACGTTTCCAAAATGATGAACATGTGTACAAATCATTTTTAGACATTTTGAGTATGTACCGAAGAGAGCACAAGGACATAAATGAGGTCTACAGTGAGGTAAAAATATGCAATGTTCATTATGTTTGGTTGTCAGTTTGGTTATTTATGTTGATCTATCTTTATTTGTAAGTGCATTTCATGGAGAAGTTACTATTATTGTTATTATTATTATAATTATTATCTGAACATCAAAGTTTTGTTGTTTTTATTTAATTATGTTTCAGGTTGCTTCTCTCTTTGAGGACCATGAAGATTTGCTTGATGAGTTCACTAAATTTTTACCAAATACTTCAGTGCCACCCTTAACCCAAAATGCACAATATGGCCGAACTTCTATTCAGCGGTACAATGAAAGGAGCTCTATTACCTTGCGACCAATGCATTTGGACAAGGTAATCACAATTTTTACCCTTTTTTCCCCCTTTTCCCATATCTGTGATGATTGGGCATGATGAATTATCATTATTCAATATGATTATGTTATTGAAAATGGCCAATTTATTAGATTACCTCAAATAAATGAAAAGGGAAAACCTTTGTTGATCTGATTCTTAATGTTGAGGAAATTAAATGTTTTCTAGCAACGTCGTCGGGATAGGATTGTTTCCCATGTTGAACGCGATCTTAGTGTTGATCAACCTGAGCTGGACGATGACAAGGCAATGATGAAAGTCCACAAAGAACATAGAAGGCGTGGTGAGAAGGAAAACAGAGATAGGAGAAACCGTGATCAAGATGATAGGGAGCCTGAACATGATAGCAATAGGGACTTAAGCTCCCAGCGCTTCCCTGACAAACGGAAAGCAGCTCGGAGGGTTGAAGGTTTTGGAGTGGACTCTAATATTTCTTCTTATGAAGACAAAGACAATTTAAAGAGTAAGCTCATTTATGCTATCCCTAAAAAATATAATTTATTTCTATTTTGCATTTAGTCGGATTATACAATCTTTCTTGGTTGTAAGTTGCAGAAAAGACTAAAGAATGCTACATGGTTATGGTTCTATGTTCTCCAATAGGTCAAGAGGCCTTTTCTTACAGCATTTGAATTTAGTAGTTTGTTCATTTAATGAAACGATTTCTTGACTTGCAATTGTTCACAAATTTGAGGCATACATGTATTTATGTGATGCTATTACTTGTGTTTTAACGCCGGGAAATATACTGCAAATACTTCATCTCCTGAATCTTTTAAGATGACTGTTTTAGGAAAATACATTTAATTTCACTTCTTTGTGAATCGGCAAATAAACCTATTTGGAAAACATGACATATTTTCTTGAAATGTGATTAATATAGTCATTTTGTTATTTTCAGTTTGCTATATTTGATAGAGACATTTGTATATTTTTATGTAATGTCACCTCACAATGTCAAATGAAGATTGCATGGCTTAAAGCATATTGCATGTCACATTTCTTACAATGATTGCATGTTAATGTGATTTGTTAGTCTTGTTTGTAAATAACTAGATTAAATATCCTAGCCTATAAAGCATATTGACATGATGTCTCCATCTGATCAAACTTCAACAATCTTATTCCAGATATGTATAACCAAGGATTCATGTTCTGTGAGAAGGTCAAGGAGAAGTTGGGCAGCTCAGATGATTATCAGGCATTTCTGAAGTGCCTTAATATTTACAGCAATGGAATAATAAAAAAGAATGATTTGCAAAATTTGGTAAGTGATATACCATTTAAATCCATTTCAGTTTTTTGAAATCTACGGATCAAATTATTTTATAGGATCCCTCTCAAATGTTTGAACTTTCCTTTTTAGTTTCTTCCACTGTTATGTAAGTTAATGAGTGATTAAAGAGATAGCAGTGAAAGTAAATAAGCACTACATTAGTGACAACTGAGAGGATAACGAAGGATATATGTATAACATTACTGTATGCCCAGTATCCAAAAACATGTGAGCACTACAATGTTTGAATGTTACCTTCTGAACTTTTACATTTGCGGTATTGGTACTCACAATTAGAGTATTAACCTTAACTGATCGATTAAGTTCCAAATCTCAGGTAGAATATATTTTTTGTGTTAATTTCTTCAGAAGTTTAATTGTGGTCAGCTTACCTATAGTATGGAAATAATAGTTCCAAGCCTTGTACTGTTCTCCAAACCAATTAGAGTGATCTACAGTTCTTTCTTCTGATAGGACCTTAAAATAATTGAACCGCATTCTGAATCTTGCACAGTTATATTCAAGCAGTATGTAGGTATTAACTTGAA
The DNA here is from genome assembly GCA_039660915.1 of Euphorbia tirucalli. Classification (NCBI taxonomy): domain Eukaryota; kingdom Viridiplantae; phylum Streptophyta; class Magnoliopsida; order Malpighiales; family Euphorbiaceae; genus Euphorbia; species Euphorbia tirucalli. Next base: position 14,497,672 of record CM077638.1, on the reverse strand, counting down.
CTGTTCTTTGATGCTTAAATTTTCTTTTACCTGAGAAAGTAATTATGATTGAGATCCTTGCTTGGATATTTAATATATGTTCACACTTTCAAGCTCTTTATTTTTATAAAAAAATCTATCTGCATTTCAGGTAGCTGATTTGCTTGGAAAATATCCTGATCTTATGGAGGAGTTCAATGATTTCTTTGAGCGATGTGAGAATATTGGTAACTGTTGGAAGTTTACTGTTCATTGAAATTGTTTGCTTTTTTTCACATAATGTGCTATTGCTTTCCCTAATGATATTTCTAATTGGTGTCTTTCATGCAGATGGTTTCCTTGCTGGGGTTATGAATAAAAGTATGTCAATCAATTTTATTTTGTTCTATTTATAAAATTATAATAAAACTGTCAGCTCATCACTTTCTTGAGGTGGATGTTTTAGATTATTACTGTTATTGTTCTGAGATGATTGCATTGCAGGACTTCAATTTTTGTCTTGATTTGCAAAATATAATGGTGCTTGTTTTATTGTTTGTAGAATCACCCGTTACTGATGGACATGCATCTAGATCAACAAAAATGGAGGACAGAGATAAAGAGCAGAAGCGTGATCTGGATGGAGCTAAAGATAGGGAAAGATGCAGGGAGAAGTATCTGTCAAAATCTATTCAAGAGCTTGATCTTTCTAACTGTCAAAGTTGTACTCCCAGCTACAGGCTTCTGCCTGATGATGTAAAAAATCTAAAACAGTCGTGTTATTCTTTTTGATAGTTTAAGTAGTTCAGTAGTGATGTTTGACTTGGTAACTGCCCCTTTGTACAGTACCCAATACCTTCAGCAAGCCAGAGATCGGAACTTGGTGCTCAAGTATTAAATGATCATTGGGTGTCTGTTACTTCAGGAAGTGAGGATTACTCTTTTAAACATATGCGCAGAAACCAATATGAAGAAAGTTTGTTTAGATGTGAAGATGATAGGTGAAATGCTTCTCTGAGTCCTGGTTTCTTTTGTTATCCTGATTTTACTTCGTGAATATTCTGGGTCTCCAAAGAAAGTATTTTTGGAATCTAAATTTCTTCATACATGTTAGATTTGAGCTGGACATGTTGTTGGAGTCGGTGACATGTACATCTAAACGTGCTGAAGAATTGTTAAACACGATCAATGACAATAAAATAGACATTCCATTCAATCTTGAAGACCATTTTACTGGTTAGTTTCAGGATTGATTACACAGTAGTTCTTTTTAAGAGTATTATTTATCTTCATTTTTAGCTTTATATTTGTTGCTTTCCGACCTTAATGTTGTTTCTTTGCTTCTTTCATATTTCAGCTTTAAATCTAAGGTGCGTAGAGCGTTTATATGGTGACCATGGTCTTGATGTCATGGATATATTGAGGAAGAACCCTACTCTTGCCCTGCCTGTTATATTAACTCGTTTAAAGCAAAAACAAGAAGAATGGACAAGGTGTCGAACAGATTTTAACAAGGTTTGGGCTGATATCTATGTGAAAAACCATTTCAAATCACTGGATCACCGGAGCTTCTATTTTAAGCAACAAGATTCAAAGAATTTGAGCACAAGATGTAGGTCCAATTTTAATATTGAACTGCATCTAATGCAACCAGTTCCATAGTTCTGTACTTTATGCATACATTTTTAGTTTTGTTCCATTAGAGCAAATGGTTGTTCCTTTACTTGCATGAAAATTAATGTTTGCACTTTCTGTGAAGTTTGGGAATGAAGAAAATAATGTAGTGTATATTAAAGCGAACTTTGGAGCAAATAACATAAATTGACTTGGATAGTTTCCTGAATCTTGATAACATAATTTTGTTGGGTATTAGTCTGATCTTTTTGGCTGGCTGTTCCTGACTGGAACATATTCAACTTTGTTTTAAGCCTACATCCCAGTTTCCAATCTAATTTTTTGCCATATGGATCATTTTGGTCTGTCCACTCAGTTTACAGCTACTTCTGTAAAATGCTTAAGGGCTTGTTATACATGAAGGAATTACTGAGTATTGAAGGATGATTTGGCAAGTAATCCTAGGTCTAGCTGATTCCTTTCTATTGCTTAGGTATCACAAAGAACTTCAGGTTCTGTGCTAAAATTATTTTGTATCATCATGCTTCTTTTACTTATACTGCCCTTTCAACTTATAGCTTTGTTATAGAATGAAATATTGAAAAGAAGCTTATACTGTATTGTGGCATACCTAATTTGGATTATAAATTTTATGTATCTAATTTGGATCATAAATTGTATGCGACATCTCTTAAAGCACTTTGCTACTAAAGAGATTTGCTATGTGTGCCTTTTTTTTCTTTTTTTTTTTTTTATCACTGCTTGTATTTATCTCAGCACATTTGTTTCTCACTCGTTTGTTTAAATATAAAATACAGCACTGGTGTCTGAGATCAAGGAATTGAAGGAGAAGCAACAGAAGGAGGATGGCGTTCTATTAGCCTTCGCTGCTGGAAATCGACAACCTGTGGTTCCTCATATGCATTATGAATTCTCTGATATGAGCATTCATGAAGACTTGTACAAACTTGTCCAGTATTCATGTGAAGAACTTTTCCAAAAAGAACAGTCAAATAAAATTATGAGGCTCTGGACTACATTTTTGGAGCCTATGCTTGGCATTGTTTCTCATGCTAATGCCACAGAGAGCTCCAAAATGGACAGGAAATCTGGGCCTCTTGACAGGAATTGTTCTACATCAAGCATAACAGAAAATTTTGCTGAGCCTACTTTAGTGAATTGTAAGCAGTCAAAATCTTCTGCGAATGGAACTGAAAACACTTCACAGGAACCTGCAAGCTTTTGTGGGCCAAGTGCGGAAAATGGAGATAGTTTGGTTAAAGATAGTTTACAGGAGTTGAGTCCTGTTTGTAAAGGTGATCTGACATGTTCTACCCTTGGGTCTGAAAAAGAGCACAAAGAAATAGATGTAAGAGACAGAACATCTGCATTTGATGCACAAGTTGCAACTGTTCAGGAAGTAGCTGATGCCAAATCATCACATGTAGGAGCAGAACAAAGTCATGTAAGAACCAGCATTAGTGGGGGAGCAGGTTTGTCTTTTATCACCTGATTGATGTCTTTTCCATGATTCTTGGTATTTGGTTTATGTTATTAATTATTCTGTGATAGCTTCTGATATTTCTGTTGCACTGTCATTGGTATCTTAAGGGACTGGTTCAACATTTTCCATGCCTAGTGTCGATACTCTTGAGAATCATAAACTTAAAGCTGCCATAGACACTGAGACTTCGTCAGAGGTATGGATATTAACCGTAAACAAGTTTAGGTCCTTTTTGCAATGGTTGTAAGTAGATGTGTTGGTTTGTTCACCACATTTTTCCCACTTCCCTTCACCTTCTTTCCATGATTATTGTTTCCTTTTTCTTCCCTCTTGATTATTAATATGATTTCCATCAATATTACTTATTAGTTTTTTAGGTTCCTCTCATGTTGGTTGCAATTGCTGAAGTAGATACATCAGTTGGTCTCATCTCTAGTTTTTCCTATTATCTATACCTTTTTATGTTTTTTTCCTTTGACGGTAGAACTGTTTCTCTTTACTGCAATGGCAAAGAGTTTTATCTTGCAATTTTGTTTCTTTTTTTACCCTCTTAAGTATTGATCTGTTTTCCATTATAAAATGATGTTAGGTGGTTCACGGTGGAACTGGTCCTCAATCTGTTTTGCCAGCTGGTGGAGTGTTGATGAATATCACTAAATCTAGCAGATATCATGAAGAATCCACTGGACCCTCCAAAATGGAAAAGGAAGAGGGTGAACTATCCCCCAATGGTGACTTTGAGGAGGACAATTTTGCTAATTATGGAGATAATGCCATGCATGATATGCCCATAGGAAAGAACACTGTTGAAAGCAGGCAGATTGAATCTGGTAATATGGAAGATTTACGCTGTCAAGACACTGGAGGAGAAAATCAAGTAGAAGCAGATGCTGATGATGAGGAGAGTGATGATGGTTCTGAGGGTGGTCATGATGCATCTGGTAGTGAGTCTGCTGGAGATGAATGCTCTCGAGAAGAGCATGAGGAGGATGAGGATGTGGAACGTGATGATGCTGATGGGAAGGCTGAGAGTGAAGGTGAAGCTGAGGGGATGACTGATGCACAGTTTGGTGACATGCCATCGCCGGAACGTTTTCTGCTTTCTGTCAAGCCTCTTTTGAGGCATGTTCCACCTGGTTCATTTGATGGAGAAAGAAAACAATCTTGGAAATTCTATGGAAATGATGATTTCTATGTGCTTTTCAGGCTTCATCAAGTATGGAACTAAATTAAAGGGCTTCTTTCCCCATTATAGTGTGTTCATTGTTCCATACTTGCATACTAAAAAGTTTTTATTGCTTAAATTTAACCTTTAACTGTGGTTAATATGGTTCTCTATCTGAATTCCAGACTCTTTACGAGAGAATTTTATCAGCAAAGACTAATGCAACCTGTGCTGAAATGAAATGGAGAACATCTAAGGATACTTGTTCCCTTAATCCATATGCCAGGTATTTTATCCTTTCTGTAACTATGGTTGCAAATGAGCCAAGCTTCTGCTTAGATATATTGTTTAATTGTTAAAAGAGAATTGTCAGATAAACTATGTGATGTTGTTTCCAGAACTGTCAATTATAAGAAAAGATGGCATATGCGTGTATGGGAACTACAAATAATTCTCAATCTATGGTTGTCTTGACAGATAACGGTTGCATCTTTCTAATTGAACTTTGACCATTTGTTTCTGTTGAAATCAGGGAGTAATATATATTGTCCTTTAACATTTATTGTCTTTGTCCATAAAAATTTGTCTTAAAAAAAGATGTCAACATTTTATGTCCATTTAAAGGATGTTGACATTTGCATGCTATGCATATCCATTTTTAGACTGAGCAATCTGTTGCCAATAGTATTAAAGTGTTAGCTGAATTTCATGATAAATGGACTTTCTTGATAATTAACTACAAATTTATGTTCACAATTTTGGTTTGGTGAATATCTTTACTTATAATGTGCATGTTTTCGTTTCTGCAAAGTTCCCATATTTTTTTGACTCAGTGTTTGATTTTGATTCATACATGTTACTGAACTTCTTATTATATATTGTCTACTCATTGGCTTGGAATTAGATTGTCTATTAGAGACTACATACAGTTAACTGCCAAGCCAACTAATGAGACTTGAAAGTTGAAACAAGTTGGCCCACGAGCTTAAACTTAGCTATACTGAGCAAGCTTCATGTTTGGCTGTAGAAATGTTATGAATTAGTGGTCCATATTAGCTTAGATCTGGTCATCTTATTTAGTAGACAACTGTATTTTTATTTTGTGGAAAAGCTTAAAATAAATTATAGTTTCTGTTACTGCACCGCATGTTTGCTTGTGGTTCACAACTGTGTGAAGTCTAGAGATTAAGTCGCTCTCTACCAGTGCACCACAGATGTCTTGTAGTCGCTTGCAGCAAGAGCACAGGCTGAGAACAAGCATATACTGCAGGAAGAAAATAATTAAATCTTGTGAATAAAGGAGTTTCTAGAAATTGTTTAGCCTTAAATTTAGGAACTACTTGTAGGAAAGCATCTATTTTTTCTCGGAGAATCCTGTGCATAAATGCATCTCTACTTACTACTTGGTAATTCAATACATCAAAGATTTTCCTTTCTTCTTTATATTTGAGGTTTCCTTCTTGTCTGTACCTAATTTTTGCGTAGTTTGTAATAATTGTCATTTTTGAATGGCACAGATTTATGAGTGCATTGTACAATTTGCTTGACGGATCTGCTGATAATGCTAAGTTTGAGGATGAATGCAGAGCTATTATTGGAAATCAGTCATATGTCCTATTCACACTGGATAAGCTAATATATAAATTGGTCAAACAGGTTCAATCACTAAAAACCTTCTTTTATTATTAAGGGTCTGCTTGGATGGAGGGGTTAATAGGGAATAGGTTAAAAAGACCTGTCAGGGAATAGGTTAAAAAGACCTCTTATTTGGGAGGAAGGTTATCTAAGGGGTAAGGGTTGTTAAGGTTAAAAATCCCCAATTTCCTTCCAATATTTGACACTCCAAATTGGAGTGTTTGGAAGGGTTTTAAACCTTTCTGTTTAAAACCTTTTCAGTCCCTCCTGTAAGAACTCTTCTATAACCCCCATCCAAGCAGACCCTATTTTTCTTTGTAGTTATTCTGAAGTATGCTTCTTGTTACAGCTTCAAACTGTTGCAACTGATGATGTGGACGCTAAACTTCTTCAATTATACGAGTATGAAAAATCCCGGAAATCTGGGAAATTCATGGACTCAGTATATTATGATAATGCACGTTTCCTTCTTCATGAGGAGAATATTTATCGCTTGGAATTTGTGAGTCCTTTTCCTTTTCTACATGAAATCTGCACCCTCCTGTCTCCCACCTCACATCCTCTATACATTTGTAGTGCTTTTCTGTTATTATTACTGAAATTTAGTACTTAAGAATTATCTGGGTCCTTTCTACAGGCATGTGCTCCATCTTGTTTGTCCATCCAACTGATGGATAATGTAACAGAGAAGCCTGAGGTGTTGGCAGTTGCTGTGGATCCTAATTTTTCAGCATATTTGCATAATGACTTTCTGTCCATTTCTCCTAGCAAAAAGGAACCACATGGCATTTCACTGCAGAGGTAGCAACATAATGCTTCCTATATTCACAGTTCAGTACTTCATTTGTTTTTCCCCACCGATAGAAGAGAAGACTGTTTTAAAAGTTCTGTTGTTGGACTAGTGTATGAAGATGTATGATGAGTATCTATAAGCGCTTTCCTGGTTTTTTCATTCTTTCCCTTGTTTACTTTTGTTTAGCTATATGAAATTGTACATGCACATTGATCATATATGAACAGAACAGATACATTGCTGAACTTGGATATCGTATTGATTGCATTCTTTTATATATCTATATTATTTTAATTGATATTTTCAGAAACAAGCGGAAATACACTAGCCTTGATGAACACTCTGCTTTAAGCACTGCCATGGAAGGTGTTAAAACATTCAATGGTTTGGAGTGCAAGATTTCCTGTAATTCATACAAGGTGTGCTGCTTTTTCATTTTTATATATATATAATTATTTGTCATATTACAAACCATTGTTTGCATTAACTAATGTATGAAACCTTCTGTCTACTAAAGCTGTTAGCTTTCAGTTTCATATTCCACTCTTTCTTATTTATGTTTTTCTGAAACTTTACTCTTGGATTCGTTGATGTGCTAGAGGACTAATTGCTGTTTGAGGACCAATTTATGTTGTCATCTTTGTCTTGAGGAACACTCATGAAAAATCAGTTTCATTCTTGGGTAATGATAATGGTTATATTACAGTTATGTTCATTTTAAAGATAACTTTGAAATTGATAGACTGTAATGCAACCATGGGATGGTGCTTTGGGTTAATGTATTAACATTGAAGATGATAGTTTGATTGATTGCATATATTTTGATAATTGTCTTATTCCTTTTCTTCACCAGTTAACATTTTCTGTGTTATTTTTTTATCTTGTTATGACATGCTTGTGCTTGATTTACGCATGCAGTATGCTCTTCTTAATATTTTCTTAAGTCAGCATTTTGAAATAGTTTCCTAACAACACCATTGTTTTGTAGTTCATTCATTTTCCCTTTGGTTGGTGTTTCAAGTCTTTGGATTGTTAATTTTTGTACTTAAACTTCCAATTGCTAAATATTAACTAACTTTGGCAGATCTCATATGTTCTGGACACAGAGGATTTCTTCTTTCGATTAAAAAAGAAAAGAAGAAAGTTATCACATGTCAAATCTTCAAATCATGATCAGGTTCAAGCAAGAGTACAACGCTTTCATAGGTTTTTATCAAATTCATGATATTTCTGATGTCCTTGCTCTTGGAGTTGAGGTAGGTGCGAGTTACTCTGTTAACCGGGTTAAACCTTAATCTTCTGTATACTCTTATATCAAAGTGAACGACTTAACTAAGTCACTTTCTGCTTGTATAGAAGTCACCCTGGGACAAGCTTAAGTATAGAGAGGTTCTTGAAACATTTTCTCAGGTGCGACTTGTTCTAATTTCCAAGTGATGATTTGAAAAAGGGAATGGCTCATAGCAGCTCATTGATGTCACACCTTGTAAGCCAGCATGATTGAGCCATTAATTGTGTAAATATGGTTGATGGAGAACATTTTTGTAGAAATGTATCTGTTTTTTATTGCCCATGTTCTTGTAGGTAGGAGTTAATCTTCTTTCTTTTGTTCTTTCCACATTAGCAATTTGTAGCTCTTCTTGTTTGTGGAAATGAATTTCCCAACCAAATTTCAATAGTGGAGCATACTTGAATCTGTAAATGTAAAATGATAAGCAGAAGTTACCTGTATAAAGCTCAGAGTTTTCTTTCATAGTCTTCCTGATTTGCAGGACGCGGACAGCCATCAGCATTTTGTTTGCAGATTTAAAGATGTACCTTTTCGTTCTTTTAAACCTGGGTAACAGCATTATGGTGTGCTTATTTAGGCGCAAAGATTCTTTATGTTGATAGAGTTTGTAAAATTAGATGACAATTTTGAGTTAGAAATTGCAGTGCAAGGAAAGAAGCGGGAATTGACAAATGCTTTGGGTTCTAATGAGGTTTTTTTCCAGTACACGTGGAACTGTTTACATACATTTATGTTGCTCATTGTGCAGATAGGGGGTGTTCTTAACAGTATGCTTGAACTGAGATTGTGGGAAATCAGAAGTAAATGTGAGAAACTGGAAGAGAGGTAAGACTGAAAAGGGATTTCGACATGTGCTGCTTGCTTGTAAGTTTCTTCTGTAGTGTATTTGGTTGTGATGTTGGGATTTGATTTGTAGTTTTAGTATATCGAAGAGGATAATATTAATTTGTAGCAGCTGGGTATATATACTTTTAGGTGAAGTATACAAGGAAATTGCTTGACTAAGAGTGGTGGTATACGTGTACGTTCAATAGAAACTTGAGCTTGTTTTTCATCTTCAATATCAAATCCTTGGATTTCATTAAATTGAGTGTCATAAACAAGCACAGCTTGGTTTCAACTTTGAGCTTTGAAAAATGTTGTCTTTACTTTTGCAATAAATTTTGGTTCAAAATTAAACTTTGATTTGTTAATAGTAAAACGTTACGAGGGTGTTTCGTTCAAATTGCAGCTTTTAACCGAGTCTAAAAGCCTTTTTTTTTTTCTCCAATTTGTGACATTTCACCTTTTGAAAAAAAAAAAAAATTATTATTTATATAATTTTTTCCTTTCAACTTTTGGTACTGCTCTAATCCGACTTTTAATATGTTAAAAACCAAAATATCGTTATAGTCATGGTTTTCAGATCCGGACCAATCATTGAACCAGTGAAGGGATAAATTCATGGATTTTGGATTAAACCGGAATAAACTAGAATCGAACCGGATTTAATAAATATAATAAAGTATTAATATATTTTTATTTTTATATTTATAATTTATAAAAATTTGAATATTTTTATTATAATTCTTTAAGTTTAAACATTTTAACCACAATATAGTAATTAAAAAAATTCAATTTATGAAATATAATTTTTTTAGTTACAATAAAATGTCAATTTATTTAAAAATACAAACTATATTTTATTTTAATTAAAAACATTTCAAAATAATTACTTAAATTTTATATTCAAATAATTTTTTTTTTTAAAAAAAAGTCTGGTCGAACCGGAAAACCGATCAGGTTAAGGTTTTTCCGGTTCGACCGGTTGGTCCGATCGAAATTTGACCGATTATTGACCAAAATGAAAATCGGATGGAAATCAACCGGCCTGATCTCCATTCCGGTCGAATCCGGTCTGGTTTTCACAACTATGATTATAGTTACCAAAATAAATCATGATACGCCAACACAGTTTGTATAGCACATAAATTTGGTAAATTGGAGTTGAGATTATGTGGATTGGTGACGTAAATGATTGTCACATTCAATATAAGTAGTCGTGTCAGTGTTTATGTGTTATCAGAGTAGACGAACATTATACCAACACAATATGGTAATCTAGTTTGACAGCTCTAATTAAAATATTATTTTTGTATAATAAATTAACTAAATAGAAATTATAAGTGCAAATAGCTGTAAAGTAACAGGTAAATCAAAAAACTCCTAATTTTTAATTTGTAATATTGAAAACATTTTGCACAACATTACCATATCCATTAGGTAAAATAATAGAGAGAATAGTATGAAAAAGAGTGTGAATAACGATGGACTGGCTGCATAATGTATAGCTGTCCATGTGTGCATTACTGTATCCAATAGAAAAAAGGAAGCTAACATTTGCAGCAATTGCCATAATGCAATAATTTATATTACTAAATGGAGAGGGAGACGCCATGTTTGAAGAGTTGACCTCATATTTTGAATTTTGTAATATTCGAAAATAAACTAACCAAAGTTTTAATTAAATTTCTCACTCAGGCCTAAAATTCCACCGAATGTCTTTCCTTTCACCTAACACGTTGCAATATTATGAAAACTATGTGTGCTTTTTTAATTTTGTTCTTGCACGTGCTATCACATGTTTTTACTGGTTCAGCTTACCCAAAAATAATATATGTTTAATTGTTGGTTCAAATTTTACTTTTCATTGGATGATATTGTGTTCTTTCAGAAGCCAAAATCCTGGTGAACTTTTTTATTTTTTAAACATGGAAACCTTGTAAAGTATATTTTTAAGTGCGTTAGAGCTGATGATAAAGTATTCATTTATTATTTATTAAGTCACTACAATTAGAATTTAATGCGTTATTCAGCTTACCTTTACAATATGCCACGAACTAATATCATGAAAGTCATATACCTTGATTATGATTTATAGTCATGAAATATTATATACTCAACCTTTAATATATTTTCTCAGCCTTTTTTCTTTAGACTTTTATTGATTTTTTCATAATGAAAAATTTCTTTATCTGTTTGTGATATTCTATCATTTTATTAGAGAATTGAGGGAATCAAAACTTATATGCTTTATATTTCTTACATACTAGTAACCATCACCCTAGTATTTCTTATGTAGTAGAGCTAAGCAATATATGTTAGATATGCTTTAAGTCTTATAACTCACCTTCGTTAGCATTCTTATGTTACTTATAAGTAGGCGTTTGGTTTAAACTTTGTAATCAGAATCAGAATCACTGTTTGTTTGGTTCAATCCGAAATCAATATATATATATAGAAAAAGGATAAATCATAGTTAGCCTCCATTTCTTAACTTACTGGCTCATATTTCAGTCATGTATTCTTCTTCAAACCTGTTTCTTAGATTCCAGTCTCATATTTTTTTTTATTAGAGAAAACCCAGTTGAAAAAATTACCTCCATTATTAGTCAATTCTTTTGTCTTACTTTCTATTATTAGTCAATTCTTTTATGTCTTACTTTCTATTCTTTGTCATGTTCATCCTCAATCAATTTCTGTAAATCAAAGAAAAACCTAAACAAAACATACTCTGTTCCTTTCTTCATATTAGAAAAGATGCAAAGGACATGAAAAATCCATAAAAAGTTGAAGAAAAAAAACATAGGAGGGAAGAATGGAGATTCAGATGTAATTTATTGCTAGGTGCGGTCATAAAGCCACAATCTAAAATAGGAAAGATAAATATTTGATAAATTTAATTTGACTACAGATATGATTCCTGGTAGGGGTAGGAAATAGTTGATTCCCATAAACAGGGGATTGTCATATATAATTTTTTTTTTTCAATAAAATATTTAGTTTCATTTTTTATAATTTAGCCAAATAGTTTATTTATTATCAATGTAACATCGTAATCTTTTTTCATTTTGAGCATAGAGACTGCAAAACAGATACGACGACGGTAATGTTTTACCTCGTCAAGACATCAAAATCCAATTTTAGGACAACAAACTCATTTATTAAAAATTTAAAACTACACAACCATTCCTAATTTAAAAATAAAGCACATTGAACCAAAGTCATCTACATAATTAATTAATACAACCTTCCAGATTATAATAAGTAAAATTACTAACTGTATTTTGTAGACTAAATTGAAGGAGAAAAAAAAAAATCCTAAGAATATTGACATAATTACTTCAAATAAAAATAAACGCGGCGAAGAATCTTCCAAGCAGCTGCCTCACTGTATTCCATTCAAACATAAAATTCTCAAAACGCGTTCGTTTATAGACAATTCCTTGCTGTCTCTCCGCCATTAAAGCTCTCTTTTTTCTCTTCATTTCATCTCGGTACCTTCAAAGTTCAATCTTTCCAATAATGTTCTTTCGAATTCCCATTTTGATTCCCTTCTTTCTTCTGTTCATCTTCATCCTCTTCTCTCCTGCAAGTTCAATTCGACCCTTCAGCAGCAAAATCACAAGCAATCTGCAATTTTTGGAGGCTCCACAGTATCAAAATGGAAGAAATTGTCCTTCTACTGATTTTGATTTTTCTTCAGTCTGTCACCCTTCTTTGATTCATGTCTGTATGACTCTTGATCCAGAATACTTAAGAGGAACCATTGCAGCTATCCATTCAGTTCTCAAGCACTCATCTTGCCCACAAAACATCTTCTTCCATTTCATTACTTCCAAGAACAGCAACAACAATTTGGGCAACATTGTAAATTCAGCATTCCCCTCTTTGAAACATAAAGTTTACACCTTTGAAGAAAATCTAGTGAATGATTTGATTTCAGCATCGATCCGTCCAGCCCTAGATAACCCATTGAACTATGCTAGAAGTTACTTGTCTGAAATTCTAGAGCCATGTGTAAAACGTGTCATATATTTGGATTCAGATGTAATAACAGTAGATGACATTCAGAAGCTATGGCGGGTTTCCTTAACTGGGTCCAGAACAATAGGAGCACCAGAGTACTGTCAAGCAAATTTCACCAAATACTTCACAGATGAATTTTGGAGATCAGATGGTGACTTCTCACGGGTTTTTGAAGGGAAAAAAGCTTGTTACTTTAACACAGGTGTAATGGTTATGGATTTGGAGAGATGGAGAGAGGGAGAGTATACAAAGAAGATAGAGAAATGGATGAGGATTCAGAAAGAGAGGAGGATTTATGAATTGGGTTCACTTCCACCATTTTTGTTGGTTTTTGGTGGAGATGTTGAAGGGATAGAGCATAGGTGGAATCAGCATGGATTAGGGGGAGATAATGTAGTTAATAGTTGCAGAAATTTGCATCCAGGGCCTGTTAGTTTGCTTCATTGGAGTGGGAAAGGAAAGCCATGGAGAAGGCTTGATGAAGGCAACCCATGTCCTATTGATTTATTATGGGCTCCTTATGATCTCCATAAACACTGAGAATTTTTGTTTGGTGTATAAAGATTTATTCTTTCATTCATTCAATTTTGTTCTTAATTGATAGAGGATTACTTCTATTGTATTATTGTATAGAGAGATTGGAGATACATCAAATTGTTAATTGTATCAATTCTTTGGAGCTTTCAGCTAATCTTGTATAAGAAAAATCATTTTAGAGAACACTCTCGGCTTTGTAGTCTCAGAACTAAGAAAATTACCCGCAAAATGTCTCGACTGACTGTAAATCTCAAACTCAACAATTGCGATTTTCGAGAGGAATCTGAACATATCTAGCTGAAGGTTAAACTTGCCTTCTTGATTTTAGAGTACTTTCTAATTAAAACAAGTCATTTGTCCAGATATCTTTGCAGACCAACAAGATAATTGGATTCAGACAAAAAAAAAAAAAAAACTGACCTAATTAAGACAAATAATTATTGGATTGATCTTGATCCGTCAAAACTAATATAATAAAGCAGATAACATTTGATAACATAGATCTTTCAGGGTGTAAAATTTTTGCATATTATTCGTCTTTATATTGCATCAAATTTAATCAAAATGCTGCACCGAAATTTTTCCAGCTTAAATGGAAGCTGCACGTACATGTACAACTTTTTTAGATGTTAAGGAGCTGATTTTAAACCCATCCCAATCCTCGGCCAATTGGACCGGCCTTATATCCAATTGCTATTGGAAGGGAGTATGTTGGAGAAAACCAGTTTTTTTTTTTTTTTTTTTTTTTTTTTCAATGATATCAAATGAAAAAAAAAAAAACACATATATACTTTTTATTTCTCAATAGTCACCACATCAGGTGTTAAATATATGTTTTTTCTAACGGATTGAATCTATTAGACCTTGTCCATTTTGACCCATTTTTGTAAATAGAATTAACAATACCAGGGACAAGCAGGTAGGGGTGAGCACTATTCGGTAAAACTGAATACCAATACCGAACCAAACTGAAAAAAAAATTTGGTTCGGTTACCGAATTTTTTTTGGTTTGATTTGGTAACAATTTTATATATTTTTTGGTGTTCGGTTCGGTTTTTCCGTAAAAAAATTCGGTTTAACCGAAACCGAACCGAATTATTATATATATATATATATATATATATATATTAGGTTTTTAATATTCTAATTTACGTAATTAAATTTTATATTTAATTAAAAAATATAAAATGACCAAATAACAATTAATTACAAAAATAATATATAATAGTTCAATTAATTGCCCTAAAAATCATTTCAAATATTTTTTTTTATTTATTTTTGGTAAAAATACCAAATTTCGGTAATATCCAAACCGAACCAAAAAATTTCGATTCGGTTCGGTTCGGTTTTCATCTTTGTTTGGTTTGGTTCGGTTCTAATTATTACTGAGAATTCGGTTCGGTTAACCGACAATTCAGTTCGGATCGGTTACCGAACCGACCAATGCTCACCCTTACAAGCAGGAACCATTTGCATTCCCTTGTTTAGCACAGGAGAAGCCTTTTTAAGTATATTATATTATTTTAAGCTTACAGAGATAATAGAAATGGGATCACAGAGCAGACATAGAATGTTGAAGCTGAATGTGCTTCATCTCCAGCCGTCCACAAGTCCATCAATCTCATTAGCCACTGAATAACTATGCCCGACACCAATAAAGTATTAAAGAATAACCTTGATCCAACGGATGCCACTGGATTTTTGATCAAATAGTCAATCAAGGTCATGAGGCTCTGTAATTTAACGGTGTTTAGGTTGTATAATTTCAATCAGAGGTCTGATTAAACAAAATTGATTTGACACCATGATCCCAACAGCCACCAACTCCATCACAAATCAGCATCAAGCAATTTAACACGTTAATGTTAATGTTATACTATCTTGTCATGCATAAGATTCTTGTATGAATATCTTTTGGAGTACAACAAGATGACAAGCAGTCACAGAGTCCTCGTGCTATTTTACAAGCACTCAAGTTCAAGACTTTAACGAAGGTTTTGCTATTGCGGAATAGACTTCAAGACTTCTTTACAATGAAACAGCAACCAACGGAGTCTAACACAACACAAATTCTCAATGAAGCATTTATGGCTCATGAAGAAGAGAACATACGTAAAATGACAAAAGAAAAAGACACGGACAAGGTTGAACCAATGATTTCTAACAAATATGAACGATTTAGCAAAATATTGCAAAAGTGACGGTTACACTATTCTATAGTTTGAGCTAATGGACTAATTATATTGCTTAGGCAACAACATGGAAATTAAGAAATTGATAAAGACGAGTGAGGGAAAAAAGCAACTATAAATTGTTTATATTAAAAAAAAAAGAAGGTACATGAATAAACTAAAGAAAGAAATGTACATGCCTCTCCCTTATCTTTACAACAATCCCACAACACAACTTAGATGCAATCTGTTCTCCAAGCCTCTTAAATGATGACCTAGTAACATACACCTGCCAGCAGAAAGAGAAAAATTCAGCACATAAGATCGCCAAAGAACCCTAATAACTCTTAGCATTTTGTAGGCATAAAGCTTTACAGCGAATCTACACATCTAGGAAGTAACTACTTTTAGGGAATCAGGGAACAACTATTTTTTTCTACTCAATTTTATACAAAACCACCATCTATTTTCTTTTTTCTTGAATGAAAATATACCATTCTCATCTAATCACTTAACACGCAGTGCATGCAACCTATTTTCTGACACTTGATTGCATTGCTAAACAATGATGGGACCCAACACAAACAATTGATGAAATTAGACACGAAATACCAACCAGAAAAGCAGCTTTGCTAGGTAATCACGAGAAGTGCCCATGGCATCACAATATTCGTCAACACTATCTTTGTGCTTTTCTGCATTTGAATTTCCCATGAAATTGGAGATCGGATCATCTTTGAAGAATCTTTGTAATATGTTCTGAACAAGTTGGTGAATAATATCCTCCACCTCAACAGATGATGGTCGAGATAATTCTGACACCTATTTTGAAGAATAAAAAGAATGTTCATTATATATTGCAGGCTTATATACAAACTTCAATCTTGAAAAAGGAAGCGTGACTTTTATCAAGAAATCAAGGCTGTTACCATTTCAGAATCCAATGAGCGCAAATACTCTAATAAATCATTCCTACTTCCTCTGTTACATTCTATTTTCATGGTTTCCTCCTTGTGGGCATTCAGTTCCTGAAACAGCATACAAATCAGCCCAAGTCAGAACATCAAGCATCACGCTGTTCAAATATGCAGGGCGGACCCATAAATCAAACACATATCTCCAACTGGATGAAGTGAACTAGCTTAATCGCCCATACCGAGTAAACAAATATCAAATCTATACAGATTACAAATCAAGCAGAGAAACAGGTTATAATACATTGAACTCATATTTTACCAAAGTAATCCAAGTTATATGACATTGAACTCATCTGTGATTTTAACAAAGTAAGCATCGAAACCCATGCGTCGTGCTCCCAAAACTTCTAATATTTCAGAAAATCCAACAGGAAAAGTCCAACTGCAAAGTGAAATACAACATCTAGCCATATTCTGGACATGTAGAATGCAAGCAACGGGATAAATTTATAAAAGCTGTCCATAGGTTCGTTTATGATTGCTTCTGTCTTAAGTTGCACATTAGTTCTGACAATATTGGAAAATTTTACTTGTCCAAAGCTAATGCTGAGAAATCAATTCCCAAAGTGCTAACTGCTTATGAACTTCACAATCAAGTATGATATCATATTAGTTTTCAATTTCTTTGAACACTACAAAAGAGGTATGAAACCTTTCAACAACTGAAAAGGAGGAATAACAAAAATATATATATATATATATATATATCCGTACAGGTCAAGTACTTCTACAATATTTAAAAAAAAAAAAAGAAAAAGAAAAAGAAAAAAAGAATATAAGTACGAAATTTAAGATCATCAAAGGGAATTTAAAAATTCAACTGAAGTGGCAGCATACTTCATACATAAAATTCACACACCAGAGGGAATTAGCTATATGCTCATACATGCAAAACCTTGCAGTTTTTCAACTACGAGTTCACTGCGTGTTTGTATTTGTGTTGAGTGGGGGCGAGGCTAGGTGCTGTAACACATGAAGTAAACCAAGTATTAACCATTCAATTCCATGGTTGATAGTGCATAGAAATGTTTTCCCATCATTGACAATTAGAAAAAGAAATTTCTAAGCTTATTTTAGCCAATAAAAATCAAGTATCAGTACAGAATTTGACAATGGATAGTATGACTTCATCAGTTCATACAAGAACCGGATCTCTCAACAGCCAAACGAACGAGGCGTCAAAAGACTTATCTTTCTACACTAAGAAGTTGATAGGCTCCTTCATAAACAAGGAAACTTACCAAAGCAGAGCTATAATTCCTATACAAAGATCCAGTTCAACATCCAAAAGCAAGAAAACTAAGCATTTAGGTCATAAAAATTAGAAGATGGAAGCCCATACATTTAAGAACATTATCATCAACATAGGAATCCATGGTTTTCCAGGTTCCACTACTCAACCAATGATTATTAACATTTACAGAACATTCAAAATGCGACAATCAATCAAGATAAATGCAGTGACAACGAGCTCTTAATTTTAGGAATACATCAAAGTCAAATCCATCGATTTCTACAGTAGCCATTAAGAATAATACAAGATCCCTCAAATTGTATGCTCAGCACTTCTCCCCAGAAAAAAACATAGCTAATAAAACACAATCAAAACTCAATTATGAGGGATAAAAAAAAATCACCTGCTCCGCATTAGATAACTCAGACTGCAACTTCTGAATGTAATTCAGAGCCTCGGGCGACAAATCTCCAAATACCTGAGGGCTAATCTCTAAATCATGATTTCCAACCTCACCAACTCTACTCTCGCTCTCTTCGCTCCGCTCTCTTGATTCCTCGTCCTGTTTGGAGGAATTCGATTTATTCGAACTTTCTACCGATATATCCAAATTCCTCATCAACGAAATTCTATATTCAGCATTCCACAACGTGTACCTATAATCAAAGAGACAACAAAATCAGCACACAACCAAATCCACAAATCACCAACGAAAATCTAAAAGAATTATATTTACCCAGTGATGATGGCGGAAATGAGTAGACGATCAAGAGGATGCTTAGAAACATTAATTTTAACAGAAAATTGGTCGGAAGGGAGCAAGCCTAGCATTGTAGAGATGGTCTGCTTCATAGAATCCTTGGCTGAATCAGAAACTCCCTTGGAGATAACGGAGGTATCGAGAGGCTCAATCCGTTTGAGCATATTAGCAATTACCGAAAATCCACGGTCGAAGCTAGATTTACGCGTGGAAACAAAGTCGTCGGAGACTCCTCCGCCGCTGCTGAGACAACTAACAGTGGAAGAAACGGCAGAAGAACGCCGTAAACAGAGATTGAAGCGAGAAAGGGGCGGAGGCTGAGGATGAAGCTTAGGTAACAAGTCATGGACGCGAGGAAGAAGGAAAGCTCGAGCAGAGGCCGCCATGTAAAGACTCCAGCTTCGAGAAGACAAGAGGGCTTTCTCCCTCTATCTCTCTATCTCTCAGGAACCTCTGTATCTGTGCTGTGCGTGCCCGCTTTGGCCGACGTGGAAGGATCTTTCGCTTAGCCTCAAGTATTGGGCCATAAATTCTTTTTCATTTTTTTTTTATTTAATTTGCGGAAATGGGCACGGAGGATATGTTATTTACCGTTTTACTACTAGAGTTAGTTGAGACTTGAAAGTCTCGAACAGCTGCTGCGAATTTGCCGCCAACTACACGTGAATTACATTTTTAGCCTAATCACCATATGTTATTCTGTTAATTGGCAAATTACCTGTTAGAATTACTTTATTAGAAGTTAAAGGAGATTTTTATTTTAATAAACTGAGTTTTCCAAAAAATTACAAATTTAATTTTTAGCAGATATTTTATGATGTTTTTATAGAATTTGGGTGAAATTGTAACTACTCAATTTTTCCAAAAGTTAATTTAGTCCATAACTTTTCAAAATTATCAATGTTTGGTTTTACCTTTTAAATTCAATTTACTCCATCTTGCAATTTCAACTCATCCAGAATTTAAAAATTTGGATCATTATACTTAACATAAATTTTTTTAATTATAGCATGAGGTTTTTCCCTCAGTTTTTGTTCCCTACTTATTGATTGTTCTTAATTTATTAGGAATTGCAGATGTACCATTTGCCTTAGTGTATAAAATTGATAAAAAAAAAAATCACTTTTTCAATGGTAAGAGATAGCAAAAAAAAAAAAAAAAAAAAGCATTTAATGATTTTTTGAATACAAAAGTCACTAAATATTATTGCAAGAAAGAGTAAATTATTGAAAATTAAAAAGTAATGGGTAACATTGATAATTTTGAAAAATTACAACTAAATCAACTATTGGGAAATAGTTTATAGAGCAATTTAACCTTAAAATTTTTTATTTAGGAGTAATAAAAAAGTAAAGAAATTAATTTAAGAAAAATATGAATTACAATTTCAGGCTCTGTACTGTGAATTATTATTTGTGCGACTTAAAAAAAAAAAAATTACTATTTGTGAATGATTACAAGTTTTGTCAGTTCTCTAATACAATTATTTGGAAACTTTTGTGTCGTGATTTGGAATGAATTATTAATATTTTGTACCGGTAAAGAACACGTGAATTAAACATGGTATTAAATACTAATAACCTCGGTATACTACTAATCAAGTAGTTCAATTAAATAATTAATAATAGGTTAGTATAACAAGCAGCCTTATGCCATCATCTTCATCACTATCTGGCGTATATCACATGCAGCAGTCAAAGTTAAAATTACAGAAGTGCCTTTCCTCTCATTGGTTATAATGCTATGTTAAATCAATGCCTATTCTATGATGTCTATCAAAAATTGAATTAACCGTTCACATCAAATTACAATTTTTTTTAAGAGAAAATTGTATTCTTTACTTTTTACTTCGATTATAAGTGGATCATAGGGAGAATTACTGGCACACGCTTGCTTTATTTTAAAAAGGCAAGAAACAACTAAATTTAAAATATATTAAGAAAATATAATAATATTTATAATTTAAACACAAATTACATAACTTGTTGTTAATACATGTATAGTGAACTTGTGATTATGTTCATGAATAATGGAGGGAATATATTTGTTATACATAATCCCAATGTTGAACTCTAAGTGTAGTTTTATTTGTTTTCTGAAATTGGTCCAATTAATTGGTTGGATGTTGTTGAGAGCCTATTTAGTGTATCTCTCTTCCAATGAATGTTTATTGCATGCATTAAAACTCAAATTCAATATCTTTAATTTAAATAACTTAAAATTTTACCAATTAAACTAACCTTAGTTTGTAATTTTATTTATTTGTTAATATATTTTTAAAATTTGCATTTATTAATAATAAATTAAAAATGTATACAACTAATTTGAAATACATAAAAAATTATATATAATAAAATATAATTTGAAATAAATAAATAATTAATATTAATTGGAATGGTAAGAGAATTTAATTGTTTAAGCTAAATATTGGGTTCCAATTGTTAATGTACGTAAAAAATCCTTATTGGAATAGCTATATGAAAAATGTCTCAACAATTTTGAATTAATTAATAACATGATAAAAAAAAAGATTTGGGATAAAAGAAACAAAGAAATCCAGCTTATCTTTATAAAAGAGATGAATATTATATTTTTGTTTGATAAATAATGATTAGCAATGCTAGTAGTATATTGACAAAATTACAGGTTCAGAGAAAATCAGTGACTCCAAGGAGAAATTTGATTAGTGCTTTGGATCGCAAAAAGGACAAGTTAAATGGTTTTCAAAAATAAAAATAATAAGAAGAATAAAAAAGATGAGCTCGTAACCAAGAACATAAAAATAAAGAAAACGACAACTAGAAAAGATAAATGAAAAGATTTTAGGATAAGTGAGCTATTTTAGGAATAAGAAAAGATTTTTCTTTTTATAAGAAAAGGTTGTTTTAAGCTATAACAAGTGAGAAAGGATAATTACTCAGTCAAAAAAAGAAAAAAAAAGTAAGAAAGGAGAATTAAAGGGGAAAAAAAAGTGAGAAAAGATAATTAAAGAAAAAAAAAAGTGAGAAAGGATAATTAAAGAAAAACAATAATAAGTGGCAAGTCTATTTGGTAAAAGAATGAAGGCTTAAATCCCTCTTTAGGACTTGTTCTATTGATCAATTATCTATTTGCCCATGTATTATTGAATGTTCCTTTTTACCTCGTGTATTATTAAAATTTTTGATGCTGTCATACTATAATTAATGAAAAGCAACATATTTCCTTCCTAGTGTTGTTGAATTGCACGTTGCTTTTTATTAACCTTTTTTACTACACTGATTCGGATTTTAATAGTATGAAGACAAGAAAAAAACGCCAATAGAACATGAGACAAATTGACAATTGATACATAGTACTTTAAGGATGTATTAGAATTCTTTTCTAATTCTAAATTATTCAGGATATATTAGAACAGGACCATCAGTCAAAAAAAAAAAGAACAGGGACCAATAGTGTTTTAACACTAGAACGAATCTAAAGTGGACCCACTACGGACTACCAAGTGGTTAACAAGGGTATTAAGGATTCTCCATATATATTATCACCACATAAATTGTAACTTTTTCGTCTATTATCTGATTTTGGCCCAATGATACTCTACCACAATAATATCTAATTTTCCTAATTCTATAGTTGATGGATATGGTACGAGCTGCAGTAGGACCCTGGATTACTAAACTCAAATGCACTCCTTTGGTATTTTATGCACAGAATCAACCAGGATAAGAAACAGAATCAAGATTCCAAAGTTGAACTAACTGACCGTCACTGGTTAAGCGTGGAGCTCAGGCCCACAACTGATGGAATTCTTGCCTTGATTCCAGCCTATGATTAAGTTCCAGGTCAGCGGAATAGCTTTCCATCTTCATAAAAAAAAAAAAAAAAAAAACGACTGAAATTATATAAGAGAATTAAATGAACAAAGTTGCCGGGTCCTGAAGCTCCCTGCATTTGATTGCTACTTCTTTCAAAAATCTGATTACAAGATATTGGTAAAAGTAGGATGCAAAAACATGTACCTGTGCGTTGAGGCAACAAACTGACAGGGGAAAGAGTAACAATCTCAGCCAGAAAAGAGAGATTCCTAAAATGGGCCAATTTAGACTGGAAACTCAACAGGCCATCGAATTTAGAAATTTCTTGCAGACATTGCATAGATAGATAATTTTACCAGCTTAAGGGCTGGCATATAATGATCTGTTTCTTGAATCAGGTTATTCTGATCCAATGCATTGCAAGCCTGAAAAGCATTCAGATCAGGATAGACAAGAAACTGCATTACAAACTCAGGAACAGAGAACAATTGCGTACAACCAATCGATTGGGCTCTCATATTTCAGTAAAGGGAAAAAAATTGAGAATAACTCTTGCATTCTTTAGTCATGGATCAGTAACGATACAAGACAATCAGTCACTCTTCACATCCAGGAATTTATTTCATGTTCTTGTTTCCCGAACTGCCAATAAGAACATCAATAAAATGAAAGCGCATCCAGTTGGGACATCAAGATAATGCATCCAACAAGAGCCAAGTTCATCTGTACCTCAGGAAAAAATGAAACGAAAAGAAATTGTATACTTGTATTGACACTCTTAATTTTGTGTGCTATATCTGGAGAAAAAGCCACAAAGAAAAGCATCAAGCTCCTTTTTGTATCTTCTCTTTGGCAGCAGCTTCTACATACCATGATTTCCATGCCTCCACATAATGACCAAAAAGGTCATCAAGGACTGCAAAACATTGCTAGAACACATTATTTACTGGAATAGAAAAAATTTTGCTTTTACTGGAAAAGAAGTATATGCTTCTAAAGCAAACAGCTAAAATTCTAAAACACCGAAAGCTGAAAAAAAGAGAGCTTCACAGTTTTTTATTTGGGAACAGAATGTTTAATGGGAACCTAGATTCTGTAGCTCTGGGTCTTTATGAAAACGTTATGCTGATGGATCACTTGACAAATCAGATTACTTGAATAGATAAAAACTTTACATAAATCAGTAAGTATTGATTTGTCGGAACAAGACAGCATGAGGAAAAGAAAATTTTTGGCATGAGAATAGAACACATTTGCATGAGGTTTTTTCAAAGCAATTTCCTTTACAACTGAAGCCTGAATTTGACACAAAACAATCATAAGACATTATCAGCCATGAAACAAGTTAGCTGTTTACTCGCATGCTAATGCTACAAAGACCTCATTTGCAAAGCAAGCTAACCAGCCCCAACAAAATGATTGATGTTCTGTGCTCCTGATACACGCTCATAACATGTTAATCCGTAATTGAAGTATATGGAATGATACCTTGATTGTGATATCGAGGAAAATGAGTAGAAGCAAGGCTCTCCATGTCCTGAATCCGGCTCACAATTTTATTTCCAGAATCATTTATCGTTGGCACAACCTTGGGAGAAAATGGGCCAAACTGAAAACTCTTTGTGGTGTGGTCTTTCATTTTGTTCTCATTACAATTATTTTCCAAGCCCTTGCATCTATTAAGAGTTGAAACGTTTTCCTTGTTCTGATTTGAGTTCCAATCAATTTGAAGATCCATTCTGCTTTTCTTTGTATTGTAGTTTGTAATCTCAGTCCCAAAAGTCCTCTTCTTTGACTCTTTAAGATCCAAAGAAGTTGTAGATACGTTGTTCCCTTTCCATCCCAACCATCTGAAAGCTGGTTTCCTGCTCTCTGGGTGATGAGTCTGTGTACGGATAAATCAAAGTTGGAATGCAGAAATGAAAAGAGAAAATATATAGATGATACTTGAGCTTCTTCATTTTACTTGGGAGGTTCTCTTGACTATACACACCTTCTCAATCAGATTCAAGGAAGAAAAAACATTTGCAATGTCATAGAGTCGTCTAACTTTTGCTGCACAGGAATATGAAGGAAAGGTTTAATTTGTTGACCCTTATTCTATATTCAGTAAAAGGATGATAATGTGAAGATCATTACTTCTCATGGCTGTGGAATTGAGAGCATCACCTAGCAATGACATTGCTGCACTATCAAGAGTGATCATGTCTACCTGTCACATGGTTAAAGAACATTTCACCAAAAAGAAAAGGCTTAAAAACCATTTTGTTTATATCAAGGATACTTACATTTGAACAAAGGAAAAGCTTCACAAAATTTTGTGTGAGAAGCAGTAGTGATTTTTCTCTCTTGTTCTCTATATAAGAATAAAACAATGTTAACAAGTCAATAGATATGATTACTTTGAAATGTTTAATCTGTTGTAGTTCAATTGTCAGACAAAGCTGGAAACTAAACTGATAACCACATGAAGAATAACGACACCTGCAAGCAAATTACTTCAAAAATCACATTACAGAACAAAGAAACAATAAATTACCAGATTTTGACGTTGCTGAAGAATTATCCTGCTCATCTGTTTTTGAACTAGAAGACCCTTCATTTTCAGTTTCACTGATAACCTAATTGAAATATATTTAAGAAAACAATAATTGAAGTATTAGAATCGTGTAGTAAATAAAAAAAAAAATTGAGAAAATCTAGAGATCCTTCAAGAAATCTCTGTGCTGTTGACAAAAACTATGAGAAAATACAAAAAGAAAATACGTATAATGTACAGCAGCTTTGCTCTTAAAATGAAAAGGACCACCAGGATATATTGCACAATTACTTGTCAAATCTGAAAAGATAAAGAGTTGGACCACAATCTTTTAAGTTTCAACTGCACCAAATTGGTGAGGGATTCATTAAATGGTGGAACTTAACCCGGCCACAACATGACTTGCTCATAGTACTAGTATAAAAAAAGTAGCTTATGCAATGATATTTAACATCTCGGACAAATGGGAGACCAATCCAAGAAAGACAATAGCAGTGCGACTAGAATCCTAAGTATCAAGCACTAACTTAGAAGCAGGTACATTCTAAAGAATTCCTACAAAGATCATGCAAGCCTATGATTGAAAAACCAATGAATAAGTCTCCAAAGGGCATCTAGCTACTCATACTTGCAGCTAAATGCATTAGAAGGAAACTGAAATAAAATTCCATCAATATACCTTAGCTGAAGTACAAGAAATTGAAGCAGTAAAGTTCTCCCTTAAACCCTCTTCCTGCGAGAAGAAAAAAAAAATGTGGGCGCTTAAGAAAATGACCAAAAATGTGAGAGGCAGCCAGAACTAAGATGCACCTTCAGAACCTCCAGAGCACGAGGAATGGCTTCAAAACCTTTCCATGAGTACTGGTTCTTCTGTTTTCTCGCTACTACCTACATGTACCACACACTCCAACCTCATTGTTATATGAACTCTACAAATACAAGCAAGTGTTTGTTAAAAATACAAATCTTACACCAACACTCTCTAATATATTGACGACATCATAAATTCGCCGCCGCTCAACTCCTGCAAATTCAAATGTGTTTAAATAAATTTATTCGTTTCGACTCAATGGGAGCTAGAAAGCTTCACTTTGTTAATTGATTTTTTCCACTTAAAGCCACAATGATTTCTCTCTTTTATCTTGTTTGCTTCTATTTTCTCATAAACGAAAGAAATGATACTTGTAATAAGGAAATTTATAAAAAAAAAAAAAAAAAAAAAAAAAAAAAAAACGTAGTAACAAAATCATATCAACAAACCTAATTTGGTAGCAGCATCATCTAGTCCAATCGAGTCAACACCATCTTTGTTGTATAATTTCAAGAAACTAACCAAGAAAACACAGAAAAAAACTTCCATTAAGAAAAATCAAGAACTAATCTTGAACAAGATCTATAAAGCAAGTGAAAGACATAGATTTAAGAGAGATATATACTTGGTGCACAAAACTCCCAAAGATTTCTCTTTGCGACAGTAAAATTGTCTGGCAGTCTGGTCAGATTCTCGAAAACCAAACGAGGACATTGCTCACTGAAACCAGTCAAATCTGCTTCTTAATTTTTCTTTAGTTTAGAAGAAAAGGAGAGGCAAACAGAGTAATGGCGGATTGGCGGGTTTGGAAATTCAAAAGCGGATTCGGATCTGAAGCCTCCGAGTTTTGGATCGCGGGAATTCAAATTGAGACCTCAGGCGCGGTTAATCACTAGTCTTCAATGACTCCCTTGCCCTCGTTGATTCCACAGTAGAAAGTAATTTACGCTGGCTTTTTTGGAATTGGAATAAATGCAAATTTCACCTCAGATGCGTTACGTTTGTTTTTTAGTATTTGTCAATACGAATGAAGAAGTAAAGAAAACATGAGCCAAATATAGACGAAAAATTTCCCACTTAATTTTTAAATGTTTTATTAAAAAAAAAAAATCAAATTCATTATTTAACCATAAATTTATTTTGTAAAAAATATGTTAATATCTGAATTACGTTCTTCTGTTTAAATGATGTTTTCATTATTTATTTAGTCAATTAATATTCCTTCAACTTTTACTTTTTTTAGTGTTGAATCTGTAATGATATAATTATTAATAACTAATAGTGTACTAAAAAAATTATTGATAATATAGAAGTTGAGTTCAAAATTCTATGAAAACTCCTAAGAAAAGATTAGGTTGAGAAAAAGTTATTATTTTTAAGCGTCTGATTAGTTTAGCTGTTAATTACTATTTGTTGATGTTTGTTATTGCAATCAGCTGTTTGCTGTTGTTATTAGTTGTTTGCTGTTAGATAATATATAACCAGTATTTGGTAAATCTACAATGAGTTGTTGCTGTTAAGATGTAAAAAAGCCAACATGAGTAATCTTTTAATATATAATAATTATACAAATAAAAATAATATAAAACTTAGCAAAACCAATCTAAATAATAATTTATTAAAAAAAAACAAATTCACCGAAAACAAATTACAAAAATCTATAATATATTTTATGGTTGACATACCTATCAAAAAATTATTTTTAGCTATCCATAAGCTATGATCAATTTCATCTTTCATTGCATTCATGTGAGTAGCTCCAATTTCTTCATGATTTTCACTAGAATCAATATCATTTAAATTGTTCATTGGATCATGTGGCACAAAATTGAGATCTTGATTGAAATGTAAAAAAACTGGATTTGATAATGATTCTCTTTGAATATAATTATGTCGCCTCATTAATGCAATCACAATATCCCTTTGTATGAGAAATTGATATGATGTGGTTTAGGAAAATTTACTTTTTTTTAAGAGCATATTGAAATAGTCGTCCATCATGAGCAATGCATTCCTAACCATCCAACAGAAAAGTGATTTACATGTCAAAGCTACAAACAACCATGATATTTTGTGTAGGCACACCTTTTCTACCAACAAATCGAACCATATCTTTCTCTTTTGCACGAATTGGTATATGAGTTTCATCAATTACATCATATGCAAGTTATAATATTTCAAACATAAAAATATACATACACACACTATAAGGTTACCTTGAAATACGACATGTATCTCTTATCGTTAAGTATTTCAGGAGAAACTATATAAAATGTTGGATCATTAGGCTTTATTAAGTCAATTGAGAACTGATAAGTGATAAATGTAACAATAATTTCAGGTATTAATTTGAATTAAAT
This sequence comes from Euphorbia tirucalli, assembly GCA_039660915.1. Lineage (NCBI taxonomy): Eukaryota > Viridiplantae > Streptophyta > Magnoliopsida > Malpighiales > Euphorbiaceae > Euphorbia > Euphorbia tirucalli. Next base: position 14,469,678 of record CM077638.1, on the reverse strand, counting down.
GGAGCTTTATTGAATTATTTATGACTAATTAAAGTTAATTTCAGGTTAAAAATTAAAATGGAGCAAAAGTTGTGAAAAAGCGGATCAAGCAGGCTCGTGAGCAAGCTAAATCGACCAGAAAGAGAGAGACAAAGCCGGTTAGGACTGGACCATTGTCTTCACCATGGGCCATAGAGAATGGAGGAGAGATGGATGTGACTTGTTGTGGGAAAAGAGATTTGACTTTGTGAAGATATATTTATTTATTTGCAAATCTAATGAGTTGATGTACTTATTAATATTACATTTGGGTGGCTAATTATGGCCCATCATGATTAAGTACTTATTAATATTTTAATCCCTTTTGGGGCATTTTAGTCTTTTGGGAGAGTACTATATATACCTCCCTTGGTTCTAGTTGTAGGAGTCTTAGCCTTGGTTCTTAACTCTTAGCTAATTTCCTTTGTGTTTTCAATTTCAGTTTTATATAATAGTAGTAGTATTTTCTTCTTATTTTATTCTTTGCTGAAGCTGATTATGCATAGTGAGTAGTTCGCTTAAATAGGCTTGAGCCAGCTCGGCTGGCAATAGTAAGTACTCCCTCTCCTCGTTTACAATGAGCATTATATGTATGATGATTGGTTCTTGGTGTGCTTTTTTTCTCCTTGAGATTGATCACCTCATATGCTAGTGGTTAGGATGAGACCAAGAGGAGATTTTTAACCACAGAAATGCCATGAAACACATGTACGTTTATTGCTGAAGAAATTCGAGTAAACTGCATGCTAAGGGTTTTTATCCTTGATAAAATGCTTGCTAGAACTTAATGCTTGATTAAGTGGTTTATTGCTGAAGAGATTCGATTAGGCCGCTTGTCATAGTATCCACATGTCCAGAGGTTTCTAGTGTGGAGAATTAAGAGCAAGAGACCTTAGATCTATGTTCTGAACCCCGCTCATAATAGTTAAGGAGAAGGAATATATTGAACTTGATTGCTATGCTTGGTTTGGGTCTGCTGCTTTCTTAATATTGTTGTTGTTATTTCTATTCTTGCTACATTGGACTTAATGATTGGAACTATTACCTTACTTGGTTATTCTTCTTCATACCTTCATTTTATTTATAAAAGAATTCAATTCTGCCTATTTGCTTGAGAAATTAAGGTTGTTTGCTCAGATCCCTGTGAAAACGATACTTGGTCTTGCCTACATGCTACAACCGACCTAGTGCACTTGCTAGAGTCCAATATTTTTAGGCAACAAGAACTACATCACACACCTTAATACTTCATGAAAATTCTTGCTAACAGTCTCACATGAATGTTGAGAACGTTCTTGAACAGCTCGATTTGAAGCTCCAAGAGCAAGAACGTATATAAACATACCAAAGACCAAAAAAGAAAAATGGTCATTAAAGCATCAACAAAACAAAATTGAAATCAAGACTATTCTAATAATCAACTGTGCTATACTTGGACGGGATTATGCAACAAGGAATCTTAATTGCCACAACATCAAACATTTATAAGTGAAAAATCAAGCAGCATTGCAGAAATCCAACCAAATCAACAAATTTAGAAAGATAAGGACATGAAATGGTCAAACCAGCAGAATAATACATTGAACCAAACTGGACCACCAAAAAACTGAATCAATTAACCAATAAATATCTTATTTAATATTCATCAAACCTTTTTAAATTTTGTTTTACTATAGTTATGGGATTCGTTTTCTTTTGATTTATTATACACTAATTTGTACGTTAACGACTAAGTAGAAAACAAATTATTCATACTAGAATTAAGATTTGGTTATCGTCTATGCCTTAGTTGAGATACATATACTAATACGGATAGAGATAGAAGAAAAATAGTATAAATAGAGAGATAAAGAGTAGTAATTTATCAATCAATCAATCAAATTGAGAGAGAGATAACAAATTAGACATGACGAATATGAGATCAGAAGATAGTTGTCTATGCAATAATTACAGTAAGAGGATTGAACTTCAATCTCAAGCACTAATTTTATAATTTTATGATGAGAAAAAGGAAGAATGGGAGTTAATAGCTAAAGAGAAGACAAATGTACCTATGCAGCAGAGTAGAACCACGATATGTGAATAATGGAAGAGCAGAATTTTAACATTGTGTTTTTGTGTTTAACAATTAAGGTAATTTGGTTAACATAAAACAAATAAGGTATAACTTGAGTTTTATTAAAACGTCTTTTAGCAAAAATCTCCATTTATGAGCTTTTGGTGAAAATCTGTTGTTTCCTTATCAAAAGCTAACAACAACTTTTTTCAAAACCTAACCAAACATTATCAATTCAGCTGTTTTGTATCTAAAAGCTAAAAGCTCCTCTTAAAAGCTAAAACAAATACCCCTAAGTTGAATCCGTGGATATGACATCTTAAGTACTACTATAATAGCTCCATTAATTCAGATACATATAGTATTGATAACCATAATAGTCATAATGGTCATTTCCACAAAAAGTTTCACAATACTCCGTGAGTATGTGCTCCCACGGTTGTAATATAATTTAAATGTTTTTTATTATTTCCTAATATTGTATTTATAATTAAGGGGAGTGTATAATTCAGGAATATTGTAATATTAATTCTTCATTTTCACACTAATATAAAGGGTGGTTGCTGCAACTGCCCCCCCAATTTTTGGGGAGGAAGACATCCCAGCCCATTTTATTTTTATTTTAAAACCCAGGAGCAAAACGACGTCGTTTTGCTCCTGGGTTTAAAAATAAAAAATAAAACAGTACAGCCTTAGTGGGCGGGGCTGTTTTATTTATATTATTTTTTAAATTGAAAATTTATATATAATATTTGATTTAAAGTATACTAAACATGTATTAATGTATATTATACATAATGAAATGTCATTTTTTTTCTCTGTCTCTCAAAATTTTTTTTTCTTTGAGATGAAATTGAATATATTCAAACTTTCATATTCTAAATGAGTTTTCTTTAGTCATGATCATATGTATTTTTATTATTTTGATTTCTATATTTGATCAATTATTATATATTATTATTACTTTTTTCTAATTTAAATTTATAATATATATTTTCTAAAAATTCGAATTCCATTGTTTGTATTTATGATTATGTCTTATGCCAATTGAAACATTATTTACAGAATTGATATTTAAAATTCTATGAGTAAATGTGTGTTATTGTTGGTTTCTCTCCACCGCTGTCTCCCCGTTTACCACCGTAATGACCTGTCGGTCGCCGTCTATTTTTGCCCTCCCAGTATTGGAGTCCTGGCTCCGCCACTGCCTGCTAATCGATTGCCAACAGGTTTGAATTTGGTTTGAAGAGGCATTCCCAATGACAAAATCTGTTGTAGATGCGTTGAGCTAGAAGACCTGTGCATTTGTTCTTCCATTGTGAATTATCTAGGGCAATTTGGTTCCTTTCATGCTTGAGTTTCCCATCAGATTTTCAAGCCAATGATTTCGCTACCACATGGAATAGCATTGTTCTTCATCTCAAGACTAAACAAGTTGATTCTAAATTGATACCTCAAGCGGTCTTCTTTGTGGAAAGCAAGAAACGATATACCTTCAATCATAAAGCTTGTAACGCCTCAAATATTAAAGCATCTTATGAAGCTGTTGAATGGCATGGGGCTTCTTTAATGTTAATTCTTTGAGTGAAGAACCTTCTCCTAGAGATAATTCTTCCAAGTCCCAAGTTTTTTCTTGGTCAAAGCTGGATGTTGGTTGCTTGAAAATCAACGTAGATAGAGGCACTTTGGCGATGGAGAGTAGAGGGGTGCTGGTATAGTGGTCCGAAATCATGTAGGAAGCATTTTGGCGTGTAAAGCTAGACAATATCCTAGTATTTTTTGTTCTCTTCTAGTAGAAGCTCTTGTTACAAGGAACGGGATGCTTTTTGGTATCCAACAATAGCCCTAAGCATCGGTCGGTTCGGTAACCGAACCGAACTATATGTAATTATAAAAACCGAACCAAACCAAACAAGGGTAATAACCAGATCAAACCGAACTGAAATTTTTCTGTTCGGTTATTACCAAAATTTGTAACTTTAACCGAAAATAGGGATGAGGAGAGTTGGGCCCTGGAATAATGGACTCGTACAAAGCTTGCCAACACACACATATAATAATAATAATAATAATAATAATAATAATAATAATAATAATAATTCGGTTCGGTTTAGGTTAAACCAAATTTTTTTCGGAAAAACCGAACCAAACCGAATACCAAAATATTTATAAAATTGCTACCAAACTAAAAAAAAAAAATCGGTAACCGAACCAAAATTTTTTTTCGGTTTGGTTCGGTATTGGTATTAAATTTTTCTGAATAGTGCTCACCCATATCCAACAAAGCTTCTCAAGGTGGTGATGGAAGGGGATGCTTATTAAATTATTGATTGCATTATTTCTCCTTGTGCAAGCATTCCCCTTTCAATCAAACTAATCACTGAGGATATCGTTAGTCTTGCTACTCATTTTCAAATTGTTTCAATCGTGTTAAAAGATTTTGTAATTGGGTGGCTAAATTCAAGCCTTCTTTCTATAAATTTGAGTTTTAGTGATGATTTTGCTTGGCTAGAAACCTTTGTATTCAATGGATTTTCCCATTTCTCAATGAATCATCTTTTATCTTTGTTCAAAAAAAAAAAAAAAAAAACGCTAGCAAAGGAGCAACATATAGAAAATGAAGAAATTACGTAGAATTGAAATGGGTGACCTGATGAACTAATAAACACGTTTCAAGGGATTGAAATTGAGATTAGTTGAAGTTGTAGTCATTTTTTTTTTTTTTTTTTTGGGGTTCATGAGATGACTTTAATGGAAAAAATATCCCATAATATAATGACATGAAATTCAATGTAGGCAATGCAAAATTCTATGTGAATTGTGATTTCGGAGAAGTCTACACTTGACTTTGAAAAACTGCAAGTCTCCGTCAGCCCTCCCAGGTCATGTTTGGGCCAGAATACAACGTTAAACTAAGGAGCAATGGGAATTTTCACGATTTAAAATTTTATTTCTGCTTATTTGATGACAAATATGATAATTGAAGTATGGTTCTACATCTTTACAACTATTATTCAGAAACTTACTAAATTTACCAGCATAATTGAACATTCTAATAGCGACCTGTTATTTAGCAACATGAAAAATAATTTATGAAAAAAAAGAGGGTAAACTTCTACTTCAAATGATTTTAATAAGATATACAAATCATTTTCCTATCAACATAGGAAGAGATTGGAGAATTAATAAAATCTCAATCTTAGATAAAAGATTATTTAATGAATGACGTAATAGAATACAATGAAAAGATCAACTATTTAATTACTGTGTTTGTATGTCAAAATATTTAATGCTAACATAATGTTTGTTTTACTATATACATTTCTAATTAATGCTTATTATTGCATTTTTTTATTAATATGTTCGTACTATTGTAGTTTCGAGAAATATGCTTAGAGATAAGAGAATATTATTTTCTTGGATAAATCAAATTTCTAGAATATTTTATTTTGAGAATATTATTATTTTAAGTACAGCTGGAGATACAAGAAGAAAGAAAATTGCAATTGTGGATTACAAAAACAAATTAATTATTTTTATATTAATGAGGTCAATATAAGAATACAACAGGGTGGGATGGAGATTGGTAATCTCATCTCCGTTTCCCAGCTTAACAGTGATTCCTGTTTCTGTCCCCATTTAGCAAATAAGGACAATTCTAATCCCCATTATTGGTCCATTAGGAAACGGGTTTCCCACGTGGATCCCGTCCCTGTTAAGACTCTTTTTAAAAAAAAAAAAAAAAAAAAAAATCAATTTTGAAGCCATCACCTTTTAAAGTTCAATATATTTTTAATTGAAAATTGAAAACCTTAGTTTTAATTTCATTTTAATATTACAAAATTCAATTATTTATGTAAGATAAATATATAATTATATATATAATAATATAAATAATTAAAGTTGGAGATTTAATAAGGGTTTTAACAGAGATATTATCGGGGATTTCCGTGTGGACTAAACAGAGACTGGAACAGGGGTCCGTGGAACAGAAAGAGGTAGTCTCATCCTCATTCCCGTTTAGTATTCGAGGATAAATTATCCCTGTTCCGGCCACACGGGAATCTTAAACGGAGAATTCCCGTCCTCGTTCAGACAAGTCTCCAACGAAGAGAGATTTCCACATCCCCGTTGATAACTCTAGATCAATAAAATTTGAAGCTAAATATGATCATCAAACAAGCCATATTAACAAACTATCTCTAATATAGTATAATTTTATTTCTATTTTGAAATGAAATAGTATAGAAGTATAATTTTCATAAATGTTAAAGTTCTCCATAGTTTGCGTATGTTGATATATCCGCAATGTAATCGTGTTTTTTTTTTATTTATTTATAGTCTAACAAATATTATTTTATAACATGAAAAAAGGAAATATTTTTGTTTTCTTTTGTAGGAAAAACTAATTAATGTTGGTTCTAGTGGCAAAGGCTTCAAATCTTTAAAGGTAGTTATACCAAATTCGAGTTTTGGTGTATGTAAAATATTTAAATTGAGTGATAATTTAATGGGTACCTGACCGGTCTCGAACTGATTATTCTGGTTATTTAAGGAAAATTTTTATTTTACTAGTCATCTTCTCTGATGCCAAAAAGAGTATTATCTAATGACGTTTTTTGTTTTTTAAAGGCAAAGTATAAGAGTATTATTTCATTACTGAGAATTTAACATAGATCTCATCTCCCATAACTGATGTGTGTCCAAATCCAAGGCTGACAAAACCCACAAAACCAAACATGCCCCTCTCCTCCTTTTTTGGCGGCAACGCTCGCCGTGGAGGAGGTGGTAGCGGCTGGACTCGCTCTCTCCTCCCTTCCAACGCCCCTAACACCAAATCAAAGCTCCCATCAAGGAAGACACGGAAACGAACGGCTCTGTTCAACTTCATCCTCACTAACTTCTTCACTGTAACTCTCTCGATCTCACTCCTCTTCTTTATCATCACAATCTTCCATTTCGGCATCCCTAAGCCCCTTTCCTATCCATTCAAATCTAAACCTACTTTTCGTGCTCTTAAACCTCGCAAGACGATCCCTAGAAAATCCGTCAATGAGAACGATGACAAAGCTGCTTTCTTGAGTAGTGTCGTTGATATTACCACTAAGGATTTGTACGATAAGATCGAGTTCTTGGATGTGGATGGCGGGCCGTGGAAGCAAGGCTGGAGAGTGAGTTATAAAGGAAATGAGTGGAATAGTGAGAAATTGAAGATTTTTGTGGTGCCTCATTCGCATAATGATCCCGGGTGGAAGCTTACTGTGGAGGAGTATTATCAGAAGCAATCTAGGCACATACTCGATACCATTGTGCAAACTCTTTCTAAGGTAATTTGCTTTCGTTTCTGCTTTTTTGGTGTTAATTTTGATTGGTGTTTATTGGTTAGCCCACGATGGCTTAAAATGAGATCATAGAACTTTTTTATTGAGTAGAAATTTATACGGTACATTTTGAAATTATAGTGAAGAGTTGTCGAATGAAGTTGATTTTTTCTTTTCCTTTTTTCTAATAAGTGGGCGCTAGATTTTTCCTGTATTTGATATGGATTTTTGCTCAATTATGATGGAACTGCTGCAGTAGTAAATGAATCGTAGTTACTAGGTTTCACTTACCTTCTTGCATAGGGATTGTGTCAGTTTTTGATGAACTTGTAATTTGCAGCTATCTGGAATATTGTATTTGAAGCTGCATTGCTAAGAACATGCTCTATATATTTTTATGCCTGTGATGTATTGATCAGATTTTTGCTGTGCTGGTGCTTTGATTCTGTTCAAAGTAATATATTCATTAGGTGAGACCTTTTATCTTTTCAATCCTTCTTCTACATAATAAAAAATTTGTGTTCTTGTATTGAACTAGATGGATTACAAATCATCCCCTTACCGAAGTATTTTAGATTGCATGTAACTAAGTTATGTCAGCCTTATAACCTGCCCAGAAGATGCTGGTCTAGGTGCCTTTCCAAAACCTTGTATTTTTTCTATTGAAAAATTAGTTCCAGGCTAATCCCATTTTCTAGCTCTAAGAATGTCGACCACTTCCTGATGGGTAGACTGCTCATTGTAACGGTACTGAATTGAAATCAATAATATTGGCCAAGCGCAGTACAAAACAGCCTTTGCTCAGAAATTATCTTTCTCCTACATTTACATTATATATATATGATGATGATGACTTTAAATTTATATGTTTGTATATAATATTTCATCATAAATTAAATTATGAAGAACTTGTAAATCTTGAATTACTAAAGTTAGAAAGTCGATAGCTGATGCTCTCTTGATTTCTTGTGGAGTGAGGATGTTGATTGCAAAACCTACCTTGCCTACCCCATCATCTCCCTTCCCATTTTCAGTTATTTGTCAAAAATGGGAATATCAGAATCTTCACTTTTCCATTCTAAACTTTCTATTTCTTCTAAGCAATGTGTTATAGTTGGATAATTGCATCTCAAGAACACCCGTGGTACTACGATTTTAGTGTCTCTAGAAAAGTTAGGAATAAGAGGGTTTAATGTCTAGGTGCCGGAGCTAAATTGGGGTGTTATCTTTTTGCTAGGTTGCCTTATCATTTTAAAGGTGAGAAGTGAGAATAAAAACTATTTTTTTAGCATCTAGAGGAGTTACGGAGTAATCCTATTGAATATTGCCCTTTTCTTTAACCTGTTGCTACTGTAATTGTTTGTGTGATTTCTTGAGTGCAAATAGGGATTTTGTTTTTGATGAATTTTTATATATATGTGTTGCTAATAATATTAATTTCTTTCTTTCTTTTTTTTTTGATAATGCATAAAAGGCAGATCTGCTCTGAAACGAGTATGTTGGATTGATCATGCAATTACAAGTCTTTATAGTTTTTCTATGAGTTTAGCTTCTCAGTTCAGTCTCTTCAGTTCGGTTCTAAATGTGATATATTAACTCCTTTTGATTTTGATCTTTTCGTCTATCCCTCAGTGTCCTATAGAAAAATGATGTTGAACAAGAAAAGTTCTATGAATTTCTTCAACTACCAAATTTTACATAACATATGAACTTTATGTATCCTAGTTACATCAGTATGAACTGAGTTTGCTGTTCAAATTCGTTTTTGACATATACTCTCTCTACAACAGAAAATGAATTGACTTTTGAATAAGTTTATGGCCTTTGATTTTGAGTTATTATAATGATAAAGAGTACTTAAATTGGAGTTGTAGGATGTTCGGCGGAAGTTCATATGGGAGGAAATGTCTTATTTGGAGAGATGGTGGAAAGATGCTTCAGAAGAAAAAAGAGAATCTTTTACCAGATTAGTGAAGAATGGCCAGTTAGAAATCGTTGGAGGTGGTTGGGTTATGAATGATGAGGTATGGCAATGACTCACTATTACAGAACAATATTCCATCAATTATTGCCAAAAATAGCTGTATTTGTAATGTCACTTCCTTTTTACCATGTTATTTTCTTTTACATGCAATGCGGGAAAACAGATGGGCTCTATGGCTATCTGTATGATTAGATATTTCAGTTAGAACCATGTTGTCATCCTTCCTTTCACCTTTCCCTAAAATATTTTCGATATTATGTATTATATTACATTCACTTATTAACCGATGTTTGATTTCTTTTCTTGATGCAGGCTAATTCACATTATTTTGCCATAATTGAGCAGGTACAACACACTATTAGCTGTCCTTACATTAAAGTCATTTTGATAGAGAATGATAAACGGGAATAATGTGTGGTAAGGGAATGAAGGGACATGTGGCTAATGATAGCTGGAGTCTGTCACATGAGGGATTAAGGTGGAGTTTGTTAAGTAGTTTTACATAGGTGCTGTGTGGTACAGAAAGATGACAGCTTTTTGAAATTAGTCCTTTGGGTTTCAGCTTATAGTTTGGGAAGGGGCATTACCTTGTTGGAGCAGAAAAGGACTAATGTATAAAAGCTGTCTTCTTTGGCCACACCACATCTATATAAATACTTACCCAAACCTCACACCGATGGCTCCTGCTATCGTTAAGTATCCGTCCCTTTATTAATTCCCCTTCATCACTTTCTATCACATTATTTGGTGTATGTAGATTTTGGTTATTTTCTCCGATTGTTGTCTAATTATTGCTTTAGCCGGACAAGAAACATGAATATATAAGTTCCATTCACTGGTCAGGAAAAGAATGATTCAATTATGTCTTTGTCTTGCTCGCTGATAGGTTGAAGCATTAATGTATAAAAGCTGTCTTCTTTGGCCACACCACATCTATATAACAACTTACCCAAACCTTGCACCAATGGCTCCTGCTATCATTAACTATCCCTCCCTTTATTAATTCCCCTTCATCACTTTCTATCACATTATTTGGTGTATGTGGATTTTGGTTATTTTCTCAGATTGTTGTCTAATTATTGTTAGCCGGACAAGAAACATGAATATATAAGTTCCATTCACTGGTCAGGAAAGGAATGATTCAATTGTGTCTTTGTCTTGCTCGCTGATAGGTTGAAGCATTGTGGTGAGATGTTGACCTGTAAACTTATATTACATAATAAACATGACTTGTACGTTTTGAATGATACACTTGTAGAATGCAGGTTGTAATGAATGAATTTTTAGATAGTGTTATGAGTTCTTGGGGGGGTGATTAGTTTTCTTAGGTTGAATCAATTCTTTTTTGTGCTTTGCTCCATATATTATTGTCATGTACTCGTTGATAAAAAAATTTCTTTCAATATTATTTCTGTCGAAAGGTTGAATGCTTTTGCATACCAGTTATAAGCTTACCAGAAAACTTAGATTATTGTGTTTTGGATGTGTGCAATATATGATTGTGATATTTTTTTTAAATATCTTAACGTGAACTTGTTGGAATACCTCTGCCAGATCACTGAGGGAAATATGTGGTTGAATGATACCATCGGGGTTGTTCCGAAGAATTCTTGGGCAATAGATCCATTTGGTTACTCTGCTACTATGGCATATCTTCTTCGTCGTATGGGTTTTGAGAACATGCTTATCCAAAGAACCCACTATGAGCTGAAGAAGGAGCTTGCACTACATAAGAATTTAGAATATGTTTGGCGTCAGAGCTGGGATGCTGCCGAAACAACTGATATTTTTGTACACATGATGCCCTTCTATTCTTATGATATTCCCCATACCTGTGGACCGGAGCCTGCTATTTGTTGTCAGTTTGATTTTGCTCGATTACGTGACTTTTTCTATGAGATGTGCCCTTGGGGGCAACATCCAGAGGAGACCAGCCGGGAAAATGTGCAGGAGAGGGCCCAAAAGTTACTAGATCAGTATAGAAAGAAGTCAACTTTATACAGGACTAATACTCTGCTCGTTCCTCTTGGAGATGATTTCCGTTATGTCAGTGTTGATGAAGCAGAGGCTCAGTTTCGCAATTACCAAATGTTATTTGACTATATCAACTCTAATCCTAGTTTACATGCAGAGGCGAATTTCGGTACTTTAGATGATTATTTCCAAACTCTCCGTGAAGAGGCTGATAGAATAAATTATTCCCTTCCAGGAGAGGTTGGCTCTGTTCAGATTGGAGGTTTCCCATCTCTATCTGGTGACTTCTTTACTTATGCTGATAGGCAACAGGACTACTGGAGTGGCTATTATGTTTCAAGGCCTTTCTTCAAGGCTGTTGATCGGGTGCTAGAGCAAACACTTCGGGCTACAGAAATCATGATGTCCTTGTTACTTGGTTATTGTCAGAGAGCACAATGCGAAAAGTTGGCCACAGGGTTTGGCTACAAGTTGACTGCTGCTAGGAGGAATTTAGCTCTTTTTCAACACCACGATGGTGTGACTGGCACTGCTAAGGATCATGTTGTTCGGGACTATGGAATTCGAATGCATACTTCATTGCAAGACTTGCAAATTTTCATGTCTAAAGCTGTGGAAATACTTCTTGGTATCCGCCACGAAAAATTTGATCAGAATCCTTCCCAATTTGAGGTGGAGCTAGCCAGATCTAGATATGATGTTCAGCCGCTCCATAAAGCATTACCTGCACGTGAAGGGACTTCTCAATCAGTGATTATTTTCAATCCCTCGGAGCAAACTAGAGAAGAGGTTGTGATGGTTATTGTTAATAGGCCAGATGTTGCTGTTCTGGACTCAAATTGGACCTGTATTTCAAGCCAACTTTCTCCTGAACTGCAGCATGACAAAAGCAAGATTTTTACTGGGAGGCATCGTGTTCATTGGAAGGCTTCTGTTCCTGCCATGGGGTTGCAAACTTATTATATTGTCAATGGTTTTGCTGGATGTGAAAAAGCAGAACCAGCAAAATTGAAGTACTCCTTGGGGTCTGGTTCATTTTCATGCCCTACTCCGTATTCTTGCACTAGAGTAGAAGGTGATGTGGTTGAAATCCATAATGAAATTCAAAGTCTCACATTTAATGCAAAGTTTGGGTTGTTGCAAAAGATTTCCCATAAAACTGGTTCTACGAATGTTGTTGGTGAGGAAATAGGTATGTACTTTAGTCCAGGAAGTGGGGCATACCTGTTTAAACCAGATGGTGACGCTCAACCTATTGTTGAAGAGGGTGGAAACATGGTTATCTCCGAAGGTCCACTAATGCACGAAGTGTACTCTTATCCGAAGACTGCATGGGAACAATCCCCGATCTCCCATAGTACTAGAATTTATAATGGAGGCAATACTGTGCAAGGGTTTGTCTCTGAGAAAGAATATCATGTTGAGCTTCTTGGCAAGGAATTCGATGACAGGGAATTGATAGTAAGGTACAAGACTGATGTTGATAATGAAAGGATCTTCTACTCTGATCTAAATGGCTTTCAGATGAGTCGTAGAGAAACTTATAAGAAGATCCCTCTGCAGGGGAACTATTATCCTATGCCCTCTCTAGCATTCATGCAAGGATCCAATGGTCAGAGGTTTTCTGTCCATTCTAGACAGTCGTTGGGTGTGGCAAGCCCAGAAGATGGATGGTTAGAGATTATGCTGGACCGCCGTTTGGTAAGGGATGATGGGCGTGGTCTTGGGCAAGGAGTGATGGATAACCGTCCGATGAATGTAATCTTTCATATCCTTGTCGAGTCGAACATTTCTACTTCAGCTCCTATTTCAAATCCTCTTCCCTTGAGCCCCTCTCTTCTTTCTCATCGTGTTGGTGCTCACTTGAACTATCCTTTACATGCATTTGTTGCAAAGAATCCCCTGGAGTTATCTATTCAGCCACCTCCAAGATCCTTCTCTCCTTTAGCTGCTTCATTGCCATGCGACTTGCACATTGTGAATTTTAAAGTTCCCCGGCCTATAAAATTTCCTCAGCAGTTGATTGGAGATCATAGGTTTGTTCTAATTTTACAGAGGCGACATTGGGATACTGCATACTGTCACGAAGGCAGAACGCAATGTGCTAGTGTTTCAAATGAGCCTGTAAATCTCTTCAACTTATTCAAGGGGCTTGAAGTGTTGAGTGCAAAAGCAGTTTCTTTAAATCTTTTGCATGAAGATACAGAAATGCTTGGGTATGGAGATCAGGTTGGGGATACAGCTCAAGATGGACATATAATCATCTCACCTATGGAAATACAAGCATACAAGTTCGAGTTACGCCCGAACCAGTAAACGGTGGTTTTTGCATTCTTGATCATACTGGTATTAGCGACTAAGCGTGATGTTTCATATCTTGTTGTGGTAAGTTAACATAACCAAAGCTTCACAAAATCCAGAATTAGCTGACACTATCTCATGTAATATCTTACCAAGTGAAGTAGATATTGGGGGCTGACACCATTTTTTGGAAATGGCAAGTCTGTTGGTAAAACGGCCCAAGAGAACAATCAGAATTTAAGTTTAATGTTATATAACAGGTATTTGCACATAATTTTAGTAAAAACTGCTATCTATTTACAGGATGAAAATTTTTTTGTACCAGATGTAGTCTGAAACACTGGCATACCTGATGACTGCGTCAGAGCTATCTATAGATTAACCTGGATGATGTTTGAGTTTTGCTCACTGCCCTGTTAGGTGTTCATTATGTTGTGTTCTGTTTCTGATGTATGTTTGGACAAAAGATTTTTGCAGAAATAATTAGCTTTTGTATTTATTGTCTTGCCTTTCATCCTTTTTTTCTTATTGATCCGTAGGAAATGGTCTTCTGACATCCATGGAGTTTCCTCGAGATGATAATCTGATGTTCTTAACACTTGAATTTAGAGAGAACTGATGTGTTTTCTTTTCAAGTTTCATCTACCATACTGAGGGAATAAGCCATCAAAATGCAAGTGCGCCTATGTAGCTGGGCGAAAGCCATCTTTCTTTCTCAAAATATTTTCAATAATCCCCTTTATTCTGAGAAAATTTTTAGTATAAGGCGCACTACACGTCTGCACTTTATATAGTGACCCAACGTCGGTCTGCACTTTATATAGGAACCCAAACGCTGGTTTATATTCTGGATGTTACTAGTAAGCGTATACTAAAGTTGAATTACTATTACTGGCGCATGGCGCACTGCATCTAGTATATCATGAATTTTCAATATATAAAAATCTACATATTAGAAAATAACTGGATCTGTAATATTACCAAACGAATAAAATACAAAGATTAACCAAGTATATGGAGAGGTTTGTTAAAGAAATTTAGGTACGGATGTTCCTAGGAACACTTTCGTTTACAAACTAATAACAGGTTTTTGCCCACAAGTACAGATGGGCTACTGTGCAACAGCTAGAATTGAAAACAAGTGAATATATAGATTTCCACGTCATTTTGAGACGATTGAACATGACTAACGGCTATAACCTTTTTGTTCAAAAGTAGAGTTATTAATAGAACAAAAATATACAAAATCCCCAGTGGAGTGAACAATTCTCTAAAGTTTACACTCGGTTTCCATTTCTAAAGAAAACTAATGAGGCTTCATAGTGTAACTGGCTACATCACACAACAAAAGGGAGCTTACTCCCAATCTCTGATAAAATTACATATGACGATAGTTCAGCGCAGGGTGAATTCTACAACCTTCAAGCAGACTAAAAGCTGAGAAATTAGAGAGCTGCCGATGCAAATATGGGATTGAGTAGGGAAATTGTGTTGAATGTTATAAGATGATTTCTTCTTGCTCTCCACTGTTGATGGTCTTGTTAGGAAGAACAATACAGTTAGTAACCACTACTTCATCCTCAACTGTTACAGCATCTCCTGCACAAGGGAAAAGCAAGATTCAAGAGTTGTTTCAACAGGGTTTCCCACAATTTATGCATTTGCCAAAATAAGTGACAGTACCAAGTATCGTTATTCCAAGCTTCGCATTGTAGTCTCCATCAGCCTGAACAGTTTTAAGTTCAATCAGCACGAACCAAAAAAAGAGATACTGGGAAATTTCGAAAGAACTTGGAATTTAGAGAATGTCAATATATTTAGTTTTGATTTTCTCACAGGTTTAAGCACCTAATATAAAACAATATATTATGATTAAACTTGCCTGGATTCGTGACCATCTTCCTATAGATGATTTCCATCCAATAATAGAATTAATAACAACTGCATTTTCCTGCTAGGAAAAAATACAAAATATTATAGCTCCTAAAAATAATTGTTATCAGCATTTCATAACAGAATCCAGTTGTGTACCTGAATTTCGACATCATCTAAGATAATGCAACTTATAAGCCTTACACCTGGTCCTATGCGTACATTTGCTGAAATAGAAACATTGGGACCGATCTGCACAAACTAGCAACTAATGATTAGAAAGAAAAAAATATGAACTAGAGATACTCGTAGGAAATACACAAAATTGAGCAATATTTCAATGAAAATTAAAGGAATTGCTAATGTGCGGAGAAAAAAAAGACCTTTGCAGTTGGATGTACTTTTGCTGAGGGATGAATATAAACATCACCAACAATGGTAGCACTCCTAGTTCCTTCCCCTTTAGCCAAAAGATGAGGGGAGGTAGACCGATATTGGGAAAGATAGAGAGCAGAACATTTCAAAGACATCCTACATAATTAACAAGAAATTTAGATGAGGCAGATATTGGCTAAGGTTAAATTCGTAAAAGGAAAGAACACAGTACCCTGGAGTCTTGACCTGTTCCCAGAAATCTAAGGTTTCATATGTATACAATTGCTTCTTTCCAGCAAGAGGTGACAAAATATCTTGATCTAACCTCACAAAATTGTTAGGCAGATTGATTCTGGAGAGAAAAAAAAATGTGTCAGTTTTTTTAACATGACTAAATGTATCTGAAAAACAAAGGATATATAGAGAATGATAGTGCCGTGGAATACTGCCATGTCCAGTGGTAGACCTGTGGAGCTAGTAGAGCAGTGCAAGTATATATTGTTTTTTAAAACATTTAGAACATATTCTTCAAAATGTTGCACTTGAAAAACAGCGAAAACATATATAAAGTATTCATTTTTTTTTTTATCAAAATAAATTGGTATTAAAATATTTATCATGGATATATGCTATTGTAAGCACACACGTATGCACACACACAGGCACATAACAAGAGGTCAACCTTGTCAATGACTGATGGCCCTCAAAGCTGGATTGGCGAAGTAGATTTTCTGCAATCCAAAAATGTTATATATCAATACATGATGCCACTGCATATGATATTCACCATGCATCATATGGAAAAATAATATGCAGTAACCCATGTATCCATAAAAGATAAGCGTTAATCAACTTAATCATAAATTAAACGCATGCATACAATCACTTTCATCATATAAAAGCATATAGAGATTAATTTTGGCTTCAATACAACAAAATGGCGAATATGTAAAGCTTGAATTGTATTTCTCTTTAGTCTTCTATTTTGTATAGATGTTCTCAAAGCTTCCAATAATCTCAACCACAAAGAGAGACATAAAAGAAGGAAACTAAATACGGTAAGGAAAAAATAATTACAATGCTAAGAAGTACTATTGTTTCTGAAGTTGTGTACTTGTGACAGATTAATTAACAATCAAATTATCGGAAAATCAGAAAGCGTGATAGAGGCCAACTTCATTGAAAAATATGAAGTGATGAAATTTAAGGTCTGTAAGAGATAAAGATGAACCTCTGCCTTCTCTATTAGTCGAGACACCTTCAATGGCAGTGAAAATCTCTGGGTTGAAGACATAGACACCACAGTTTATCAAATCACTTACCTACAATTGACAAATATTGTTAAACCACTAAATATATGTATGAATCTGACCAGCCGATAAGTAGAAATCAATGACACTACTAGCTTCCAAACAGTTTCATATTAAATCAATCACTTACGAATGTCTCTGGTTTCTCTATATAATGCAACACTTCTTTGCTGATTGGATCAGCAATCAATTCTCCAAACTGGTTTGCAGATTCAGCAGATACCTGCACTAGACCCGAATAAAGAAATCAACAGTCAGAATAAATTCAGAAAAAGAAAAAAAAAACATAAGAAAAGATATCATGATGCACTGGCAGAAATACAAAAAAATTGGAAGTCTGCAAATCATCCACAAACCTTGATTACTAGCATTGTTCCCATCCCACCGTACTTTTTATGTTCAGCTGAAAATCGTAAAAACACAGAAGTAAAAAGAAAGGAACCATGAACATCCCATGATAAACACTCCAGAAGTTGTGGCTAATTTAGCAAGAGCACAGCGAATAGTGAAAAATTTACCAAGCATATCTGAGAGTGGGAAACTGCAACAAACATCACAATTCAGTAGAAAGATATGAGACTGCCCAAAAAAATAAATGCAGCAGCCACATGAGATATCATAAATAGAAGCATCAAATACATTGAAGTATTTCGTCTAAATTTACCATTACAGCAAAGCTATGATTCTTATAATCAAAACCAATGATATGCAAATTGTAAGAATTATCAGCAACGAGGAGGGGAAAATATCAAACCGGACTATCTTCCATAATCATGTCTCTAAAATAGTAAAGACCACCAGCAGAGCCATGCGGTTTGTCCTCTTTCAAGTATCTAAAGCAACAGAAATCAGCAACAAATAAAAGTCAACTACAGACTCCTCCGAAATGTAAAGTAAAATTCTGCACTAAAATTAAGAAAGCATTTACCTTACTGGTACTTTGAGTTCATTAGATATTGAAGAGACATATAAAGTAAACTCACGCTCCTCATAGAATCCAAGAAGAAAAATCCCAGCTAAATTAGGTATCTAATGCAAAAACAAAACAATAATGAAAACCAGAAACAAGAAAAGAAAAATAGAGTGAAAAAGGAATTAAGAGAAGAATGAATTTAAAGGAAAGAAAGATTTTGATGCCAACCCTTTTACAGGCAGAAATGTGATGATGAACCATTGGCTGGCCGGCCAATGGGAACAGAGGTTTTGGAGTATTGAATGAAAGAGGCCTAAATCTAGTACCTACAAAAACCCAGAAATCAAAATGGAATTTTAATTTTAGAACATAAAGATGAAATCTTTGTAGTGAGAAAATTGGAAACTCAAAATTTCAATTACCTTTGGTTGGGCCGCCAACCATGATCACAGCAACCACTTTCTCACTGGCATCTGCCATATCTGAAAACCCTGAGCGAATCCGAAAAACCCCACAACTGCTTATTGGTTAGTCAATAAAAATTAGAAGAAGTGGGTTTAAGTAGTGATGAGAAGTACACAGATGATGATGTAGACAGCAAGAATAATGGTTTAAGGAGCAAAGTGGCTGGAAACGCATAGGAAAACAAGTTTCGAAAATCGTCAAAAAAAAGTTGAAGCCAGGCCAATGTTTTTTACAGTGGACTTGACTGTGACATAAAACGACGTCGTAAGACTCAGTCTTTATGTTTTTTTATGAATAAAGCACGTGCTCTTGATGCAGATCAAGATTAAAAAAAAAACACGTGCTCCTGATGTTGCTGTTAAAGTGCTAATAAATAATGAAAGTACACAGTTACACATGCCTTGAACTTTTCATACTCCTGTGGATATTCATAATTTTTCCTTTTTCTGATTGATTTGCGGTCATATTTTTAAAGCATGTAGAGTGGAATTTTTTTTTTTTTAATGGATTGAGTTAAGGTGGTCGAAATTCAGGAGTAAAATTTGTTCAAAATGATTTTTTTTGAACTAAATTATTGTTACTCGTATAAGTTCTAGTTTAAGATTTTCCTAGTCAAGTTGTAAATTGCATAGCCTCTAACCAGTCACGGGCTTATTTATAACTCGCAAGTAAAATTAGCTGTTCATTTTGCCACTCTGAAATCTGATTGCAATGTTTAGCAGTGGTAATGAATGCCATTCATTCCTCAGGTTGTTATTTTTCTGTTCTTGATTTAATTGTCAGATTGTGAAAAACTCGTCGTGTGAGCTTAATTCTAGGCATCCTGCGATTATGACAGTCCATAGTCTTGCTCGACTTGTTGGGTCTGCTGCTATGGAGTTCTGTGGTTTTCCAACTTAAGAAGCTAACTTGGTGAAAATGGAGTGATTGGAATGCCAGTATGCCACCACAAAGTTATGAAATAGCAGGCTGCTCAAACACAACAAATTCTATAGCTTCTAATGCTCAATCACTAATAACATTCATCTCTTTTGCTTATTTTTTAGTTATAGTCAAATTTTGTAAATTCTAATACAGGTGACATTACATCAAATTTCTTCTGAGAACCTAAACAAAATTATGAAATATATAATGTTACTATCTATGATAAATAGACAAAAAACAATAAAACAGACCAGTTTCTGAGGCTACAATGTCAGCAAAACACAACTAAAAAAGGCCAACACGCCTATATAACCATAAAGCCAAGTCATATGCAAGCCCAAAATATTTGGGGAACTTGCACATTTCTATACATGTCTAGTTTGCAAATTTAGCTATTCATCACAGCTGAGTTGCGGTCAGATGATCACAAGATACTTTACCCTTAAATGACGAGCTTAAGGCCAGCAACATATGAAGCCTTACCAGAGCTTGACAAAATCTCTCTTAAAAGAATGGGAATGACTTTGAACGAACATATTAAGAGCAATCCAGCCTTTCAAACAGTATGCAGCTGCACAATGCTGCGCCAGGAGTTCACAAACAGCTCTCAGCGACAATGGCTTCTCCTCTAAAAGCATGTGAAGATAAAATCTCTCTCAAAATTTACAACATCCATCACTTAACACATTCTACCTGTACTGTCAAATCCTTGATTCCGGCATCATTAAATATGTGGGCAACCTGTGCCTTCGTAGAGGCCTTGTCAGTTTCTTCTGAGACGTGGAAATGCAAAGTACCAACGATATCTGTGTTAGTAAGGCTCCAAACGTGCAAGTTCTGAATGCCGCGTACTCCCTTAATCTTCTTTACAGCATTTATAGCTTCTCTGAGGTCCTGCTCATGACTCCTAGGAACTCTTAGAAGCAGAATTTCAGCAGAGTTCCTGAGTAATGAAATAACTGAAGATACTATCAGAATAGAAATGAATATTGAGCAGGCAGGATCTGCAACAAGCCATCCTTTATACTTAATTAGGAGGGTAGATACAACCACTCCAACACTTCCCATTGTATCTGCCAGAACATGCAAAAATATTCCCTCCATATTGTGGTCAATGTGGTGATGGTGCCGTTTCTGAGACTCCTTTTCATCATTTCTCAGCGAGGAACCAGTATTTCCCAAGGAAGAATTACTTTTAGAAACCAAATCGTGCGAGGCATTACTGTGGTCATGATGCTGGTGCTGGTCGTCATGATGAGAATGATCACCACGGCTGTGATGATGGTCGTCATGGTTGTGATTGTGATCATGGCCACAGTGATCATCGTGAGAATGGCCATGGTCAGGATGAGAATGGTTATGATGATGGTCACAATGGATACTTGATGTCTTCTCATGGCAATCATGGGACACGGAGATGCATTCATGATGCTTTTCATGACCATCATGATCATGAGAATGTTGGTGATTGTGATGCGATTGTGAATGGGAATGGGAATGTGAGCATGACCCACCATGGGCATGGTGATGCTCCTCATGAAAGAAGATCAAACCAACCACATTCACAAGCAGCCCCCCAATTGAAACAGTTAGCAAGCTATTAGTTGATATCTCTTGTGGATCCAAAATTCTCTCAAAAGACTCCAACACAATCAATGCTCCAACAAGAACCAGGAAAACTGCATTAACATATCCCGAGAGAACCTCAAACCTCCCACGGCCATAATTAAACTGGTTATTTGCAGGCAAGCGAGAAATATAAGAAGCATATAAACCAATTGCCAGTGCAGCACAATCAAACAACATGTGACATGCGTCTGAAATCAATCCAAGACTATTGCTCATGAACCCAGCAACGAATTCAACAACCATATAAGCAGTGTTAATCAGAAGAAAAAGTGCGATCTTGCGAGACTTTCTCTCACTCAATATATGGCGAATAGGCTTCATAATTGAAGTACTAAGCGGCTCAGACGATTCCAATCCCAATTGAACATAACTGGAATAGAAAGGGTCCAACTTTCTAACAGCAAAATACAAAAGCAAACCACATAACGTAAGTCCCCAAAGAGACAGCTCCGGGAAGTAGAACAACTCCAAAACTATAGTACAAGCAAATGTAACTACATACTCTCTCTGGAAATCTTTTGAGCACACTAGCTTGTCTTCACCATAATTTTCACTCAGAAGCACTCCAAAAACAACAGTATTAACCAGCGGCCAACCAAAATTCCCTACAGAAACACCACCATTGTCTCTTGCAAAAATGATAAAACTCACAATAGCAGGAATAAACAACAACACTGTTGTATAAAACAATGACATCAAGCGAACCCTTTTCTGACCCAATTGCCTAATTGCAACCGGATTCATTGAAACACGCTCATAACAGCCCATAAATCCAGATAAAAAGGGCAACAGCATAGGCCAAATCCTAAGACACCTCTCACTAGGAACCAACGATAATCCATATTTATCAAAGAATGAAGTGGAAAATGGAAAACAATCAATCCGATCCCAACTCATAGACAGAAGAAACAACCCAGTAAAAAGCGCCAAAAAACCAGGAAAATTATTACCGTTGTCAATTCCACGTGGAGATGGACCGAGATTGCGCTTCGTCGCCTCTGAAACGAATCGAGCAGCAACATTCCCAGACAATTCAGCGAGAATCATAGCCGCAGTTCCACAATACCGAAGGGCTTGAAATCTGAGGAGGAAAACAACAGCAAGCAGGATGGATTTGGAAAGTAAAAGCTTATGCTGGGATAAAGAGATAGAAGAGAGGGAAAAAATTGGTTGATTAAGATTGCGAAAGTGAAGAGGGGTTTTAGAGGAGGGAGGGGAGATTAGAAAGAAACCAAGAGAGAGAAGGAAGGAAAGGAAAGAGACAAGGAAACAAAAAGGGAAAAGAGAGAAAGAGGGAGAAGATCGAAGGAAAGGAAGGAGAGAGTAGAGAGAGCGAAGAGAAAAAAGGAGAAGCAAGAGAAAAGAAAGGGAAGATTTGGAGGAGGAAGAAGATGACGATTTGGAGGGAAGGCGAAGAGGATGGAGGCGTTGTTTTGATGGAGTCGGCGTCGGAGTTGTAGCGAAATTTGAATAGACAGGATACGGTCTAGACGACAAGCTGCTGACGCCGGTGGTGGAGGGAGTGGAATCGAACGTAACGGCTCGTTGAGGGACGGAAAGGCGATGAGGGCGGTGCTGGTGATGGTGGTGGTGATCGGCCATGGTTGATGGTTCCACCGTGTCGAGCTGATTTGCCAAAGATGAACAGCCTTTCGGCTTTTGAAGAGGAGACTTCAGACCTTAGTGGTAGGAAACTCGTACCAGTAGGCATCTTTAACCAATTAACCCATTAACCCCGCCACATCATCGCCACATCATCCAACACATTAAACTCATTTCTATTAAACTCTCTTCTATACCATTAAACTCTCCAACAACTTAATAGATGGGACCCACTATCAAATCACATCTTTATTTTAACTATTCAACAAAATAAAATATATATATATAATAAATATTACACACATTAAATAAATAATTTATTAACAGGTTAAAAAAAATTTTAAAAAAAAATGTAAAGCTGCCTTTTGGCAGCAAAAAGGCTGCCAAAAGGCAGCTTTCTCTTGGATTGAACGGGTTTATATCCATAAACCCGTTCAATCCAAGTATAATGCATTAACCTCTCCCTAGTGGGAGAGGTTAATGCATGGGGGGGTTAATAAACACCCATTAACCCCCCACTATAGATGCTCTAACAATTTATCAAGAATTCAAAATTACACATTCAATTCACGAATCTACTAAAGATTACTGCCTTGATCTAGACCTAGACCTAAGGGTTACCAAATCTCAGTTTGGTATTTTGAACTGAACTAAATTCAACCAAAAATTAAAGTAAGATAAAAATATAAATTAAAATTGAACCAAAGTATTTTTAGTTTGGATTGAATTGAAAGAACTAAATCAGTTCGATTTCAATTGTTTTCTTTTAAAAATTAAATTAGTAAAAATTTTCTGATTTTAAAATTTTGTTAATATTATTAATTATATGTAAATTATTACTTAAAAATGGATTTCTATTATTAAAGTCTCATAAATACAAATTATATAATAATATAAATATATAAGATGTAAAATAAAATTTATTTTATCTCTACTTTTATCTTTCCTCTCCTATAATAAAAAATGATTTATGCATTTATCGATTATCCGTTTATTTATTCGTTATTTGATTTTAGAAATTTTTTTACGTTTTTTTTCTCTTTTCGAAATGAAATCCATGTCTGTATATTTTTCTTTTTTTTTTTTTAATTATTTTTGGCACTAATATTGTACTCAATTTGAAAAATAATGTTTATATGCCGCTTTTATATCGTCTTTTTTTTTCACATATATCTCTTTTATATGATTTTATACCAATTTTATACTCGGTTTGTACTACAATTATATTGATTTTATACTTTGAAAATGAGATTTATATCCATACTTTTTTCATTTTATTTTTTGATACAAATATTGCACATAATATGTAAATACTTCATATATTATTGTTTTTATATTGGTTTTACACCGGTTTTATATTACAATTATATCGATGGTATACAATTAATCAGTTGTCTTCTATCACTACATATATGTACGGAACTAGCGCAAAAAAAAAAAAAAAAAAAAAAAAAAAGATTTAAGTGGAATTTGGAGAACTCAAGATCATTAAAGACGGTCATAAAAGCCTTGACTCTCAAAGTTAAAAAAAAAAAAAAAAAAACCCTTCTTAAATTGGTTAGAAAATGGCTGAAACCTGTTGCGCCTTCAACTAACAATTTTGCACACACTAGGACTTCAATGGTTGAAAAGGATTCTTACATAACTATTATTTAAAAAAAAAAAAAAAAGGAAAAATTCAAATGTGGAGAGTATAAAAGAAATAAAAAATAAACAATGTGGTTTCAGCCATTTGCAAACTGGTGTCCGTGGTTTAAAAAGTTACAAATTTAGACACATGGTTCTCACAATATTAATAAAAGTAGTATATCATTCAATATACTTTCCAAAAAAATTGTTTTACCCTTTGATTCACCTAAAGTTTTACATGTTGATTAAAAAAAAAATATAATAGACCTTGCTAACAAAGCTCATAAATTTTCAAGATGTGCATGTACTTTTTTAATTAATAATGCAAAAAAAAAAAAAAAAAAAAAAAAGAGAAAAAAAATCACAAACAATAGAAAAAATGATCGAAAAATGTTCAAATTAGTGACATATTATTAAATAATACATGTAAATTATTGAGATATTAAAAAATAGTAAAATACAAAAATGCTATAAATGTAATTTGTGAAAGATATTAACTCTAACAAATTCAATAATATAATTGTTGAAAATACAAATACTTTAACATTTAATATTCCCTTCAGTTTCAAATATTAGTCACCTAAGATTTTTCATCAAAACCAATAAATTATTAATTGTGTTATTAAAATGACTAATCTACCCTTAATAATTTTGTACTAAAGCTTTACTTTTTATGTTAAAATTCTCTTCCTTCTTAATTATTAAGATTTATTTATATTAAATATTGAACTTCTCTCGTACTTTTAATGAGGGTAAATATGAGAAAACATTGCAAAAAATACATTGGTAATCTAAACTGACATATAAAAAAAACCAAAGTAAAAATCCTAAAGTAACTAATATTTGAAACCGGAGGAAATAATAGATTACTCTTTTGTATTTATTCAAGGAGACATACAAATGCTTTAACATTTAATAATAGATTACCTTTTTGTATTTATTTATTCAAGGAGACATAGGAGTAATTATCTCTTTCATATATTTCATAGCCATATCGGGTAAAGGCCCAAAAAATTAAGCAGGTTAAGATGGATTTGGATTAACCTTTTTAATGAGGGGCTCGAGTAGGCCTGACCATGACCCCACCTAATGAACTAGTCCACTCTAGGGATGTAAACGGGGAGTGGTGGGGATTGACAATCTTATTCTTGTTCTCCGGCTAAGTAAGGATCATCGTCCCCGTTTAGCAAACGGGGACGATTCTAACTCCCATCTCTGGTCCCGTCGGAGAACGGGTTTCCCGCGGAGATTTCTATCCCTGTTAAGATATTTAAAAAAAAAAGAGAGTAAAATTCAGTTTTGAAGCCATAGTTTTTTGGGCAAATTACAAAAAAAAAAAAAAAACCATGTGGTTTCACTTTTTTGCAAATAAAGGACTGTGGTTTTTTTTGTTTAAAAAAGAGGATTGTGTTTTAAAATATTGACAAAAAAGGATAACTAATATTTTTCCGTTAAAAATGATGATATAGCGGAGGGTATTTTTAGTTATTTAACATACCAATAATTTATGTATATTATTTAAGGATTTTACATCAAAATTTGAATATTTTTCAAAGATTTTTCAATTTGTTATGATTTTTTAAATATTATTATCATTATTTAATTTATAAAAATATTTGCGCTTTTCAAAAATTTTCAAAATTTATCATTCATTTGTATTGTATTTTTATTAATCAACTTGAAAATTTTGAGTTCAAAATGAACAAGAATACCCTATGTAATGTCATGATTTAATTTTAGTTATCCTTTTTTTGTTAACATTGTAAAACACAATCCTCTTTTTTTTAAAAAAAAAAAAAAAACCATAGTCCTTTATTTGCAAAAAAATGAAACCACATGGTTTTTTTTGTAATTTGCCCTAGTTTTTTTACAGATCGACATAATATTTACAGACATCCATAATCTAAATAAATATCTAATTAGTCTATAAGTATATCAAACAATCAATATAAAATCCTTTCAAGTTACATTTGAATTCTCAAATAGATAGCATAAAAAAAAAATCACAATTCAACATATATAAAGTAATATATTTATTTTATATAAATCACAATTATTTATATAAGATAGATATATAACTATATATATAATAATATAAATAATTAGAAGTGGAGATTTTAACAGGGACTTAACAGTTATATTGTTGAGGATCCTAGCCGTAAGTAAACCGAGACGAGGACAGAGACGGAGATCCATAAGGCAGGAAGAGGTAATTTCACCTCCATCCCTGTTTAGCATTCAGGGATAAATTTATCCCAGTCCTTGTTCAGGTGGACCTCCATGTCCCGTTTAACAACTCTAGTCCATTCCCCTTCCCTTTTTAATACTCTCAGATCGGGCTGGGCTGAGGCATGGGTTTGATGTTTACTAATTACCATCGAGAATTGTATTTCTCATGGATTTAGTACCTAAGGAAACTAGCCAATAATAGCATCATTGTCAAGCACACATCAAATTATTGGATTGGATCCAGTCACACTATTGATTTATGACCCAGTCCAACCAAGACTTGACTGGGCTTTTGATTGGTCTAGACTCGGAATTATATAAAAACCTGATAAAGTCGGACCTGGGCTGATCAGTTGGGTTTAAATTACACATATTAGGAGTGAGTATAGTCAGGCCCAGCTCAAGAGGTCTACTTGTCAAAAACATCTTTTGATTAGACAGAGCAAAAGCATTAAGATATAAGGTTTGATTGATACCGTGGAATCTTTGTCCCATACATTACATAGATATTTGGATTGAATTCATAAAAATAATTGAAGGGAATATCATATAATCAATTGTAGTTAATGATGTGTTTTACATTTTATTGACAAGATGAAAACCAAAAGAAACAAGTCATCCGCACAAACATTTGTCCACTTGTCTAGTTTGTGTTTTTTGCTTATGTGTCAACTAACTCAACTTCTCTTCTACATTACTAGCCTTTTCTTTCTTTCTTTTTTTCCCTCCCTGCATGCTCTATTTGGATTAATGGAAGCACTTCCAAACACGGACACTGAAACGAATACATATGCGACATGTACTTATTTCATAGGGTTGACTGTATAAGTGAGTATATTAAAAACAATTAACTTATATTAAGTCCCACTCGAAAGTACAACTTCTTTTAATACGATAATATGTAATCACTCCAAGGGCTAAAGAGTTCTGACCTGATTGCATAAGTCAGAACACATGCTGGGTTGAATACATAAAATACAAAATCAATTGACTTATATTAAAATTTAATCTACATCATTTACAAGGGCAGGACCAGGTGGTATGGGTGGGTCGTCGCCCCCAGCCATGGAAATAAAACACTTCTAGTAGAGCCATCAATACCAGAGCAGCAACAATTAAGGGAGCATAGGTTTTTGCATCCCAAGATCGGCTACTGGCTCCACCATAACCAGCAATCAAAAGTATTTTCAAAGTAATTCACTTGTATATTACTTTTTACTCTCATTTATTTCTAATATAAACGCTCAAACATAGGGGTAAATTAGGGAATGAGAAAGTAATGAAATATCAAAGCAGAAGCAAATGGAATCAACAAATAAGACATGAAAGATGAATGAAGGTAGATGCCGATTGGATTTTGCAATTTTAATAAAGCTAAAAAAGAGTTGGTGGTAGTGGTCAACTTATAAGTGGTTTCCATCTCAGTAAACCAATAATAATAAACTATTACTTAATAATTAGTGCAGGAATTTTATTTTGTTTGGTAGAAATAATTACAATATAAGTAATGCATAGTGTCTTCATTTCCGTAAACAATATCTACTTAACGTCTCTTAATTTGGTTGCGTGTTTTAATTAATTATAGACGAATGCTATTCATACCGCTTCCAGCTGTCAATTTCTTTTGTAAATTTTTGTTTAGTCGTTTTCATTTATTTTTATCTTATCTTAATTTCTTTTTGCATAAAAAAGATAATCATAAGTTGTATTTGATCAATACTTTACACAATTTTAAGGATTTGGATGCCTTTATATATTTGTATTATTTTAAATTATCAAATCTAATATATAATTTAGATTTATTCCACTCACGCTGGTAATATATATATATATATATATATATATATATATATATCTTGTGAGGAGCTGAAACATAAGATTTTTGAGTGTATAACTAGCCAATCTCAACCCGTGCCCGTAGCTAAGAGATAAATCGGAATTCTAGAAATAATTGGAATTGGGAGACTTTTTTTGAGCATTATTTTAATTTAGATCTTTCTTTATTCTATTTAGGAGATAGTAAAAACAATTAGTAATTAGCTATACTTTACTTTATGATTAATTCTAATGGGGATTTATGTCAATTAAATCTTAAATGAGAGATATTTTCTAGTTACCTCTCTAAGCCTAAGGAGAATTTTTCTTCGTCATTTTCTTTCCTTTAGAACGTGTATTACAGGGAAGAAGGAGCAATTTCTATTTATTCTATTTTTCTTCTTCATTTTTTTTTTCTCCTGGCATTTAGTTCATTCTAAACTCTTTTTTATTATGTTTATTTTAATTTTATTGTTTATCTCTCGTTTATACACGAGCTAAATCCACCATAGCTGGTGGATCCTAACAAAACTTTTATGTAAATTCTCAATTTTATTGCAATTGAATTGTATCTTTCCATCGATAATGTTACGAGTATCTAAATGCTTTGAATAGTTGAAATCAATTTCATTCTTCTTAGTTAATGTATAATTGATCAAATGACTAAATTAATGGAAATACATAACATGGCATTGCATATGATCATTACTTTTGTGGCTCATTATTCTGTGTCTGGTTTTCATGAAATTAATGTTTTATTGTCTAATTGCTTAGAAATGAACAAATTTAAGAACTTAGGTTAGGAAATAGGATTAATAACCTTAACCAGTATTAATTGTTGCGGAATTTGTCATTCTTGGATTTAATTAAGTTAATTGCATAATTAAAAAAATTGCTATAATGACTGCTAGGTGAAACTAATAGGTGAATATTATACTTAATTAATTGGATACTTATTGGAGTTAAAATGAGTTTAATTGAATAATTATCAGCTAATTAGAGCTAATTTCAGGTTAAAAGATATAATGGAATTTAAACTCGAGTAACCTCAGCAAACAAGCTGGAAAGCAAGTTGGAAAGTAGCTGTAAAGATCTTGGGATGAGAGAGAAAAGGACGTCCAAGAAATGAAGCCATGCTGTGGGCCCATGGAGGAAAGGAGGAGAAGATTTGATTTAACTCAAAAAAAGATTTAATTTGGAGAGCTGACTTTCAAGAAATGAGATTTAACTTGTAAAACAAGTTTAGCTTTAGTGGTTGAATATATTCATATTTTATTATATGGTTGATTTTGAGCCACCAAGACTTCAAGTACTTTTATTATTTTAATGCTAGGTCTAGAATGGTCCTTGGGGTACTATAAATACTCCTCTTTGTTAGCTGTGAAGCTTTTGGCTTAATTTCTCTCTACTCTTGTAACACTCTTTTTATAATTTATAGTTTCTTTTACTTTAATTTTTATCTTCAATTTTATTAAGGTTGTGTATGACTGATTAGTGTAGATACCCGATTTTGTCCGGGTTAATTTTATTATGTTTATATGCGTAATTTATCAATGAACAGTATATCTTAATTTTTGGAATCATAAAAATTGAATTACTAATAAAAAGCATACAAAAAAATTAAATGATCTTTTATAGGTTTTTTATAATATAAGAGTAATAATAAAAAATAATAACAATAATGATAATAATAGACACCAAAATTTAACAGTAATAATAAAAAAATGATAATAATATTGAAAAGGCTCCAAATTGGACAGCATAAATTATGGCACAAGGTATGGCCAACCTAATAGGAAAATCGGTCCCTAAAATTACACAAGGGGCAAAACCCAAAATTACTAAAATTACAGCTTCGGCCTTAAAAAACTCTCTAATTTTACAAGTTTGGGGACTGCCCCTCCTTTGCCTATAAAAGGGCAGTCCTACAAGCACAGAAAACACATGAAAAAAGGCAAAAAAATACAAAAAAAAAAAAAAAAACAACACATCAGAGAAAAAGTCCCATTCTTCAACTCTAAAAAGAACCAGGTTCTTGTTCTTTCAGCCTAAACAAATAATCTTCAGCTTCTTCATCTCTTCTTGCTGCCCCTATTCCTCTTTGAACTTCACCTATTGCAAAACACACACCAAATATCATCAGGTGAGCAGAAAACCAGAAGCAGAGCAGCACAAGAAAAGCAACAGCAGCTAAAACCAAACAAAACAACCAGAGCAAGCAGCAATACGTATACATCTCTTCTTTTTATCTTCAAATTAATATACTAGAAAAAAAAACATCTCACATGTAATACGTTAATTTGGTTTTGCCATTATCATGTAAAGACATGCTATGTCTATACTGAATGCTTGGCTATTTATATATTTATTTATATATTTATTTTTACAGCATTCCTCTTTTCTGTGTTCTCTTTTATAGATTTACTTAAGAGAAGCATTAATCATTAATTAATCTATGGTAATTATCCAGACCCATGTATCAAAACCAAATATTGCAAAATCAGCAACATAAACCCAACAATACAGAGGACGCACAAAACAAAAACAAAGCACACAAACCAGAAAAACACCAAAATCAGTCCCAAACCATCACCAACAACCAGAAAATAGCCAAAAGACGCAAAAATACAAAATAAACAAAAAAAAATCCAGCAAGTAAGAAATACAAATCCCAAATCACCCAAAATACAGATTCAAAGAACCAAAACAAAAAAGAAAATAAAAGCAGAAAAAAATAAAACAGAAAACACAAAGTGAGAAACCGAGAAGAAGAAAAAGAGAATACCTGAGTTCGCCCTGAAGCCGACTCAGTCGACGGACTCCGGCTACTCTGCGATGGACGGATTCGTATATCCGTGGGTTTTTGCGTAAGAAATAAAATGAAATTAGTAAAAAAATAGTGAAAACCTAAGAAATAAAAGCTGAAAAGGGAGAAGAAACTACCTTAGATCAGCGGCAGCCAAAGCAAGGCCGGAGAGAGCAGATCGGAAAGGAGAGCGGCCGGAGTGAGGCGAGCAGGAAATAGGACTGACCGCCGGTGAGGAAGAAACCGAGAAGCGTAGCGAGGATGAGGACGAGATCGAGAGAAAGAGAGAAAGAACGAGAAAGACAGAAGAACGAGAGAAAGAGAGAAAGAGCGAGAAAGGCAGAGAGAACGAGAGAAAGAGAGAAAGAACGAGAAAGGCAGAGAAAACGAGAGAAAGAGAGAAAGAACGAGAGAGAAAGAAGGTGAAGAACGAAGCTGAAAGAGAGACGGCTAAAGGGAGAAGAAAAAGACGGCTGGTGTGGAGCCGCCGACGAGGATGAGGCCGAGAGAGAGAGAGAAGCGGCCGGAGGAGAGGGTAGATTTTAGGGTCTGCAAAGAGAGAAAAAGGTAAAGGAGGCTGCTGGTTTAAGAATGGATTTTAGGGTTAGAGGAGAAGAAAGGTGGGTTTTATACGATGGGTAATATCCATTGGGTATTGGTCTTGGTTTGGGTCCGGGTCAAGGCTTAGTTTTTGGGCTCAAAACATTTGGACTAAGAACAAATTAAGGCCGGCCCGACCGTTTATTAAGCCTTTCATCTTAATTCATTTTTTTATTTTCATATTACTATACATATAAACTTGTTAGGAATTAATTAAAAATTTGGGGTTTATAAAATTTAAAGATTTCGAAATAAAAAAAGACAAGTAAAATTTATTTACGTATTGTAGAATTCTTTTTATTCCATGATCATGCTATGGTCATGGAATATAATTTAAGTTAATTTTATAATTTTATTTATAATCAAAACTAGAATATCCATTAAGTTTATTTCAAGTGAGCTTTGAATTTGTTTTAATAACAAATATTATAAAGTCTTTCGTTACTTTCCCATCAAGCCTAGACGAATACTTTGTATAATCACGTGTACACATTCATATATAAATTATATTATGCCTTATATGTGTATATTTTATATCCATGTTATAGATATAAAATGAATACTTCATTCAAGTATAAACATAAAATTTGTATAAATTTTTTTTTTTGTGTGTCCATGTCATGGATATGAATCAACATAATTAATTTAAATAAAACATCATTATGGATTTATCTTTAGTAAAAATGTATTTATATCCGGATAAAAAAATAAAATGAAAGAAATACATCCCATGAGAATAATTTACGACTTTTAGTACCAATTATGGGCGGGGTAGGGTGATTATTATCTTCCCTACACGTAATTGGCAAACGAACCCATATAAATCTCTGGTTATTTAAGGTGTCCAATCGAACCAAAACTCGATTGGTGGCGACTCTATAAAATTTTGTTATCAAACAGAAATCACAATAAATTATTACACGAATAATAATAAAAAAAATTGAAATAAATAAAATTAATTTAAAATCAAGATTTTCCTCCCGTCGGTACGGTTCCGACAGTTGGCGACTCTGCTGGGGACTTGCTAGGCTAATTATATGTTGCAAATTATCTTGTGGATGTATTATTTTTGTATTTAAATGATAAGTTTATTATGTTATGCATTCATCATACATATACTCAACGCATCGCACATACACTAAAAGATCATGTTATGATCTTACCCCGCTTTAGGATTGTAGGAGAGAATAAAGTACGGATGCCGCCATGAGAAATCTGGTTAAGCTCCCGAAACGTTCTCAACTTAGGTTGCTGCTTTACTAGCCATGCAATGGCGGCAGTAAAAAGGTGACTTAAGGATCTTAAAGCATATTCTCGTATCCACCTGATAGAATTAGTAATCACCTAACACCGGCAATTAAAAAACTTTAGGCATATGTATACTGTTGTATATAATATTTGTGCAATTCTTGTTTTATGTCTATATTTGATAATTATAATTACGCAATAGTATGTACAAATTTTATGAGAATGACCTGGTCATATTTTATTTTGTTTTATATTTTTTATCGTTATTATTAAAAATAGTAAGAGTTATTTTGACATCAATAATAGCTTTTGTTTAGTCCATCAATTTTTTTTAAGTTTCCATATACCTCCACGTGTATATATCTCATTTTGTTTTTCTATGGGTACTTCAATTAATTTATGATAAAAAAATAATTTCCTTTTTTATTTTGAAGTGATTAAACATGTCATTACCACCATATATGTTCAAATTTTTTTAAAAAAAAAATTTTTTTTTTTGTAAACAATATTGTATTATGGAAAAAATATACAAGTTTAAAGATAATTTCTTTTTCTTGAGGTATGTCTGAAAATTGATCCTAAAAGATTTTTGATAGATGATATTACTCTTTGACCCATTTTTCTTAAGGATTTTTTTTTTTAAAAAAAAAAAAGAAAAATTGGACTTTTTATTTTATTATTTATTTATTTATTATTATTATTTTAATAATTTTTTTTATTTTTTATACATAAAGTAATATTTCATAAAGTTGAAATTTTGCATAAAAAGAATAAGTTCTCGAGGAATCTTCAAAAGAATGTTTGGCATAATGCATTTGTTTTTATACCTAAAATTAAGAATACACATCTATAAGGGTACAAATTTTGTGATGTTTAAAATATGATATTTTTATTCATTCCATTTCAACTTTTGACTTTTATATGTTTTTTTAAAATAAAATAAAATTTAAAGTCTTGATTTAGTTTTTTTTAATTTGTTCATTCATATATAGAACCCAAGCAAGCTCAAAGATGATGGATGCACAGAAACTAAAGGAAGTACAGAGAGAGATTGAAGAGATAAATGAGCAGATCGCTAGCTTCTCAGATTTGAAGAGTCGGATGGCTAATTTTTTAGAATTCATTAAGGGAGAGGAGCTACAGAAGAGCATATACACTCCTTATGAGCAAGAACAAAATGAACTAAGGGGCTCATCATCATCGACATCGTTGATTGCACCTCAAGAATGTAATTATAATGATTCATCAGGTGTGTCAAAGGACCAGGGAACCTCCAAATTAGGTTCCACAAGTCCATCCATTGGAAATTGACAAGGAGAACAATCACTCCGTAAAAGGAGAATGGCGAGTGATCGATATGACCCCATCCCCATGTCCTATGAAGAACTGTATTTAATCCTCCTCGAAAAGAATTTAGTCAGTCCATCACCTTTAGAACCATTAATACCTCCATATCCAAATTGGTATGATCATGATGCTAACTGTATGTATCATGCTGGAGCTCGAGGGCATACCGTTGAAAATTGCCTTGGTTTTAAGAAGAAGGTCCAATTATTTATTAAGTCAGGATGGTTGAAATTTGAAAAGAATACTCCACTCGACAGGGAAAATGATACAATTACCTTTGAATGTCAAGAATATCAGTTCAAGACAAAAGTTGAAGAAATATGCATGCCTATGCATATGTTTTTTCAACTACTTTATAATGCTGATTTGGTCCAAGTACAAAAATCTTCATCAGGTGTGAGCAAAAGAGTTATATGTGAGTACCATAAGGGAGCTGGGGATCATACGATTATGGAGTGTTGGCCTTTCAGAAATAAGGTTCAGGAGCTGATGGACGAGAAGGTCATAATCTTTGGAATCCCAGAGAAGGAGTCAATGGTTAAAGAGGAAAAGGCAGCTTTGGAAAAGTTGATAATCCCACATCTTAAAATGATATTGTGAAATGTGTAATCTTGTCAACTCTTGTGTAAAAGTAGGATCTTCTTAAATTCCGCCTAGGATTTAAGGAATCAAATTGTCATTCAAAGCTTTTGTTTCTAATGTTCTCAGGATAATAATAGTGATTTAGTGGAATGCATTTTATCGTTTTGTGCGATTCTCTTGACTTAACTTTCCGCTCTTGTTTCTTGGTTCTTTTTTTTGTTTTTTTTTTCTTTTCATCATTTGGTTACATACCTAATTTTTGTTATTAGATAATAAATAATTTGAAAAATGAAATGAATATATGAATCAAGGTAAATGTTATTGCTCGAAGTGGATTATTCATTTGTGATCATTTTATTATCAACTGCAAAGCAAAGAGCTAGGAACGAAGAAACACCTTATTGGTTCAAGGTGAATGCCCGTGAAAGTAGTTAGTGGGGTGGCCCATCTCACTCATCTGCAAAGAAGTTACTTCATAACCGATTCATGCATTTCTAAATTTTTCTCGATAAATGAATAAGGTTAATTTCAAAACTCTAGAACTTATTTGATTATTCCTTGAGATGAAATGCTAGACTACTTGTGACTAAAGAAAGGACTAAGGCATTCTTTGGATTACACATTTAAGCCCTTTACCTACCTTTTCATTATATCCCTTTGTATACCCCTTTGAGATATAGCCCTTTCTTTGTATTCACCTTATCCATTCTACTAAAAATCAAGAAAACCATTTGATTAAGAGGGTGAGGAATAGGAACTTGACGGCAAGAACAAGCAGTGAGGAAATGATTACTGTCAGTAGATAGATACATTATCAGATTGTTAAAATGCACGGGTATGTTTTCTCTCATTTTTGTCAAGGTCTATTGGACTAAAAGGTGTCGATGTGGATATTGAGACAGGATATAATATGGTATGGCAACGTTATGAGAAGAAGCTTCTAATATATATAGGGGGATCAAGTTCTTATGAAGCATTCAAGTTTGGAGTCTCAAAATCATATACTCAAAGGAAAGTATTAGTATAAGAAGAATGCCTCTCATAAAATTCAAAACCTTTTAATGGTGATAGCACCGCTAAGAGAATTTTTAAAGAAGTTCCCCTAGGTATCAATGATCGCATCAGAGCCTAGTATAGTGGAAGCAATAAGGATAATCATCCTGGCAAGAACACATGGTCTTTTAAGGAATATTGTGTTTTTAAAAAGCTATCTAAATGAGTTCTTTATGAGAATGATAAATGATAGTTGTGAGCTATTAACCTTGGTTAGGATGACGGCTTCCGTAGTGAGAATGTGATTACATCGGATACTCCTCTAGAAAGTTCTTAACTCATTAAAATAGATAGACAATAAGAAGAAAGTCTCAGAAGGAGTGAAAAGTTACCAAAAGATGATAAATGATCCAAAAATTGGAAATATTTTGGAAAAAACATCTTTTACGAGAATTGTTGTCCGGGATCTAGGGTTTGTCACTCGATGGTGTACATTTTTCAAAAAGGTCAAATCAAAGAAGTTGGATAATTTCATGGAGAATGCTAAGATTATCAAATTTTTTGGGACCTTAATCATAGGAAAAGTGGTGACTTTGAGTCTCGGAATCCAAGTTGGCAGAATATTTTAGATCCAATGAACTTTAGACGACTACTTATGTCAATATGTTGTCTAAACGACCAAGTGAACTATCAAGTGAGGAATTCAAAAAAAAAAAAAAAAAAAAAAAAAAAAAAACCTTCAAATCGGAT
Organism: Euphorbia tirucalli; assembly: GCA_039660915.1. NCBI lineage: Eukaryota > Viridiplantae > Streptophyta > Magnoliopsida > Malpighiales > Euphorbiaceae > Euphorbia > Euphorbia tirucalli. The sequence goes on along the minus strand of CM077638.1, from coordinate 14,432,935 downwards.
TTCCAAGCCCTGATGCCTTAATAAGATCAAGAAATAAAGCTATTAGGGGACCTTTATTTCATCTGGTTTTCTTGAATCACTTAACATCCCTCTTACTCCTTTTACCCATCTCATTTGTAAACCTAATAAACTGAAAAAGTCCTTATGATCTCTAGTTATGATGTTAGTCTTCATTAATGAAGAGGAACGTGAAAATGAGCACATAGTAGTTTAAAAAATTAGCTCAATTCATTAATCTTGTTAACGTTTAGAAATGCATGATATGAAAATCAAGAATATCAAGTTATGATGAAGGCAAACAAGGATGAATGTAATATCGCCAGATAACCAGCATATTTCTTCTTAATACTTCAAGGCGATAGAAAGGAGAAATGTTTCATTCTACGATGCAACGATACAGATTAAGTGAGATATCCTAATTCATAAGGAACAAAATAAGCACATTGAGTCGGATGGATTCAAGTGGGTGCATTGCATCCATCCAGAAAAAAAAAAAAAGAAAAAAAAGAAAAGAAAAAGAAAAAGAAAAGAAAAAAAAAGAAAAAAAAAGAAAAAAAAGAAAAAAAAAAGAAAAGAAAAAAAAGAAAAAAAAAGAAGAAAAAAAGAAAAGAAAAAAAAAAAGAAAAAAAAGAAGAAAAAAAAAGAAGAAAAAAAAAAGAAGAAGAAAAGAAAAGAAAAGAAATCACTTCAGGACCCTTTACAAGGAATATGTCAATATTAGATGAGATTCGAGGGGGCATTATGAAATTGATAGTAGGAGCAACTAAGAAGATACCCATGATGAAACTCAAGATTAGCACAGATGGATAGGATCAAAGACTTCATCAACAACAAGTCTAAGGGCAATTGTGGAAAAGGCCTCGAATGAAAGTCAAAATTATCACAAGAACTTCATGTCCAATAAACTAGGGAGGCAACCATGAAATGTCTTTGTTAAAAGTCAAAATCAGTACAAGCTGATCAGAGCAAGGATTTCATTGGAAACCAATGTGGGGGTAACTGCAAGGATGCCACCAATAAAATAGTGCAAGAACAAGGACATCATTGATAAAAGGATAAAATCACTATGAAATATCATTCCCCGAAGTCAAAAATTACTTAGGCTAGCAAGAATAGTATCATCAACAAAGCAAATGAAGAATGGGGGGGCAATTAATGTCCTCGCCAATAAGGATCAGAATAATACGCTCCAATAGACAAGAAAACTATGACAGAACATTTTGAGCAATGAAATATATCTTGTTTTGTAATCATTTGGATTTTTCATATGACTTTATTATCTAAAAAATCTTCTTATTTTCTTCTCGAACATATCTCATTACGAAATACCCAAGTTACGAGGCATTTTCCTTCCCTTATCAAACTCACCATTTACCAACCTTTAATAATCTAACACAAATTAAATGCATTTAAATTATTTTAAGCATTCATTAAATAATTATGATCTTGTGAACAAGAGAAATGAACATTTCCAATGCCTATTATGCTTTAAACAATGAGTTGACAAATTATGCCCTGACATGTGTGGTTCAACATTGATGCATGTCATGGTTACTCAAGGACCACAAGATGGATAATTCTCTAGAAATTCATGCGTATTGCACTAAGAGATCCATAAGGACAACAAGCAATTTAGGTCTTTTGACCAAAATGCATAATTTTTGGATCAACAACTTACTCATAAGAATGGGGGGCAAAGTTCAAAGATGAACGCCGATGTCTCGCTCAAACAAGCTGCAAGTGGAATAGGTTACTGCAAGTAATTCGTTCAAAATAAAACATGCAATGAAGATTAAACCATCACTTTTATTCTTCTAAGAGCTGTTTAATTTAGCAAAAAGGATTCTCAGGGTATGGACTATGTGCAGAGCTTTTGAATACTTGCACCAATCTCTTCGGAAGGAAAAATCACATGAGAAAAACTGTGCCTATTCGTTTGAAGAAATAATCACTATAAAACAGGGCATTCAAAGTTGAAAAAGTACTCTAAGGACTTGTTGGAAACATAAGAAGATAATTGATGCCATCAAAATATCTTCCTAAGAAGGCAACATTGATTTTTCCTGGGTTATATATATGAATGAATCAAAGAAGTATTTTATGAATTAAATTATTCATTTACTTCTCAAACCAATTTTGATCTTTCAGTATTTGATAAAACATTTTAGAAAAATCATATCATACATTTTCATGAAGGTTCCTCTAAGAATATTTTCATAAAAGATAGATTAATTTATTTAGTTTATCTTGTATAAGAATTATACTTGCTTGTCATTTTAAAGGGTAGCTGTATAGCAATTCAATTACTTTTAGCATTTTGTGTTCAAAAAGCATGCCCACTGTAGAAATTATGTCAAAATGTTTGAATTTTTTTTTTTATGACAAGCATATCCTTGTTTAAATTTGTCAAAATCAAACCCTTGGTGGAAACACAGGGATTAAGCATCAAGCATATCTTTCAACTGATATCAGTCAAAGTTCACTTTTTGTCTCTTGAGTTTTGATCAAAAAAGTTGATTTTCCTTTGACTAAACTTGGATGTCAGTCAAAATTAATTCTCTTTCTTGTGAGTTTGATTAATATAAAAATCAATTTCATCTCTTTTCGAAATTCGACTGGGTCGCGTTAATTCCCACCTTTTTGAAATTTGACTAAGGCATGCTAATTTCAATATTCCATCAAAAGTCGACTGATACAAGTCAGCTTTACCCTTTAAAACATCAATTGGAGTCCTTGGGGTCAAACCTTTTCATTTTTCGAAGACTAAACCTCTTGTGATTCGAGTCCAAGAGATTGAGGCAAGACTTTTTCAAAGTTGAACCCTTAATGACGAGTTCTTAGAATGAATCTTTTTTCCAAAATCAAGATTATTGTGGTAAGAATCCAGTAAGGCGATTTGTCAAGATTCGGACCTTTAACGATAGAGTTCGTAAGGTCAAGTTTTTTTTTTTTTTTTTTCTAACTCGTTGTGATCATAGTCCATTGAGTCAGGAGAGAATTTAACCTTTTTCAAAACAGAACCATTTCGGGTTGAACCCACTCAAGGTAGGAATCAATCTTTTACAAGAAATCAAACCCTTAGCAACGGAGTTTGTGGAATCAAAACTCTATCTTTTCATAATCAAATCACTTGTGATTATAATTCTCATAATTTGAAATGGGGAGCATTTCTTTTCTTCTTGAGAGTAGCTCCCTTTAGCAGTTTGATTATTTTACTACGATTTGCTCCCTTTAATAGGTGTAGCTTTGTAATTCTAAAATTAACTCGATAATGATTTATAGGTATATTTAATGATCATGTGATGACCATTAAATCACCAAAAATTAGTAAAAATTTTCTTTCATATTTAATTAGACTATCAATTTAATTTGAATCCACCAAGCGACTGCTACATAGTCGATCTTACAAAGAACTTCTAATAATTTTACGGTTATGTCATAACCGTAAGATGAAGATTTGAAAAATAAATTAATTCCTATGACAAGAATCGATTCCAAATTTCCTGTTTGTGAGAATTGATCATCACGTGATCGACCTTATTCGGATTTCAATTATTAGAAAATTGATCCCAAATTCCTGCTTGTGAGATTTGATCGTCACGTGATCGATCTCATTTTTCAATTATTAGAAAATTGATCCCAAATTTCTTTCTTGCGAGATTTGATCGTTACGTGATCGATCTCATTCGGATATCAATTATTAGAAAATTGATTCCAAATTTCCTGCTTGTGAGATTTGATCGTCACGTGATCGATCTCATTCGGATTTCAATTATTAGAAAATTGATTCCAAATTTCTTGCTTGTGAGATTTGATCGTCACGTGATTGATCTCATTCGGATTTCAATTATTAGAAAATTGATTCCAAATTTCCTGCTTGTGAGATTCGATCGTCACTTGATCGATCTCATTCGGATTTCAATTATTAGAAAATTGATTCCAAATTTCCTGCTTGTGAGATTCGATCGTCACTTGATCGATCTCATTCGGATTTCAATTATTAGAAAATTGATTCCAAATGTCCTGCTTGTGAGATTCGATCGTCACGTGATCGATCTCATTCGGATTTCAATTATTAGAAAATTGATTCCAAATGTCCTGCTTGTGAGATTTGATCGTCACGCGATCGATCTCATTCGGATTTCAATTATTAGAAAATTGATTCCAAATTTCATGCTTGTGAGATTTGATCATCACGCGATCGATCTCATTCGGATTTCAATTATTAGAAAATTGATTCCAAATTTCATGCTTGTGAGATTTGATCATCACTTGATCGATCTCATTCGGATTTCAATTATTAGAAAATTGATTCCAAATTTCCTGCTTGTGAGATTCGATCGTCACTTGATCGATCTCATTCAGATTTCAATTATTAGAAAATTGATTCCAAATTTCCCTGCTTCTGAGATTCGATCGTCAGGTGATCTATCTCATTCGGATTTCAATTATTAGAAAATTGATTCCAAATGTCATGCTTGTGAGATTTGATCGTCACGCGATCGATCTCATTCGGATTTCAATTATTAGAAAATTGATTCCAAATTTCATGCTTGTGAGATTTGATCATCACTTCATCGATCTCATTCGGATTTCAATTATTAGAAAATTGATTCCAAATTTCCTGCTTGTGAGATTTGATCGTCACTTGATCGATCTCATTCAGATTTCAATTATTAGAAAATTGATTCCAAATTTCCCTGCTTCTGAGATTCGATAGTCACGTGATCGATCTCATTCGGATTTCAATTATTAGAAAATTGATTCCAAATATCCTGCTTGTGAGATTCGATCGTCACTTGATCGATCTCATTCGGATTTCAATTATTAGAAAATTGGTTCCAAATTTTCTATTTGTGAGATTTGATCGTCATGTGATTGATCTCATTTAGTTTTCAATTTCCAGATTATTGACCCCAATTTTCTGCTTGTGAAATCGATCACGAAATGGTCAGATTTCGGTATAATTTGATGCAAATTTGATTACGTGAAAATCAATCATGTTTTCCAAATTTAATTATGAAACAATCAATTTCGATGAAATTTGGCACGGATTCGATTATGTACGTTTTCATTTTAAAGTAGAATCACGACAAGATCAACGGAAAGTAACTTTTCGCTGGCTTAACTGGATCAACAGCCTCGGATATAATTCCCTAGCTTGTTATTAAAATATAAGATGAGATTATTATAATAATGCGAGTTTCGAGATTAAAAAAATTATTTTTGTGAAAAAGGAATTCTAATGGCTATGCTATAGTCGTTTAATGATAAAATGGACAAAAGCGGCTATCTAACACTACTTTGTATAACTTTAAATTCTTAAAGCTATACAAAGGGGGGGCAACTGTAGATACCCGATTTTGTCCGGGTTAATTTTATTATGTTTATATGCGTAATTTATCAATGAACAGTATATCTTAATTTTTGGAATCATAAAAATTGAATTACTAATAAAAAGCATGCAAAAAAATTAAATGATCTTTTATAGGTTTTTTATAATATAAGAGTAATAATAAAAAATAATAACAATAATGATAATAATAGACACCAAAATTTAACAGTAATAATAAAAAAATGATAATAATATTGAAAAGGCTCCAAATTGGGCAGCATAAATTATGGCACAAGGTATGGCCAACCTAATAGGAAAATCGGTCCCTAAAATTACACAAGGGGCAAAACCCAAAATTACTAAAATTACAGCTTCGGCCTTAAAAAATTCTCTAATTTTACAAGTTTGGGGACTGCCCCTCCTTTGCCTATAAAAGGGCAGTCCTACAAGCACAGAAAACACACGAAAAAAGGCAAAAAAAAAAAACAAAAAAAAAAAAACAACACATCAGAGAAAAAGTCCCATTCTTCAACTCTAAAAAGAACCAGGTTCTTGTTCTTTCAGCCTAAACAAATAATCTTCAGCTTCTTCATCTCTTCTTGCTGCCCCTATTCCTCTTTGAACTTCACCTATTGCAAAACACACACCAAATATCATCAGGTGAGCAGAAAACCAGAAGCAGAGCAGCACAAGAAAAGCAACAGCAGCTAAAACCAAACAAAACAACCAGAGCAAGCAGCAATACGTATACATCTCTTCTTTTTATCTTCAAATTAATATACTAGAAAAAAAAACATCTCACATGTAATACGTTAATTTGGTTTTGCCATTATCATGTAAAGACATGCTATGTCTATACTGAATGCTTGGCTATTTATATATTTATTTATATATTTATTTTTACAGCATTCCTCTTTTCTGTGTTCTCTTTTATAGATTTACTTAAGAGAAGCATTAATCATTAATTAATCTATGGTAATTATCCAGACCCATGTATCAAAACCAAATATTGCAAAATCAGCAACATAAACCCAACAATACAGAGGACGCACAAAACAAAAACAAAGCACACAAACCAGAAAAACACCAAAATCAGTCCCAAACCATCACCAACAACCAGAAAATAGCCAAAAGACGCAAAAATACAAAATAAACAAAAAAAAATCCAGCAAGTAAGAAATACAAATCCCAAATCACCCAAAATACAGATTCAAAGAACCAAAACAAAAAAGAAAATAAAAGCAGAAAAAAATAAAACAGAAAACACAAAGTGAGAAACCGAGAAGAAGAAAAAGAGAATACCTGAGTTCGCCCTGAAGCCGCCTCAGTCGACGGACTCCGGCTACTCTGCGATGGACGGATTCGTATATCCGTGGGTTTTGGCGTAAGAAATAAAATGAAATTAGTAAAAAAATAGTGAAAACCTAAGAAATAAAAGCTGAAAAGGGAGAAGAAACTACCTTAGATCAGCGGCAGCCAAAGCAAGGCCGGAGAGAGCAGATCAGAAAGGAGAGCGGCCGGAGTGAGGCGAGCAGGAAATAGGACTGACCGCCGGTGAGGAAGAAACCGAGAAGCGTAGCGAGGATGAGGACGAGATCGAGAGAAAGAGAGAAAGAACGAGAAAGACAGAAGAACGAGAGAAAGAGAGAAAGAGCGAGAAAGGCAGAGAAAACGAGAGAAAGAGAGAAAGAACGAGAGAGAAAGAAGGTGAAGAACGAAGCCGATAGAGAGACGGCTAAAGGGAGAAGAAAAAGACGGCTGGTGTGGAGCCGCCGGAGAGGATGAGGCCGAGAGAGAGAGAGAGAAGCGGCCAGAGGAGAGGGTAGATTTTAGGGTCTGCAAAGAGAGAAAAAGGTAAAGGAGGCTGCTGGTTTAAGAATGGATTTTAGGGTTAGAGGAGAAGAAAGGTGGGTTTTATACGATGGGTAATATCCATTGGGTATTGGTCTTGGTTTGGGTCCGGGTCAAGGCTTAGTTTTTGGGCTCAAAACATTTGGACTAAGAACAAATTAAGGCCGGCCCAACCGTTTATTAAGCCTTTCATCTTAATTCATTTTTTTATTTTCATATTACTATACATATAAACTTGTTAGGAATTAATTAAAAATTTGGGGTTTATAAAATTTAAAGATTTCGAAATAAAAAAAGACAAGTAAAATTTATTTACGTATTGTAGAATTCTTTTTATTCCATGATCATGCTATGGTCATGGAATATAATTTAAGTTAATTTTATAATTTTATTTATGATCAAAACTAGAATATCCATTAAGTTTATTTCAAGTGAGCTTTGAATTTGTTTTAATAACAAATATTATAAAGTCTTTCGTTACTTTCCCATCAAGCCTAGACGAATACTTTGTATAATCACGTGTACACATTCATATATAAATTATATTATGCCTTATATGTGTATATTTTATATCCATGTTATAGATATAAAATGAATACTTCATTCAAGTATAAACATAAAATTTGTATAAAAATTTTTTTTTTGTGTGTCCATGTCATGGATATGAATCAACATAATTAATTTAAATAAAACATCATTATGGATTTATCTTTAGTAAAAATGTATTTATATCCGGATAAAAAAATAAAATGAAAGAAATACATCCCACGAGAATAATTTACGACTTTTAGTACCAATTATGGGCGGGGTAGGGTGATTCTTATATTCCCTACACGTAATTGGCAAACGAACCCATATAAATCTCTGGTTATTTAAGGTGTCCAATCGAACCAAAACTCGATTGGTGGCGGCTCTATAAAATTTTGTTATCAAACAGAAATCACAATAAATTATTACACGAATAATAATAAAAAAAATTGAAATAAATAAAATTAATTTAAAATCAAGATTTTCCTCCCGTCGGTACGGTTCCGACAATTAGTTCGTCCAATAGATGAGTAAGTGACTTTTCTCCTTATCTATTATGAGTTTTATGTATTGTTTTATGATATTCTATTTTGTCTTATGAGTTTGGCTATCTCATGTTTGGTATTTATGATGAGACGTAGGGGAGATTCATGAATACGGATCTATCATAAAACACATGTGATTTATTGTTGAAGAAATTTGAGTAGATTGTATGCTAGGGGTTTTTATCTTAAGATAAAATGCTTACAAAATCTTAATGCATGATTAAGTAGTTTTTTGCTGAAGAAATTCTATTAGGCTGCTTATCATATGATCCACATGTCCAGAAGTTCCTAGTATGATGATTTGAAAGTAAGATACTCTAGATCTATGTGCTGTAATCCTGCTCATAATGTTTAATGAGAGAAATCACTTAAATTGCTTGATCTTGCTTGGTTGGAGTTTGATACCTTTTATTATTATTGTTGTTTATATTTTGTTTTCAGCAATCTTGATTTTGTTATGTTTGCTTCTGTTTTAGTTTACTCAATAGCTTTCGTCGTTGTTTTATTTTGAAATTGTTGTTTTTATTGGGAAAGAAATCAGATCTGCTTGTTTGCTTGAAAATTTGAGATTGTTCATATCAATCCTTGTGGAAAACGATACTTGGACTTACTACCATACTACAACCGATCTAGTGCACTTGCTAGTGTCATAATTAGAGATAACAGAAACCAAACGCCTAAGTTCACACATTCATTGATTTTATACATCAACTTTAATAATTTTATTTATTTGCTTTAGTAACAAAAAACAATCAGTTACCATATTTTGTCTAGGTAATGATTTGTCTAAAGTGTGCTTAATAAATGCAAGTGTAGTTGTCGTGGGAGTGACATCACTCTTTCCCTCTTATTATTTGAGTAACAGAGTATAGTTTCTCTCTTTCTGTGTTTTCGAGCATATAAATATACAACAAATTTTTTTATTGTCGCCAAAAGCTATTATATGTGGTTTTATATACCTTGTGAAAACAAAATTTTTCTTTGTTAAAACTTCCATTCCTTGTAGTGAGTATTTTCTCTTAATTTGCTCAAAATCTCCGATATTTTACAGTTGAGATCCTCACTGCAAAGGGAATCTCGATTAGCATTTTTTTTTTTTAATGTTACAATTAGATTACTCCATTATAGAATTAGTTTTATTACGGACATCGGGGAGGCAGATAAAATTTTCAATATCTTATAGATACGTTTACTTTTTTTATTTTCCATATATATATATATAAAAATTAAAAATAGGTATGTTAGGAAGTGCAGGTGAAAAAGAAACGTGCATTATAATGCCGAGTAGTGTAACAGTCAATACAAGCATTTTCCCTATCTACGAGCTACTTGGCCCAAACTTTTATAGCCTCGTAATTCATCATATCACAATTTAGTCACTTGATGAAGTTCAAGGACATTGATTAGCTCATCTTAATTTCATTTTCGTAGCTAGGTTTCATGACATCTCTTACCGAATGACACGTTGAAAACTACTCAACTTAATTAAAAAGAAATATATGCATATTTTATGCTATATGATTAGAACAAATTTTAATTAGATGAGAGATTTATCGTTTGATTCTTCTCTAAATATAAAAATACGCGAATTACAATATATAGATGAAAGCATTTAAGCAGAATAAACACATACATATCATCACAAATGAGAAGGGAAAATATCTTAATATTTTACCACCAAAAAATCTAATTTGAATTAAAGTCTAAGCTGTTTTGGCTTCAATTTACTTTAATTAGGAGTAATTATGGCTTATTACTTGCTTTTTCCCTCTTTGTAGACTTTTTTGAAAAATATGAGAGTAATTTGCTCGAATTGGATTGTCTAAGAAGCATTTAGCAGTGGAGCAGTCCAATCGTTCTGATGCAGAAGCTACTTTTACTAGAAATGGAATGGAACAGCTTATTAAATCTGGAAAGTCTTTCTTTTGAAGCAAAGTTGTTCATTTCTCATTAGCTGGAGCTGAAGATCGGTTATAAAGCGCCTTTTTAGACCTTTTTCTGCAATTTGAACTTTTAGATCTGGGTGTCCTTAAGGGACACGTGTAGGGCTTAGATTTTTTTGTTGTTTTAGTTGCCCTGGTTTACTCTGAGCTGTATAAATGCTCTTCTCTTGTTCATTTATAAGTGGCTAGTTTTGGACATCATCTTCTCTCTTATTTACTCCTTTCAACAGTAGTGTTTTGTTGGATCTTTCTTTCATGCCTTCTATGACAAAGCTTGTTCGGCAGTAGCTGGAAATATGTAAGTACTTTCTTTATGTTAATCTAAATCTATTTTAGTATAAGCATGTACGTCTATCTTGTGATTATCTTGTTAGATGAGTTTGATCAACTCATGCAAAATATGTTGAGTATAATGTTTATTTGCTTTGCATGTGGAAAATACAAGGTTAGATACATATGTCAACTTTGCAATGACTCTGCTTCATGTGATTGAGGTTTATTGATAAGAGAAAATATCTCAACATTTAGCCTAGTGATTTGTGCTTAAAAGGTTCGGTTTCTGTTGGAAACAGCTTGATTTAGTAGTGATAATTGGTTGATTTGTGCGTTTGACTTACTTTTTGTAGCATTTGGAAAGCTTTGGGTGAAATCCCTGATTTTCTGCTGCAAAGAAAGTCAGAATCTGCTGGATGCTGAAACTGGGCCAAAACTTAGCTGAAAATGACAAAAACAGACAGAATAGGCAGACTGGTTGCAGAACAGCTTTTACCAAATCGGGAAATACTTCATCTGAATGTTTTGAAGACTGCATTCTCATTGACTGAGCTGAGAAGATGTAATCAGAGACCTTTTTGAATATTCTCTTTAGTTTCTAGCCGTTAGATCTTACCACATGTCATTTTGTAGTGTTTTAAAGGCATGTTGCCCTAGTTTCTTTGAGTTTCTACATAAACCCTGTCTTAAATCTGTTGGAACAACTCTACCACCTCCTCTACTCTTCTTCCTCCGCCTCCACTTAGTTTATGGTAGTTTTAGCTAAGTTTTCTTCAAGGCCTTCCATTGCAGAACCTGTTCTGGCCATGGAGGAGTAGGGTAAGGTGTAAGCCAGCAGTGGCTAGAATTTGTAAGTACTTTTTATGTTAATTTAAGTATATTCCAGTTTATGCATGTCTATCTTGTGAGTTTATTGCTTAAATGAGTTTGATCACCTTATGCATGGCATGTTTAGTTAGGTATTCTTTGCTTTACATGTGGAAATGCAAGATTAGACACTATGTTGACCTAGCAATGGCTTTGCTGCATATGATAGGGGTTCATGTTGGGACTACCCATGTTGATGCTTTCTTTTCTTAATACATGTCTTTAGATGTTAATTACGGAGAATTTTGCAGGCATAGAGTCTAGGAGAATAAATTGTGGAGAATGCTCTGGTTAAACTGACCCTTGCAAGGTTAGAGGAAGATACCCTGTTGCATATAAACTGAAATCGCTTAGATTGCATATAGGTACAAGTTGCTCCATGCGTTGTTGTGTTTACTCCGCTTGTCATCATTATTGTTTACAGATCTCTCTTCAAGTTATTTGTTTGATTTAGTTAATTTCCAGTAGCTTTTAGACTTAAAAACTCACATTTGATAATTTAATCATAAATTTTGTCACAAGCTGTTTCAGTCTTGTACCATCTCTGTTTTGCAAATACTAAACCCAGATCTCTGTGGGAATGATAATTCTTACTTAGATCCATTGTATTACTTATTGACCCTAGTGCACTTGCTAGGTATATCTTTGCATATAGGCTTAGCCCCAAACAAGTTTTTAGCGCCGTTGCCGGGGATCTATGTTGTTTTTAGTATTTTGCTATAACATTTATGGGTTTGACCTATTTGATAGTTTGTGAAGCTATTTTCTAAGTAAATCTTTCAGTTTTATGCAACAAGATATATCAAGAATATGGGGCCAAACACTGTTGCTACCATGATGAATGTTTCCCCAAGTTGTCACTTTTGTAGAGGTGAGCATAGACCTGTTGATTGCCAAGCCAACCACCCTTCCACATCAGAATAGCTTGACTTCATTGGAAACCAGCCTAGAAGCCAAAACAACCCCTATTCCAATACCTATAACCCTGGATGGAGAAACCATCCCAACTTTTCTTGGAACCAAAACCAGCCTAGACCTAATCCACCAAATTTTCACCAACCATCTCAATTCCAACAAACTGTTCACTATCCTCCTTAGAAGAAACCATCGGTTAAAGACCTATTGATGCAATTCATGTAACAAACTCAGACATCCATTAAGAATCTTGAGACACAAATGCATTAATTGGCAGACATGGTAAAGCCAGTTCAAAAGAATACATTACTAAGCAAAACTGAAGTTAATCCTAAGGAAGAGTTGAAAGCCATTTCCCTGAGGAGTGGTAAATAGCTACCTGATGTTCCAATGCTAATGCAAAAAGTCACTTCTAAAGTAGAGAAAGAACCTGAAGTTATTTCAAAAGCTGTTCCAAAATCTGACCGAACAGTTTTAGAAGCTGTTCCCGATACTCTAGTGCAAACTGCAGAAGTTGCTCCAAGGAAATTGTTTGCAGAAAAGGTTCTAGAATACAAATCTCCTCTGCCATACCCTTATAGACTCAAAGATCATCGGATGGAACAACAATTTGTAAAATTCCTCGAGGTGTTCAAGAAATTACACATCAACATCCCATTTGCAGAAGCATTAGCTCAGATATCTTTATATGTCAAATTTCTGAAGGATCTGTTGTCCAACAAGACTAAGCTGGAGAGTGTTGCAACTGTTCAACTTAACCAAGACTGTTCTTTAATCATGTAGTCAAAACAGCCTCTTCCTCAAAAGCTTAAGGATCTAGGGAGTTTCTCTATACCTTGTTCTATAGGAAATTTGACTATTGAAAATGCTTTATGTGATTTAGGGGCCATTATAAATGTTATGCCATATTCTGTGTATAAAGAGCTTAGGTTAGGTGAACCAAATCCCACTAGGGTTACTGTTCAGTTAGCTGACCGATTTCTTAGATACCCTAGGGGAATAGTTGAAGATGTGCTAGTCAAAGTTGATAAATATATCTTGCCTGTGGATTTTATTATCATGGACATTAATAAAGATATTCACACACCTATCATCTTAGGTAGACCTTTTCTAGCTATTGGTAGAGCATTGATAGATGTGCATGATGGAAAGTTGATTTTAAAAATTCATGATGAGCAAGTTGTATTTAAGATGAATGAAGCTTTGAAACATGCATCTTCTAATGATGATCAATGTTATTTTCTTGATGCTGAGTTCCCTTCATATTACATGCAAGAGTACATTCCTGAAGACTCTTTGGAGGAGTGCTTAAAAGAAAATCCTGATATCATTCAGAGTGCAGAAGCTGTTTCGGATGAAATCCTGAAAGATGGAAGCTGTTCCGAAACCTCAAACACTTTTGAACCTTTCAACAACTTATCATCCCCAACCCTGAAACCCTCAACTGAAGAACCAAAGTTAGACCTAAAACCATTGCCTTCTCACCTTGAGTATGCATTCCTTAACCCCCCAAGCAGCTCACCAGTGATCATTTCCTTAAAACTTACCCCTGACCAAAAAGACCAACTATTATCTGTTTTACGGAACCATAAGGAAGCCTTGGCCTGGAAAATCTTAGATATTAAGGGTATCAATCCTAGTATCTGTGTGCATAGAATTCTTATGGAGGAGATTCACAAGCCTTCATGTTAACCATAAAGGAGAATCAATCCGCGTATGAAGGAAGTTGTAAGAGCTGAATTCATCAAGCTGCTTGATGCTGGTATCATTTATCCCATTTCAGATAGCATTTGGACTAGTCCAGTTCAAGTTGTTCCGAAGAAAGGTGGTACCACAATGGTAAAAAATGAGAAGAATGAGATGATTCCAACTAGAACTGTAACAGGATGGAGAGTATGCATTGACTACAGAAAGCTAAATGAAGCTACAAGGAAAGACCACTTTCCATTACCATTCATAGACCAGATGTTGGAAAGGCTTGCTGGGTATGCTTTCTACTGTTTCTTGGACAGATATTTAGGCTATAACCAAATACCAATCTACCCTGCTGATCAAGAGAAGACCATATTTACATGTCCCTATGGCACCTTTGCCTATAGGAGGATGCCATTTGGGCTATCCAATGCTCTAGCAACATTCCAGAGTTGCATGATGGCAATATTTCATGACATGATTGAGAAAACAGTTGAAATTTTCAAGGATGACTTTTCAGTTTATGGAAAGTCTTTTGGAAGCTGTTTGACCAATCTGGAAGCTATTCTGAGAAGGTGTATGGAAACCAATCTTGTTCTTAACTGGGAGAAGTACCATTTCATAGTTATTGAAGGTGTAGTCCTAGGTCACAAAATCTCATTAGAAGGAATGGAAGTAGACAAGGCAAAAATTAAAGTTGTTGAAAATCTGCCTGTTCCAACCTCAGTCAAAGATGTGAGGAGTTTCTTGGGCCACGCTGGATTCTACAGAAGATTCATCAAGGACTTTTCCAAAATTGCCCAACCCTTGACTGCTTTATTGCACAAAGAAGTTGAATTCAAGTTTGATGCAAGCTGTGTTCAAGCCTTTGAATAGCTTAAGTCCAAATTGATCTCTGCTCTTATTCTAATTTCACCTGATTGGAATCTACCTTTTGAGATGATGTGTGATGCCGGTGATTCATGCATTGGAGCTGGTCTAGGCCAAAGAATTGAGAAGCACTTCAGACCAATATATTATGCTAGCAAAACTCTCACGGAGACTCAGAAGAACTACACAATCACAGAAAAAGAGCTTCTTGCAGTAGTTTTTACCTTTGACAAATTCAGATAGTACCTTCTTCTTTCAAAGGTAGTGGTCTTCACTAACCACTCAGCCTTGAAGTATCTGATGACAAAACAGGATGTAAAGCCGCACCTTATAAGGTGGCTTCTTCTACTCCAGGAGTTTGATGTGGAAATTAGACACAAGAAGGGTATGGAGAATGTTTGTGCATACCATCTATCAAGACTAGATTCAAGCTGTTTGCCAGAATAGTTACCTGTTCAAGATTCTTTTCCTGATGAACAACTTGCCTCCATTCAATTAAACTCTGACATTTGGTTTGCTGATTATGCCAATTACCTTGCACGTAATGTCTTAAACCCTAAGCTTAATTCCTAGCAGAAAAAGACGTTTTTATCTGATTTGAAATATTATGTATGGGATGACCCTTTCTTGTATAAGTTGTGTGCAGACCAAATTATCAGGAGATGCATTCCAGATGAGGAAGTTTAGTCTATCCTTACTCACTGCCACTCTAGGGAGGCAGGAGGCCACTTTGGAGCAGACAGAATAGCTTCCAAAATCTTACAATCCGGATTTTATTGGCCTTCAATTTTCAGAGATGCACACAGGTTTGTTCAAACTTGTAATGAATGCTAGAGATCAGGTAATATCTCAAGAAGATCTGAAATGCCCTTAAACTATATTCTTGAATGTGAAATCTTTGATGTGTGGGGCACTGACTTTATGGGACCCTTTCCAAATTCATATGGAAATCACTACATCTTAGTTGCTATTGAATATGTTTCCAAATGGGTTGAAGCATGGCCTTGTTCCACTAATGACTCTAGGGTTGTAATTAAATGCCTTAAGCAATTGTTTGCTAGATTTGGAGTCTCTAGGATAGTTGTAAGTGACAATGGAACCCACTTTTGCAATGCTAATTTTGAAAAATTGATGAAACAGTATGGAGTTACTCACAAGTTGTCAACTCCGTACCACCCCCAAAAAAGTGGGCATGTGGAGATTTCTAATATGGAAATCAAAAGAATCTTAGAGAAGACTATAGGTAATGCTAGAAAGGACTGATCTAAAAAGTTAGACAATGCCTTATGGGCCTACAAAACAGCTTACAAGACACCAATTGATATGTCTCCCTTTAGGTTGATCTATGGAAAACCCTGCCACTTGCTAGTGGAATTGGAGCATAAAGTTTTTTGGGCTGTGAAATTTCTGAACTTTGATGAAAAAGCTGTAGGAGACCATAAAAAAATGCAACTTGTTGAACTTGATGAGTTTAGACTGTTTGCCTATGAGAATGCTAAGCTTTACAAAGAAAAGACAAAATTATGGCATGATAATCACATCTCTAGGAGAGAATTCTTTGTTGGCCAAAAGGTTTTGCTCTTTAACTCTCGTCTTAAGCTGTTTCCAGGTAAACTGAAATCTAGGTGGTCCGGACCCTTTGAAATTATGCATGTATACCCCGATGGAGCTGTTAGAATTTCTCATCCAGAGTATGGTGACTTCATCGTGAATGGCCAAAGGCTTAAGTACTTTTATGAGAGAGTGGAAAGTGGGCTAGATGGAACCTTCCACCAGTTCAAGCCTCTTTGAGAAAAGAAGAAGTGAAAGCTTTGTTGCTTCCACAGCTGCAACAAAAAGAAGTACTGTTTCATAGTTTGGGTAACCTGTTCTGTATATTAGTAGTTAAATTTGCTTTTTAATTTTTTTAGTGTAGTATTTGTGTAATTATTCCTTAATTGTTGATCTAATGTTCCCCAGCCATCCACGTGTCAAAATCATTAGCATTATGCAGATTTTCCCAAAATTTCCATTTTCATGTAAAAAGCAAAAAGCATTTTTTTTCAAGGCAGAAAGTAACTTACCATTTTTGGAAATTTCCCTCCAAAACTCTGAGATTTCATTCATGTTGGGAATGCCCACGTTGATGCTTCATGTTCTTCATGCATGTTTTTAAATGTTAATTGTGAAGAATGCTCCGGTTAATTATTTGAAGGCATAGGTTTTAAAAGAATTAATTATAGAGAATGCTCTGGTTAAACTGACTATAATAGTTGTCATGGAAGAGACTTTTTTGTATGCTAGACTGAATTTACTTAGGTTACATAAATGTACAAGCTGTTTCCATGTCCTGTTGTTGCTTGCTCCGTTTGTTATCATTGTTAATTCATATCTGTATTCAAGTTGACTTCTTTTGATGATATTTGTTAGATCTTGTTAATTTTAGTAGATTTTAAACCTAAAACACAACTTGACAAAATAACCATGTTTATGCCACAAGCTGTTTCAGTTTAAGGACTATATCTGTTTTGACTTGTACTAAGAACCAGATCCCTGTGGGAATGATATTCAAACTTAGATCCACTTACTACTTGTTCATCTAGTATACTTGCTAGAATATATCTGCATGATAGTTCATGCACAACAACAAACATAATCTATAATCACAATGATAATAGGGATTACACTTAAAATTATTGATGAGACAATTCTCATATCAAAATTCAAAAAAAAAAAAAAAAGGAAAAAAGAAAAAAAAGAGAGAGAGAGAAAAATGAGAAAATAGAAGAAAATAAAAAAATAAAGAGCCATATGTTGAAGCATAGTTTTGAGTTAACTATTGTCTTGTCTTGCATTAATTTTTCAAATTGACAACTTTCATGTATGCATTTGCTTTTGTTCTCAATGCATCATCTTGTATGCATACATGAACATTTTATAAAGTTGATTTTTTTGTAAGGTACTTTGTTCTTAATCCTTCTAAGGTCTCAAACTGGACCTTAATTTTGTTCTTAATTAAACTAGGTCTCAAAATATGACTTATATTTGTTCTCAGTTTTTCCAAGGTCTCAACATTAGCCTTATTTTGTTTCAACTTTTCAAATTCTCTTTGCTTTTTACTTTCATTGTGCAATAATGTCTATCTCTTTTTGAAGTCATTCTCAACTGTTGCTTAGTTCACATAATTTTTACCCTATTATTCTGTTTTTCATACCCTAACTATTTAATGCGTGATGATCTAAGTTTGAGAGTTATGGAGACTAAAGGTTGTGAGTTTTATTTTTCCTTTTATTTTTTTTTTCCGTTTTGTTTTTGCTTGGGGAGAAGCGAGGTTTAGTGTGTGGGAATGTAGATAGGTGGATTTATTACATATATTTTAGATAATAATTTACCTTGTATTTAAGAGAAATTTTATAGTGGACCGGGTCCATGTGCACCGTTCCACTGAAAAACTGACACGTAAGCAATATGACCATTTAGAAAATAAAAAATACTTATGTGTCAATTTTTCATTGGGAAGGTCCACATGGACCGGGTCCATTTTATAATTTCCCTGTATTTAATGCTTTTCTTTATTGTTTAGTTGCATTTTTACTTAGTTTTGTGCATTTTAGGTACTTTGAAGAATTAATGCAAAATGGAGATGTATTTGCTCATTTTGGGAGTTACAATGTACATTTGGAGAAAGAAATAAAGTCTTAAGGCATAGGTATGCCTTATAGGGAGTTGAAATTGCATTATTTTGGGTTTTTGGAAGCTGTTAAGTGTAAAATAAAGAATCTCTACCACGAGAAGTCCAAAATTCAGCAACAAAGAATTTCACTATTAAAAGTATAAAACTTGTTGCCATAACTTTAAGCAACAAGAAGAAACTTGTTACATGTTATTGCTGTAAAGTTATGACTGTATGTGTTTACAACAAAATTTTGATATAATTTTGGTACAACAAAAATTTAATGAAATTTACAATTGAATTAAAATTTGATATAATTTATAAATGCAGTAGAAATTTATAATTGGATAAATTATTTTCCTGTAATAGTTTAATGAAAAATAATTACTTTAAGAAAAATTGTATTAATATTATCAAAATTTGTAAAGGTTTTATAGTTTTAAACAAACTACTATAAATTTTAACAATTAACGTTGGCTTGAGTGGTAAGGGTCTTAGTCGCTTAAGTTAGAGATTTCCAGTTCGAGTCCTAATATATGCAAAAAATTTAATTAGAAGAGAGGCCACTTAAAGGGTGCCTGATCAACCTTGAATTGAAGAGAGAGGAATGTGCGATTCTTAAAATTGGGAGAATGTGATTTCCATCATATAAATGGTTTTATTTAACCAAACAATAACCCAAAAAAGTATTAATTTTCGTTACGGTTCTTTATCAGTTTTTCTCTTTTTCCTATTTTTTATTTGATGAAAAATTGGAAAGCTTAAAGGTTTGTTAAGAAGGAGTGCAGGTGAAAAAGAAACGTGCACCATAATGTCGAGAAGTGTAACAATCCTATCCTAAACATACACAAACACAACGCAATAAGAGAGTCTAAAGCTTTTCAAATGCAATTTCTATAATTGTCTGTTTCTATTTTTTCTTTTCTTTTTTTTTTTTTTTTTTTTTAAGATAAAAAGTTGCGTAAATCACTCATACAAAGCATCAGATAATATGACGCTAGAGTGTACATACTTAATGCTTGTTGTTTTCATCTGCAATATTAACTATAATGACTGCAATGCATGGAGCTATATATTTGGCACTTTAATATAAAGTTTCAAAAATTTGCCAATTATATATGCTAACGTCTAATGCTATATTTTCAACTGATCATATCAATTACGGAATTTATCATAATATTTGGGAAAAAATAATTAGAAAAATATATGAATTACAATTTGTGGATGGAGAGCCGTGTTTTTTTAACTTTTAAAGAAATTAATCCTCACAAACAAAAGAATCTTATTTATTATGATAAAACAAATTAATTAAAAGCAATTTATTATTTTGATAATTTTACTTTAATTGTAGTAATTTTATTACCACCATAACATGTTCATTCGATGATGTTGAGTTGTCTCCATAACATGAAATATATATATTAACATGATGGTAAGTCTAAATTTTAACAATTTATTTATATTTTGTTTGCACATTATTCTTTTTATTATAAAATTAATATGAAAATTATATAAACTGATATTTAATAAAAAAAGTAAATAATCATTCATAACATCATGTTTTGTAGAGTTCATTATTTTTAGTGAAAATAAAACAAATTTATGTGTTTACTACATTTTGTTATTAATAATATTGTATACATTATTTTCTCCTGCAAAATAAACCATGTGCATTACACCACACTATAAACTAAAAAATAAAAAACTAAATTTTTACTGATTAATAATATTAGTTTTTGGTGATATTAACTTTGGTAAGATGAAATGTAATATATTAATGTGATGATATATCAGTTATCATATCTAGGGGTGCACAAAAAAACCGAAAAACCGTGAAACCGAACCGAAACCGAACAGAAAATATGGTTAACCGAAACCGATGGACTAGTGTACGGTTTTTGTTTTTAAAAATTTCCGGTTTCGGTTTCGGTTTCCGAAGTCCATGTGGACTCGGTTAACCGACCGTTGAATTTTTTTTTTTTTGGATATATAGGTTATATGAATTAATGGTGAAACATTGGGGTGTTTAATGTAATTTTATGTCTATAGTTTCCAATATGTTTAATGTAATTTTTGTCCTTAATTTAATTTTTATTTTCCAATATATATGTATATATTAATGGATTTTCCATTATTAAACATTAGTACATATATATATATATATCATAAATTGGTTCACACTTTGTTAGCTCTAAAACTCTGTTTCCAAAAATATATAATTTACTACTATATTTGTCAGTAAAATTTAATTTAAATTTTATATATGTAACTTGTGGGTCTTATTGTCATATTATTTTTTTGACAGGAAAATTTGGTTTTGAAAATTTTTTACGGTTAAATCTAATAGTTTGTAGTGTTTATATATCAATTGCCAATAAAAATTAAATTGTTACAAGACATTATATTTGATTTTTATTTCGATAGCTTTGAAGAGAAATATATTAATATTAATATTGTAACATTCATTCTCCATTTCTGCTCTAGTTTTTCATTTCTTTCATTTTCATTTCTTCTCTCCTTGAAAATTTTTGGTTTCATCTTTGTTTGATTAATTCGGATTTTTGTTGAGAATGGAAAATCCATTAAAGAAGGTTACATTAAACATTAATATATATATATAATGGAAAATCCATTATTGGTAACAATTAATTCACCGACAAACATAATTAGTTCACTTCTAGTTGTAATGTCATTTTTAATCAATTATTAAGACTATGGTTTATAATTTCATATTTGTCTTTGATATTTGAGATTTATGATTTAAAATTTTGAGGTTTAAAATATAATGTTTATTTCGGAAATGGTTAACCGTAAAAAAATGGTTAACCGACCGAAATTAATGGTTAACCGAATAATGGTTAACCGTATTTAATGGACAGTGTACGGTTAGTAAATTAGAAAAACCGTTCAAGCGGTTAACCGTTAGCAAAAGTCCACATGGACCGGTTAACCGACCGGTTAAGCGATTCATATCCGACAAAGTATAGTGTTCCTTATTTTTTATTTTTATTTTTTTTAACTTTTTTTGTGTTAACAATGTAAAATATATAGTCTCTTTTGCAAAATTAAATGACACATCTGTTTACGGTTTACTTATAAAAACTACCAGAACTATTTTGTGTACATTTACTTCCTTTCTAACGCTAATTTTTAGGATGCAGGTGTTAATTTTTCTTTTAGTACAATGTTATATCTGAATTAGGACTTGTACTCTTAAATTTAGGTCAACTGAAAACATGCGGTTAACTTTATTTAATTATGAAAATTTTTTATTAGATTCGGCTAAAATGAGATTTTTCATATTTGTTTATGTTATGATTTAGTTTGTAATTTAGTTGGCAAGAATATAATAAATATGTATATATGAGGAATTATAAGCTAATAATCACCAACCATTATGTTTTTCCAACGGGTTATGTTTTTCCAAGTTAAAAAGATACAATGGTTCCTAACAGTTGTGTTTTTCCAACGGGTTATGTCTTTCCAAGTTGAAAAGATAAAATGGTTCCTAACAATCGTGTCTTTCCAACGGGTTATGTCTTTCTAGGAAAAGATACGATGATTCGAAACAATTCCTATATATATATATATATGATAAATTGGGTGAGATATAACTCAACAAAATCATTCTGAATTTCTTATATCTTCTTGCACATATAATTCTTCTCTTTTTTGGAGTGTCTATATTTTATTGCTGAAATAAAGACGCATTATTGCCTTGTGTAAGCCTAGAAGATATTGACATAATCCAAGTAGCAACTAGTGGGGGCAAACATCCTTCAAGGATAACATCAATTTGGTGTGTGTGAGTGGACGACCTAAAAGAGCGGAACGCGGTGAAGCAAACCGGGAAAAAGAGAATTTGGAGAATGTGTTTGAGTTTTGGAAAATGAGATTTTGATTATCTTGTTTTAGAAAAACCATTGATTTTGTTTTGGAAATTTATTTTGTAGAAAACATTTTTCCATTTTATTAGCTTAAAGACCTCGAAACCTAAATTTCAAGATCAGTGACAGAGTCGCCACCCGGATCAGCTCATCTGAGAAATTCCGGTATAGCTCCCTACCGAGCGTAGACAACTATATATGGTCTAGAGATTCAGGGTTCGGGCAACTTACCTATTCAACCTTGAGCTTGCATTCATTTTATAATCCATATTACCATATTTTATTCGCTTTACTATCTTTCTCTACCCAATTTAGTTTTGTATTTATTTAACCCATGCTTAAGCGAATGACAGGAATAAATTGTAGATTAAATAAATCATACACTCAAGCAGTTCAAAAGAATAAAAATAAAGGCCGCTTCTACAACCAGATCGAATAAAAAGGAAAACTCTCGTACTCACATTACAAGCGCCTAATATACACGAGGGTTTAGAAAATTTACAATTACCTAGAATACAAGATAATCTATAAATTACATAAGAAATAAAAATTAAAAGCTACAAAATAAACGGTTATCACAATTACATTATAAACACACATAGGACTTAGACAAGACAGAATGGGAATTTAAGGAATTCGGGGACGTGCAATTAGGGGGTACTCAGGTGAACTCGACTGGTTCGCCCGACTAGATCTAGAATATAATTTTGAAATGCCTTGTAGATTTTTTGTGCTGGAAAATATTTTTAGAAAACTACTTGGCTCAATTTCATGCAAATTCTTCCATATAGTGGGTCGGTTATCCCAGAACTTGGGGTTCCGTTTGTGGGAGATTCTTAATTTTTGACATTCATCTAAGGTCCAAAAGCCGTAAACACATAAAAAACGATTTGATTCTAAAGATGGGATCGCGCGACGACGTCAGTGTGGGTCGTCCCACGATTCTGCCTCCTCCCTGTCACTATAGCCGTGCAGATTAAACTACAGCCGTGCGACTGTAATATACAGTTGCATGACTGTAATCACAGTCGTATGACTCTCGACCATAATGGTATGCCTGTACGACTGTAACGAGCAAAACCCAAAAGTGGTTTTCTTTGTTTTCTAAAATCATTAGTTTCAAAGGATTTTGGTAATTTCCGGGATTCTGGAAATCGGAGAATCCGTTAACATCGAACTGGGAATCCGATTGTGGATCCAACAATCCTCAATTCCAAGAATAGAAATTAACAAAATCCTAAAATCTCACATCCGTGTTATTGGAAATCCGAAATCCACGGCTTTAGACTGTACAGATGTGAATTGACCGAATTGAATCATGAAAAATCATTTAAAATTGGAAAACCGGCTGTATTTGGGCTACTGTCCAGAAGAATACAGTTGTGCAACTGTAATATACAGCCGCATGGCTGTGTTTAAGAACAATTACAATCATACGACTGTAATTATAGTCGTACGACTATAATTACAGCCGCATGGGTGTAATTGTGCAGATAGTTTTCCAGAAAATTTCAAAAACACAAAATACATACACAAATCAGCATGAATCGAGTTTTAAGGCCTCTCATAGTTTACCTTATTGATACTTTGATATGTTTGATGTCTGAAAAAGATATGAGAAGCCAGAATACGCCTTGGATTGCACAACCAACCCGAAATTCCCGAACCGAGCTTTGGATCAATCCGAAACGAAACCGAAATAATCTCGGACAAATGAAACAAGGTCTGGAATGTGAGTCTCTCAATTTCTTAGATGTATTTAAGGCGTTTTTCTTTCTTGATTTCTTTTCCTCTTCCTCTCTTTTTCTGCCTCTTTTTCTTTCTTTCTCTCTTAATTTTTTCCCCAAGTCCTCTTTAATCCCCCTTTTCTCTCTCTTTCCTTTCCTTTTAAATCAATTTTATGAGATTAGCCCAAAAAACGGGCCAAAATCTGTGAAAATCAACAAAAACCCATCCCTCTGTCACCAACTCTTTGATTTCCAACGGAAAACCCGACTGCTTGCTAGAGCCACACAATTGTAATATTACAGTTGTACGGATGTAGCTGCTACAGTCATGTGATTGTAGTTGCAAAACTACAGCCGCACGGCTTCAGATAGAGCCACCTAAGCTTCCCAATCACTCGACGGACCCTACTCAGGATTTCGGATCGAATACCGTTCGGTTTTCAGGACGTTGGAGACACTCCAGGAGATATCTTGTTCATCCTCAAGTCCCATTCACGTCCATCTGTCATAGTAGGCAACACGAGTACTCATCATAGAGGTCAGGAAAAACCCCAGCGCTTACAGTGTGCAAAGTCAAGTTGTTTTTAAAGGATTATTGTTTTGTTTTCCAACAATCTTGAAGAATATTTTCACAATGGAGGCTGCAAGTTTGGATGTTATGACCAACAAAATTTTTAATCCGGGAATGTTCAAATTGGACCGGTTTGATGGCATGAATTTCACAAGGTGGAAAGATAGAATTTTATTGCTCTTAAATGAAGTTGGTGTTGCCTATCTTCTCACTACCAATCTTTCTTCAATTCCGGAGCCAAGTGATCAAGATATGGATGCCATAAGGGCTTCAAGGAAGAAACGCGAAAAGGATTTCCTACTCAATTCTCTATCCGACCGTCTTTATGATCTTTTCCGATGTATAACCTCACCACAAGAGATTTGGAAGGCGTTAGAAAATAAATATACATTTGAAAAGCAAGGTACGGATAGATTCCTTAGCATGAAATTTTTTGAATATCAAATGAATGAGAATGTTTCTGTAATGAGTCAAGTTGATGATTTGTTGGTTTTGGTATCAAGACTCAAAGAATTAAAGGTGGAAGTGTCTGAACCATTACAAGTGGCTGCTGTAATTACTAAATTGCCAATCACTTGGAAGAATTATCGAAGAAATTATTGCACACTTCTGAAGATATCACTATTGACCAACTCATAAAGCATATTAGAATTGAGGAAGAAACTCGCATACGCAAGAACAAATTTGCTTTAGAGTCTGGTTCAAAGGTGAATGTAATTGAGTCCAAAAATAGCAAATCATTAAACAAGAAAAGGAAACATTCTAAAAGTGTTGAGAATTCCACCAACAAGAAAAATAAGACTTGCTACTTTTGTGGGAAGAAAGGACATTTTAAAAGGGAATGTCGTTTCTTTAAGAAAATGAAAACTGAAAATTCTTCCTAACAAAAGAAAGTAAATCTTATTGAGGATTCTGCTGAAATTGTTGCCATGATTTGTGAACTTAATATAAGCATGATTACGGAATGCAATATAGCAACAAATGAAAAGTCCACTGATTGATGGTATGATTCTGGTGCAACTATTCATATTTGCAACAAAAAATATTTGTTTAAACGTTATGAACTTGTTACAAATGATGAGATGGTGTTAATGGGAAATAATAACACCGGTAAGGTTCTTAGAAAGGGAGCTGTAGAGATACAGTTTACTTCATAAAAGAAACTCATTTTGACTAATATCTTCCATGTTCCTTATGTGAGAAAGAATCTTGTGTCCGAAAGCTTATTATGCAAAAAAGGACTTAAAGTTGTACTTGAAGCAGAAAAATATATTTTCTCAAAGAATGGTGCATTTATTGGTCAAGGATACTCTTGTAATGGAATGTTCAAACTAAGTATTAATAAAAGCGATGTTTCTATTTATATTATTGATTCTCCTTATTATTTATGGCATGCTAGATTATCACATGTAGATAATAGGATTATTAAATTTATGTCTAAGGAAGGGTTGATACCTAAAATTGACACAGTAGTGATAAATGTGAAATATGTTTACAAGCAAAGATGACAAAAAAAACCATTTCCTAAACATGAAAGAGATACAAAATTGCTTGATATAGTACATTCTGATATTTGTGAATTGAATGGTCATTTAACTAGAGGTGGAAATAGATATTTCATAACCTTTATAGATGACCATTCTAGATTTACTCATGTTGATTTGATGAGAACAAAGGACCAAGCTTTTGACATGTTCAAAAGTTACAAAATCTAATAGAAAATCAATTAGAAAGGAAAATTAAAGTCTTACGAAGTGATCGTGGGGGTGAATACTTTTCAATTGAATTTTTTAATTTTTGTGAGCAACATGGTCTAATTCATCAAACAAGTGCTCCATATACCCCACAACAAATTGGCTGAAAGAAAAAATAGGGCATTGGTAGACATGGTCAATTCAATGCTTGTACATTCCAAGTTACCAATGAACCTATGGGGGAAGCTTTGTTAACTGCTTGTCATATTCACAATAGAATACCTTCAAAGAAAAGTAAGATTTCACCTTATAAAATTTTGAAGGGAAAGAAACCCAACTTAAATTATATTAAAGTTTGGGGATGCATTGCTTTCTATAGAGTACCCGATCCTAAAAGAACCAAATTAGGACCTAGAGCTTTAAAAAGTGTTTTTGTTGGTTATGCTGAAAATTCTAAAGCTTATAGGTTACTTGATTTAGATTCAAATGTTATGGTTGAATTTAAAGATGTTGAATTTTTAGAAAATAAATTTATCAATGATTCAACTAATAATAATATGGAAAGACCAATTGATGAAAATTTTAGTTTGTTAAATAAGAAAAAAAATAGAAACCTCTAGTGAACCTAGAAGGAGTAAACTAACTAGGATTGAAAAGGACTTAGGTCATGATTTTATTTCTTCACAAGCTCTAGTTTTCTTGGTAGAAGGGACAAGATCACAAGTATTAAGAATAATACCCATAGTACTAAATGTGGAAGAAGATCCTAAAACTTTTCGAGAAGCTATGTCTTCACGAGATTTGGCTTTTTGGAAAGAAGTAATTAATGATGAAATGAATTCTTTATTATCTAATGGTACTAGGGTATTAGTTGATTTACCTCCTGGTGCTAAACCTATTGGTTGTAAATGGTTTTTAGGAGGAAATTCAATACTGATGGGTCTCTTCAAACATTCAAAGCGAGACTAGTAGCTAAAGGGTTTAAGCAAAAGGAAGGAGTTGATTATTTTGATACTTATGCTCTTGTTGCTAGAATAACCTCTATTAGGGTGTTATTTGCTCTGGCATCTATATATAACTTGCATATTCATCAAATAGATGTTAAAACAATATTTTTAAATGGTGATCTTGATAAAGAAGTTTATATGGAACAACCCGAAGGGTTTGTGCTTCCAGGAAATGAAAAGAAAGTATACAAGTTGATTAAGTCCTTATATGGATTAAAGCAAGCTCCTAAGCAATGGCATGAAAAATTTGATAGTGTCATTCTTTTTAATGATTTCATTCCTAATGGAGCTGATAGATGCATATATTCCAAATTTACTAAGTATTATGGTGTAATAGCATGTCTATATGTTAATGACATGCTAATTATAAGTACCAATATGCAAGGAATTAAAGATTCTAAGAAGTATTTGACTTCTCAATTTAAAATGAAAGATTTAGGAGAAGTAGATACTATCTTAGGAATTAAAGTTAGAAAATGTAGTGGGCATTTTGCTTTGTGTCAATCACATTACATTGACAAAGTACTAATAAAGTTCAATCACTTAGATATAAAAGAAGCAAACATCCCATATGATGTTTCTAATAAGTTGACTATAAATAAAGGAAGATCAACAAGTCAACTTGATTATGCTAGTGCAATTGGTAGCTTAATGTATGCAATGCATTGTACAAGACCTGATATAGCATCTGCAGTTGGAAAATTGGCAAGGTATACACATAATCTTGGTAGTCAACATTGGGAAGCCATTAGGAGAGTTCTTGGTTATCTCAAAAGGACTAAGTCATATGGCTTATTTTACAATTGGTCTCCTTCAGTTTTGGAAGCATATAGCGATGCAAGTTAGGCTACTAATGTTAAAGATACAATTTCAACTTCTGGCTACATATTTATGTTAGCCGGAGGAGCTATTTCTTGGGCATCCAAGAAATAAACTTGCATCACTCATTCCACCATGGAAGCTGAGTTTGTAGCTTTAGCAGATGCAGGCAAAGAGACAGAATGTCTGACAAATTTATTATTTGATATAAAGTTATGGCCACAACCGATGCTAGCTATCTCTTTGCACTGTGACATTGAAACAACAATGTCTAAAGCTTTTCGTAAGATTTATAATGGAAAAGCAAGACATGTTGCTCTAAGACATGAATATATAAGACAATTATTATCTAATGGTGTAATTACAGTCGTCTATGTTCGGTCTAAGGAAAATCTTGCTGACCTATTAAGAAAAGGACTCTCGAGAGGTATAATTACAAGCACTACGAGTGCGATGGGTCTTAAGCAATTCTAACCTTATCACTATCAATAGGAACCTCACCTTAAATTGCTAAGCAATACAAAGGTCTAAGAGGTAATAACAAGTTGTTAGTGATTGTTAAGCGAGCACTAGTGAATTACTATCAAAGTAAGTTAGTGCTTATGAAACAGAGGGTGAATACTTAGTATTCTTAATGAAGTTATAGTTCGGTAAAGAACTAATTAGTCCAAAAAATTATGAGACTAAACTTCACCTATCTATGTAAAACACGTGAAGTGGTGCCCCTTCAAATGAAATTTGGAAGAAGCTACAAATTTCATAAGTGTTTTATAAACAAGGATGTAGCACAAGGGGCTTAATTTCACTCATGGTATATCAACTATCTCCCTAATCACAGTTTGGTATACCAACTACCATTTTGCACACTGTAGTACCCCAACTTCTAGGTGACCTCCCATTGTGGTACATATGACCTGTTATTGCAGGTT
This sequence comes from Euphorbia tirucalli, assembly GCA_039660915.1. Classification (NCBI taxonomy): domain Eukaryota; kingdom Viridiplantae; phylum Streptophyta; class Magnoliopsida; order Malpighiales; family Euphorbiaceae; genus Euphorbia; species Euphorbia tirucalli. Next base: position 14,403,830 of record CM077638.1, on the reverse strand, counting down.
AACTGTGCCACGTCAGCACTTTGTTTTATTTTATTTCTATAAAAAAATAACAGAAATATATAAATCAATTTTTTTTCTTTTATTTTCTTTCTTTCTTCTAACCCTAAACTTCTCTCTACAGCCGTTCCTCCTTTCCAGCTCGTCGCCGTCGTTCTCCTCCAGCACCACCATCACCAGTCACTGTTGCCTCTTCATCTCTGCCTATCGATGGCTCACACTTAAGAAGCTAACGAAGCAGTTCGCTGTAGGGAAGTGAATCACTTGATCTGTCCAGACGCGAAACGCGTCCAACACCGCTCCTCTGCTCTCTTCGACTCAAAACGTGTCAGCCACTCCGCCTTCTCCAACACGAAACGCGTCATCCGCCTCCATCCTTGTCGAACTGCAGCCACCAATAGCACCTGAAACAGTCGCTATCTCCTCTTAAAATTGCTGCTGCTTTGCCGGAAATCGCAGACTCTCCACCCCTACTTCCAACCACTCCTGCTACCGCCTCTGATGCCGGACCTTCGCCATCTCCAGCTATCCTCGACCCCCTGTTTCAGAGGCGATTCTGGTGGCTGAGTTGATTTGGGCCAGCAACAAGTGCATCACCTCTACTTTGCATTTTCTTTCTCTGCCAATTGATTTTCCAATTACCATTTCAATTCTATGTGCTAGTTTGATAAATTGATGTGGGAATTGAATTGGAATTAGTCCATTGCTATAAATTGTTGTTGAATTTTTCATAATTTGAGTGAAATAAATTTTGAGTTTCAAAATTGGTTTATTATTATTGGTTGTGAAAAGTTTAGGGTTTGAGAGAAGGTGTGTGATTAGAGAGGAGAGAAAGTAAAAGGGGTGGGAGGGTAAAGTAGTGAATATGTATAGAGTGGGTCCCACTTTTTTTGTTTGACATTCAACAAAGTGCTGATGTCGCATAGTTAACCTGCAATAACATGTCACATGTACCACACTGGGAGGTCACCTAGAAGTTGGAGTACTACAGTGTGCAAAACGGTAGTTGGTATACCAAACTGTGATTAGGGAAATAGTTGGTATACCATGAGTAAAATTAAGCCTAGCACAAGGCCATTCCAGTGGTGCTAAAGCTCACGGTGAAAGAATGAAGAAGTAATGGGTTAATTGTATGTGCAAGTATTTCCGATTCTAATATTAAAGAATCAAGGTTTAAAGTAATCACACTACCTTTGATTTCATTAGAATTTTGAAATATTACACTAAGATAAAAATTTAAATCGAAGATACTTTTTTTATGCACAATTACCAAAACACTAAATTACAAGCTAAAATGGGGGATTGTTATGATTTAGTTTGTAATTTAGTTGGCAAGAATATAATAAATGTGTATATATGAGGAATTATAAGCCAATAGTCACCAACCATTACGTCTTTTCAACGGGTTATGTCTTTCCAAGTTGAAAAAATACAATGGTTCCTAACAGTTGTGTCTTTCCAACGAGTTATGTCTTTTCAAGTTGAAAAGATACTATGGTTCCTAACAATCGTGTCTTTCCAACGGGTTTTGTCTTTCTAGGAAAAGATATGATGGTTCGAAACAATTCCTATATATATATGATAAATTGGGTGAGACATAACTCAACAAAATCATTTTCAATTTTTCTTATCTTCTTGCATATATACTTCTTCTCTTTCTTGGGGTGTCTATATTTTATTGCTGAAATAAAGACACATTATTGACTTTGTGTAATCCTAGAAGATAATTGCCATAATCCTAGCAGCAACTAGTGGGGGTAAACATTCTTCAAGGACAATATTAATTTGGTATGCAAAATCAAGTTGTTCTTAAAGGATTATCGTTTTGTGTTCCAAGAGTTTCCATGACAAAGGGAGAAAAGCAAAAAAATTTTAGGGTCATAGATAATAATTTTTATTAGAAAAACATTATAATTATTTTTAATTCATGACAAATCATGAGCAAAAAGAATTGCGAATTGTGAGCCCTCATTCATACTCATACATAAAGAGGCAGATGGGTTCAAAATATTTGGTCATTTAAAAAAAATACAAAATCTTATAACTATAATGCGCAAACGGTCAAAAGAGTGAGTTAAAACCGTCGTCCCAGCTATAATGAAACTAGTTCAGTTATAGTAATAAAAAGGACACGTGGCAGAAAAAGCCACACGTCAATGAGATGAGACGAATGAGTAATAGAAAAATTCTGGAATGGACCGGGAGTAACTACTCCCGGTGCATTCATTGCTTGACACGTCAGCACTGACGTGTCAAGCAATGAATGCACCGGGAGTAGTTACTCCCGGTGCACCAGAGAACTTCTCATGAGTAATAATACTCTGAAAATAAACTGACGTATAAAGTTGTAAATTTAATTACTTATATTATAATAACAAAAACATTTCAATTTTCGGTAAAACCGCAGATCACAACAAATCTTTGCCAAATTGATCGAAAGTGGGTTTATCTCTATCTTTTTTTGTTTTGTTTTCAGTTAAAAAGGAAAAAAGTATCAGAATTAAAGTTGGTCAGTGACTGTCTAGTGTTAACCCATTATCACCATGAAAACAAACCCCATTTATGTCCCTTGAAAAGAAATAAGCACCACATCGAAATTAGTTAATCTTGCAGTTGTAGTTTTTATTTTTCTGGTAGGAAGGAAGAGCACAAAATTTGGAGTTTAATTAGTAATTAATCGATAGATGTGATAGTTTGTTGGTGTTTTGGCTCTTCTTCTCTTCTGTCTCCCTCAAAACTAGTCTCTCTTCTATAGTTTGCTCTCTCTCATTTCTCATGGCTGCAGCTGCTCAAACAATTAATGGACTCAACAAATCATGCTTCCTTCTCATGGGTAAATCCTGTTGTGCTTTTTAATTTCTTTAATCAATACTAATAGTCAAATGGAGGAATATCTAAATTTTATTTTTATTTTTTATTTGGAATAATTTGATTTCTGAAGTCTATAAGCTAGGTAGGGACCCTAATTATTATTCATATGATCTAGTTGTAGTAGAAGTTTATTTTATTTGAGATTATTGGTCAATTTTAAGTAATTAATGTTTTATTTGTTTTGGTTGTAAATAGTGTTGGCTGGTATAGAGAGATTTGCATTCAAAGGGGTGGCATCAAATTTGGTAACATATCTAACAGATGTGATAAAAATGAGCAATTCAGCAGCTGCCAAGACTGTAAATAATTGGTGTGGTTTCACTTTCATTTTACCACTTTTTGTCGCTTCCATTGCTGATTCTTGTGGCGATAAGTATCCTACCATTATGGCCTCTTCTTTCCTCTATCTTGGGGTCAGTTTACTCATTAATTTAATTACTCTTCTTAATTTATTCATCAATTTCTTTACTTCTTTCTTCACAATTTCATCCCAAGAAGATTCTTTTCCTAATATCCGTACGATTCTAGACAATTATTATTATTTTTTACTAATTAATAGGACTCTATTTCCGATTGGATTTGGACCAATAGTTGAGCTCCCACTAGCTTACTGCACCACTTGGCATAATCTGGTGATTTGGGGAAAAATTTTTTGATTAATAAAGTTTGTAACAAATATTTGTTATTATAATAATAATTTTGTAATCCACATCACATTTCCCACTTTGCATAATAACCACTATATTAATGTCCACTTATATAATAATTATCACAAAAAGAAGTGACTGTTCATGATGATCAATCAATAAACATAAGGCTTTTTTTTTTTAGCATTTAAATTATATTTATTATCTTATTGTGTTTTACTTCTGTTGTTAATGTAAAATTTTTTTGAAGGGATTAGTGGCGCTGACTTCAACAGCATTGACTTGGGCATGGTATCCTGCCAACAATTTGAGCTCACTATTCCTGTTTTCATCTCTTTGCCTGATTTCATTAGGCCAAGGCGGCTACAACCCGTCTTTACAAGCCTTTGGAGCAGATCAACTCCCCACAGAAGACGAACTTCCCTGCTCGAAAAACGACAAGAAATGGAACAAAAAGAGCTTGTTCTTTCAATGGTGGTATTTTGCTGTTTGTGGTGGCAGCCTATTAGGTGTCACAGTCATGTCCTATATTCAAGACACATTTGGCTGGGTTCTTGGATTCGCCATCCCAACTTTGGCTATGCTCATTTCCATTGCGCTTTTCTGGTTTGGCAACAGAATTTTCGAGTATAAACAGGACGAAGAAAACAATCAATTATCCTGTGGAAACATAGGTCATGCTATTAAAGAATTAGCTTCAAGAATAATCAACTCCAGAAACATCACCTTGTCAAATGACAAACCTGAAGTTGCTGAGCTAGAGTAAGTTTTCTTGTTTAAATTTGCGTTTTTCGGGCTAGTGAATTATTGTTACTGATTATGGTGATATTGTTTTATTCTCACAGGCTTGAGGGGAAACCACTTTGTTCCGAGACTGTAAACAGTATCCAGAGTTTGAATGTTGACTCGAAAACGGGAGCTTATCCTTTCAAAAATGCAAAAGTAGTACTACGGCTTGTTCCAATGTGGACAATGCTACTAATGTTTGCGGTCATATTTCAACAACCTGCTACTTTCTTTACTAAACAAGGCGTAACGATGCAGAGAAGTATTGGTAGCTTCAAAATTCCCCCGGCCACATTGCAGAGTGCTATTACATTGTCTATAATCCTCCTGATGCCTTTATATGATTCAATCTTAACCCCAATTGCACGGACAATTACGGGGAACAAAAATGGAATCAGTGTGATGCAAAGGATGGGGATAGGAATGTTTCTATCTATTATAGCAATGGTAATTGCTGCAATGGTTGAACAAAAACGGCTTGAGATCAGCCGAAAAATGCCTGCTGCAGAAACAGTTTCGCTCAGCATACTGTGGCTGCTGCCTCAGTACATTCTGCTAGGCATTTCGGATATTTTTACGGTTGTTGGCATGCAGGAGTTCTTTTACAGTGAAGTTCCTGTAAGAATGAAGACAATGGGGATTGCATTGTATACAAGTGTATTTGGAGTTGGGAGTTTCTTGAGTGCTTTACTGATTTCTCTAGTGGAAATTTTCAGCAGTTCAAGAGGCGGCCGCAAGAGCTGGTTCACCGATGATATGAGCGAATCCCGCCTTGATAAATATTATTGGCTCTTAGCCTTTTTGAGTGCATTGAGCATGCTTTTTTATGTCATCTTGTGTAGATTTTACAGGAGCACAAGTGATTTGGACAATGAGGATTGTAAATGATCATACTGATGGAACTTTCTTGTGCCTTCTTTTATGTTCTTTTTTGTGTTTAGTAACTGTGAAAATATAGGTTGTTATAATTAATAATTACTGCTTGCCATGGGTGTATAATAATTGTATCTTTCCTTGTGTAGCATTGTGCATTGGGCATGGCCATTGAATTATGCATAACCCAATTTTGAACAATTCCTCTGCTCCGAAACAATTCTGTAAATAAAGGAGTTAGTTAGGGAATAAGGTTTATAACTGAAAGAACTATTTGTTAGACCCCACAAATTCCACTTTTATACGATAAATTGGCCCTTGTTAGCTGGAGGCAGGGGAAAAACTCTGCTAGTTGCACCTTATTTTTACTCATTTTTTGGTTGATAAACTGCTTGAGATTTCAAGCGTGAATTTTGTGCCATTAGTACTGGACATCTAGGATATAAATGAGGCAGAATCTGCTCCGACCAAGAGGAAAAACCTGATAAATTTTTATGTGGAGCGGGGAAGAGGATGATCATATTCCTCAAGGACTAATGGGGCTGGGGACGATGATATCCTTTCTGCCCCGCTAAATCACCGTCCTCAAAGTTCTAATTTCTTTCAAATATTAATATTAGTTTTCCATTTAATTAATTTAATTATAATTATACCTAGGAATATTTTAACATGTTATTTGTACTTATTTTAAATATTGAGCAATTGAAATATATATTTAATTAATTTGACATACTGATTGCAGAAATTTTTAATTTTTAATTAATATTTTTTAAAAACTAGAAAATTTAAAAATCTCAATGGGAATCCCTGATCCCATAAGGGTCAGGATAGAGAGAATCTTTTTCCGATTCATAGACATGGATAGATATAACGATTTTCAAAACTTTATGGAGATGAGGAAAGGAGAACAATCCTCCACTCCTTCTCTGTCTCGTTTATTTCCTATAAACATTACTCATTATAAATGCATATATATTTTTTTTCACTGAGTTATATTGCATTTCTGGTCTAAAATTGTAATAGTGGTAAATAAGAGAATACCATATAATTTACATGATATATAGCAATATTATTTGCATATGTAGTAATAAGTAAGTCACACAAAGTCTACAATCACACATAACTCTTGAGAGTTCAGTCACTACCTTATTTCTTTCAACTAGAGAAGTATACTTATAGTACAGTCAAAACTGTGTAGTTATTAACCATTTGTCCATTTTCGTTTTGTTCTTTTTATGTCTATGTATTGATGATTAAAATTTTGTAGGCCTTGTGGAAATAAAGGAGTTAGTTTTAGGGAACAAGTTTTGAAACAGAAGTGTCAATTAGTTAGAGGTCAAGGATTTTTTTTTTTTTAAATATTCTTCGAGTATAATACTCCTTAAAAATACATTAGCAAAAAAGGGCTGTTACTTGGACTTTTAGTGTATAATAGAAAAATATAAATCTTTTAAGTGAGTATATACTGCAGATGTATTCTTGAAATAAGTTGGAATTAATAAACTGGAAGCGAATAAACTCTGTTGTCTGGACTTGCATGTTAAATTGTAGTGTACAGAAATTAGAATTTCATAATTCTGTCTACTTCCTATACAAATGGTATATGCTTTGATGATGAAGAATTTATTTGCTATGGAAATATGCTGTAATAGTGGAATTAGTAACGAAATATGATTTAAGGCCGACATGTCAATTCGATAGAGCTTAAATAAATGTCTAGAGAAAAAAATAAAAATCATTGCTTGTTGCACTTCAATTCTACTCATAATTCTAGCCAAAAAATAAAAATCATATATCAAAATATCTTAAATATTGGAGAACTTAATTGAAATTTTTACAACACAAATAATTCACTCTTCCTCACTTTTATTCACACCACTCACTAGTTAAACCACATATATTTGGAGCACTCTTATTGTATTACTCTATTATTATTTGAATGTAAAGTATAGTGGACTAATTGGGGAATAATTATTTTGTTGATGTCAGACTGAAATTCATAATAATTATACATTCTAACCACACTCTTTTATGCCACTCAATTCACACACTTGCTTCAAATTTGAGCACTCTTATTTTATTACTCAATTTCTCTCCATGCTCACTCGCATGCAAAGCCCAATATCTCATTTATACGAGAAATTTTACACTACTCCAAGAGAATATATTCTTCTAATTATAAAATGAAATTTGTATTTTTTTTTTATTATACTCTAAAGGTCATTTATTAACCGGATGCCCGTGATCAATAATTGAAATTTTTATTATTTAATTGAATAAAATATACTTTCTTATTATACTCTAAAGGTCATATATTAACCGGATGCCCGTGCAATGCACGGATTATATTTCAATTAAATATTAAATATTTTAATTTGATAAAATCTCTAAATAATAAGAAAGTATATTTTATTCAATTAAATAATAAAAATTTCAATTATTGATCATATAAATTAGCACAAATTTAGAGGACATTAAAGAAAAAAAATAACAAATTCAATTAAAAAATAATATTATATTTCTCAAATTATGTTAATTTTTTTAGTATAATAATTTAAAAATATTCAAGTAAGTCATTCTATTAATGTAACATTACTTTTAGTAAAGGATTTTATATTTTATTAAATATTTTTCTTTATTTTTTTATATTTTTATTTTTATACATTTTATTTATATAAATGATCTATAACCTATTAAGATTTGCTTGAATAGTCAATGTTAAATCATTTAAATTAGAGATTTCGAATTTGATCAAATTTTAACTAATCAATACCAATTGATATTACCTCAAGTAAAGATTTAAGATTTAAGCTCGCCCAAAGTCACTAACTAAATTTTATTTCGCACTCAACTGCTAATTAAGATACAACATTATGGCCTTATAGTTTTTCATAATTCAACTTTTGAGGAGAACAGAAGAAGGAAATAATGAAAAAAGAGTTTCACTCATTATCCAGTTTTACTACTAAATTCTGTCAACACTTTTGTTCAAAAATCTTATGTTGCTGCAATACACTGCCAAGTGTATGACTTCAATGTGCCCAGTCACTAATATAGTTATTGAAATCCCTGCAATTTGAAATAAAAATCAGCACATGTATACTACTAAATTCAGAATGGATTTCTTTTTATACAACCTGAACCACAGTAGGACAAATTAAGTAATTTGTATTTGAGATGGATTTTCAGTTTTTAGAATGATATAGATAGTAGTTTTGAAGAAAAAAATTGGATTTTTTTTTTTCTAATTTTGATTACCAATATTATTCTAAAGTAAGATAATCACCCCATCACTACTAAAAAGAAGGGGAAAAAAATTCACCATGGATGTTACGATGATGAACAAAAAAATGATGGAAAACACCAAAACAATTAAGTATTGTAAGTTGTTGGGGGAACAAACTGAAGAGCCATCGCTTCAAAGCCAAAGAAAGAGCAAACAGATTATCAAGAATCAATATCTAAGACAAAAGGATTTTGATCCTCTCGAAATAGATTTTGGTATTTTACGTAGAGGGTACAATCCTAGTCCAGTACAGGAATAACTACAATTAAAATTGAGACAATGTAGTGAAAACCCCTAAAACAAATATGTAGTTCAATTTAAACATAACAATTAATAAGTAGAAAAGGAAGCAGGTTGCAGAGTACATATCTAGGGCTTAGTTTGAAAGACAATTCATGAGTTTAGTTGGATTAACTAAAATCAATTTCAAAGAAAATTTATTTTGAATTATACTTCACTTGCGCAAAAAATAATAAAAGAATAATACCTAATACAACTTGCTTCCTTGATTAGCTGATTTGAGAAGCTGCAGAGCAAAGCCTGAATTGAGTTTCAACAGCTCAAAGCCTTTGATTCCTTCTTCATATAATTTGTTACTGCTAATATTCCACTCTCCACACAAAGGGCTTAAGGGCTTGATTGTATGTATTAAATAAGAAGGCATTTTACTATAGACATTTGTATTATCTGATACACCATAGTCTCCATACTGCTTATTTAGGTTGTTCTCATTAGAGCTTGTTCAACACTATCAATTCCTAGGGATAGACTAACCAATCAACATTTAGCCTCAATGAAAATCTGGGAAAAAATTTACTGTAATCTAACAAAACTTTAATAAGCTATCTTGTGCCTTTGCAAGACATGTGAATTGGAACCATATGCTCATTATGATATCCATATGATTTACTAAACCAAGAAAAAGTGTAAGAATTACTTTCATTTTTATTTTCTCATAAAGCAAACAACAAAAGAATAAGCCAATAAAATGATATATGCATAACACAAAAAGGCAACACATTTAACCAAACACCCTTGAACGAAAGAATCATGGCAAAGAAAATTCAAATTTGAATTCTACTTCACATCCACATCAATAAAAAAAATGTTGGAGATTGTGCCCTAAGGCCAATATTGGATTATGTAATTTGACTTCTAAGATTAATCTAGTGTAGATTAATATTATCATTTATGTTTGTATGTTAGCATTTATGATAAGTATCCATGAATAAATCGTGTTATTCTAAATATCCCTAGTCGATTGTTATTATGGGAATAATAACAAACTAAGACTAGTGTGAGTGATAATGGATATTCATAAGATGAATATAGTGTATACAGATACAGATTATACTCACGGGTAATATGTTAGAGAACATGTTACTGGAGACCCACTATGAGATCAAGTTCATGGTCATGTGTCACAACTGATCTTGATTATAGTAGTGTCATTAGCTGATTCCTTTGACCTGAGGTCACCATTGATTCCGGGATGAACTCATGTTGTGCTTTGACGCAGTCAAACGCTGCTTGTAACAGAGTAGTTATAAAGGCTGTGATTGGGTACAATATGACTCATGCTTTGGGATGTGAGTGACAGATATGGGATTTTGTCCCTCTCTATCAAGAGAGCGATATCACTGGGCCCCTCGATAAGTAAGACTGTTAAATGCATGGCCGTGCTCAAATAATTGATAGAGTATCAATTGATTTGTCTGAACAGTTTACTTTGAGATCGAGAAAGCATATGATTAATTATATAAGATTGACAAGTGTACCATGTCTTATGATTAATCATGATATCAAAGAGACAAAAGGGAATATGACATTCTATAAATAGGTATTGGATCATTCCAATCATGTTAATTGGGTAGTCGTAATGGCTTGCTAGAGTCCGCTTGTGACCTATAAGGACATTATGGTAATTTCCTTATTGCCAATTAATATGAACCTATGGGGTCACACACAAAGAGCAAAATGAAGTTCATCTTTTCGGGTATAAATTATTATTGGATAATAATTTATGAATGAGAAAGAGAATAAATATATATATAATGATATATATATTTATATATATATATGTATATATAAATATTAATATGATTAATATTGCATAAAGTATGCTACATATTATAATTTAATTATATAGAGATATAATTAATTATAATATCAATATACATATGTGTATGATGGAGAATGGAATTGATTTAATATTAATTGAGAATTAATATTAAGTTGTGTGGGTTAATTTATAATTATAACTAATAAGGGTATTAAGTTATAATTATAATTAAGTTTAATGGATATAAAAGGAAGTTTTATAACCTAAAATCTCTAACCCTAGCCTACACATAAGATGCAGATTTTCTGCAGCCTCCAAGGGGCCAGCCGAAATCTCCCCTTCTCCATCTCCCAAGGTTTTCGAAACTTTGGCCTTCTCTCGTTCGAAGAAATCGTTCTTCAATCCCGGCGCTAGCACGCGGTGAATGAATTGCTCCGTGTGGATCAACCGTAGAGGGATGCTATTTTGGTTCCTTTTGATTCAAAACCTACAAAGAATTAAGGTAATTCTTTAACCCTCCTTCCAATTCAATGCAATGTACATGGGTCCTTGGTGGGGATTAATCCTTTTATTTCCGCTGCGTTTTTGTTTTGTGTGATTAATTCCCCAACAGTGGTATCAGAGCCACTTGTGCATTGGTTGAATTGGATTTGTTATTTTGATTAGATCAAAATGCATGTTAGGGTTTGTGTGTTTTGATTTAGGGTTCTTTTGTTATTGTGAATAACAAATTGAAATTTGATTTCAATGTTGATCATTATGAATGATTTGTTCGTTGTTATTGTGAATAACGTTTGGAATTGATTTGGGAATTGTTGTTTTGAACAAATTGACGCAGACTTGTTTTTTCAGAGCAGAACACGTCGGCGTGCAGGCTCTGCACGCCGTGCAAACGTGTGTTGCACGCCGTGTACTGGTTTTGCACGGCGTGTAATCGGAAATCGTTCCGTGTGCTGAGAAACAGAGCAGAACACGCCGGCGTGCAGGCTCTGCACGCCGTGCAAATGTGTGTTGCACGCCGTGTACTGGTTTTACACGGCGTGCAACCGGAAATTGGTTCCGTGCGTGCTGAGACACAGCGAGGAACACGGCGGCGTGCAGGTGTTGCACGCCGTGCAAACCGGTTTTGCACGCCGTGTTCCCTTGGTGCTGCCGTGTAGAAATTGTTTCTATACATTTTCTTTTCAAATCAATTTCTTTTAAATGCAATGAGATTGTGTTTAGCCTTTGAACTCTAAATCTTGTAGATGTAAAATTATTGTGATAATTTTATGCATGGTGTTTTGGTATGGTTTTGGACCCCGTGGATGTTTTTTTTTGTTTTTCTTCTGGTTTTGGTGGATGTATGGTTTTATAAATACGGCCTGCGAGTCGTTTGTATTTATGTAATCTTATTTTCTAGATAAATTGTATAGGATGCAATTTATTGTTTGTAAATCTTATTTTACTAGAAAATTGTATAGGATACAATTTTGTAAAATATGTAAATCCATGAGATGGTGCCAAGGAACAAAGACGTGAAGACGGATCCAAGGGGTGCGGCTGTGCTGTGACCATGCGATGGTTACAACCACCTAGGAAATGACCTGTTGATTTTCATATTGGCCTATGAAAATCAATGTAGATAAAACCATACCATAACACGGTTTTGAGTCTTATGCATGTTATATTTATTTTATGCCATAAGATGCCATGTTAATAAATATTGATGCATGTTAGAAATTATTTTGCATGTGATGCAAAATGTTTATATATATGTGCAAATGCATGCCTTGTATCATTTAGATGCCATGTGATGCCATGCTAGGTTGCATGCTTAACATATGTATGACATAGGATGCCATGCTAATTAGTATTAACAAATGTATGTTTAATATTAATACCATGAGATTGTATATGATACAATTTAATCACAGGATTTTATAAACCCTAAATAAACTTAAGAAGTTTATATTTGCCAACCAATTACGTATAACACTAGTCAAGTACTATGTTCGCATCATGGTATACCGCCAGGGCGGGTACGCATGTTGTGACCTTAGCGAAGCGATAATATGAGAAATGGTGATTCTCATTGTGTTGTAATTGGTTTTACAAAGGGTTAATCAAAATGGTGTTTGAGCCCGAGGCAAAGATGAGATGAGTAACATACAATTAAATATGATATATGATATCATGCATCTCATAAATTAGAAGAGTTGCATAATGATGCAATTGGCAAAGAAGTGCACATCCAAAATATGTTTAAATGGTTTAAAGCATGATTTTGAGTCTTTGCCTACCGAAATTATATTTAATCATAGGGACATGCCAAAGCAGTGCTATGGTTAAGTATGGATTTTGGATCTTCACCCACTTGAATATTTTAAAGGGTTTTATAATTTAAGTGGGAGCATTTAAATAAAATCTTTACACGCTTTATTATAGTTATGATTGCTATTATCATGGTCTCGATTGTTATTGAACTTTGAGAATTGTTCTCAAATCAAAAGGAATCATATGTTCTCAATAATCCTTTTGCCCAATGAACCACTAGCAATTGTAACACGAGTATAAAAGATGCTTACTTGAAGCATCGAAGGGACTCTGTTTAAAATTTATTATCTTACACTTGCCACCAATTCTTCCGCACGTGGAAGTTTTACTTGAGGTATATGATACATCACAAATGGAAATGTTCCATCAGTTAGTAAGCAAGAAAAGATAAGTGTCTGAGGCAACATTTTCTCATTGGCCTCCAAAAGGCATTAAGATGTGATCTTGAATTCATTATTTGATAGTCATTGGTGATGAACTATCATTTGAATGACATGGGGAAAATTGTGAATTAGTTGCATAGGATGCAAAAGAATGTTAAGTTATCCATAAAGGATAAGCCCGCCTCGAATTGTGTGCTTATGGTTCAAAAGGAAAAGGATAAAAGAAAGGTCGAAAAGCATAAAGACCGAAAGGTTCGGGTGAAAGTGCTTTAAAGGCCAAAGCTGTTGGCATAGAGAGATCTCCAAAAGAAGGGTGTTGCCATTTCTAGAATGAATCGTTCATTAGAATGGAAATAGCAAACTTTGTTTGGAGAACTATAAGAAGATGAAAGGCAGTAAGACTGCTACCTTAAGTATTTATTAACTATTCTACTTTTGTTTCTATATCAAAGGTATTAGATACCAGTTGTGGATCTCATATTAGTAGAATATGATGAATCGCAACTTGAATAGAAACCTTATGAAGGTGAAAGGTAGAATGCGAATAGGCAAGAGAAGCAAAGGTTGTTACTCAAAGGTTATGAACTTTTACATGTGAGTTACGAACTCTTGTTGCCTATTGAGCTTGTTGGCTTAAGTAAACAAATGTTGTTTATTTTATAATTGTGAATTATAAACTTTATAAAGACATGATTATGAAATGTAGATTTACATAATTGTCTTTATATGTGGAGCCCATCTGTAACATAAATACTGTAAGGATCGAATCAAATAGTTTGATTAAACCTATTTTGGCAATGTTGTCTTGGAGACATAAGCAAAGTCGCATTACGAAACTCCATGAGAATGGACTTTTGGATTCATGAGATTATGAATCATCTTGAATCATGCAAATGTTGTTTATAGTAAAAGATGACAAAAGTGGTTCTTTGCTAAAAGTAGTTAAAGAATAATCGATTTATTAAGCATTATACATGTGGATGTATATGAATTATAAATCAACTGCTAAAGGAGGTTTTAATACTTCATTATTTTGTGGAACTTTTCACTAGATAAGTGTATCTAATGAAACACGAGTTTGGAACTTTTGAAGTGTTCAAAAGCTTGTAAAAGGAGTATGAAGTATATTGACAAGATAGTAAAGTCACTTAGATATGATCCGAGTGGTGAATATTTGAGTCAAGATTTTGACAATCATCTTAGAGATTGTGGGACTGTCTCACAATTGACTCCTCCAAGTACGCCACAAAGTATGTTGTGTCGAAAAGGGAGTAGTCGAACTCTATACAGATATAGTTCAATCTATGATGAAGTCAAGATTGATCATCGTTTTCTCGAAAATATGCCATTAAAGCAGCTGTGTATATTGTGAACCAAGTTCCGTCTAAAACAATTCATGAATCAACATATGAGATATGGTTGGGTAAGAGACCCAAATTGTTTCATTGAATAAGTTTAGGGCTGTAAAGCTTATTTCGAGTAAGTTGGCACCTAAATTTAAATGTCGTATTTTGGATTACTCAAAAAGAAAATAGGAGTTGTTACTCCTGTGTTTCTTTGGGATACAAAATAGTTGTAGCTAGAAATGGTTTCCCCTTGAAGAGGGAGTTAATTTCTAGAAGAGTTAGTGGGAGTAAAGTACACCTACAAAACTCGTAATTCACAAAGTGACATTAACGTTGAAGAGGAACATGGAAATGGTTTCATGATCATTGTTGAAATTACACAAGTCCAATGAAAGTCTAGTAGAATACGACATGAATAGGAGAGATATGGATTTCTCAAAATCATGATGTAGTTTTACTAGATTGGAATAAGTCTTCTTTTATGAAGAAGCAATGTTAGATTTTGAATCTAATAAGTGACTTGATGCTACAAAGGTTGAAGATAAGTCCATGTCTGACAATCAAAGTATAGACTTTGATAAATCTTTTAGAAGATGCATATGCAATGGTTGCAAGTGAGTTTTCAAATTGAAAACCGACATGAATGGTGATCTTCAAACTTATAAAGCACGACTAGTGACAAAAAGGGGTAATAAACAAGTTCATAGTAGTGACTATGAGGATACGAACAAATTCATAGTAGGACTATGATAAAATCCTTTTTCGTCATTAATCATGATCAAGTCAAATTGAGTTCTTGTTGCCACATGATGCGTGTAAAACGCACACAGAAGCAAGTGTACCTCGTCGATCAAGTAATATAGAAATAAGAAGGATGTCGATCCCACGGAGACTAATTATGCAAAACCTAAAAGCAATCGGGTTTCTAATAATTTAGGCGAAAGAGATAATATCTTTGATTTTGATTTGGAAAATAAAATCCACAGCAAGAAACAAATTAAATAAAATAAGTTAAATTAAGATTGGAGTGCACTTGGATAAGAACTTATTGGAGAAGTTGGCTAAGGCGCATGGTTTTACTTAGGTTCATTCTAGCAATTTCCTCGGTTATGCAATCAAACTTATTAAATTCCCAAAATGACGAATTCCTAATACAATTAACACCGGTTAGGGTTGCCAACTCTAATCCTCAACTTAATTACTTAAACTTGTTCGGTTTTAAGCAATTAACGTGGGAAGCATTAAGCATATGGAAACCTAGCACAAACTAGTGAGCCACAAAGCAATGGTCATGCAATTGTTATGTTATGAATTTCCGTTAATTCAGTCCTTTGGTCAATTACGAAT
This sequence comes from Euphorbia tirucalli, assembly GCA_039660915.1. Classification (NCBI taxonomy): domain Eukaryota; kingdom Viridiplantae; phylum Streptophyta; class Magnoliopsida; order Malpighiales; family Euphorbiaceae; genus Euphorbia; species Euphorbia tirucalli. Next base: position 14,387,916 of record CM077638.1, on the reverse strand, counting down.
TAACTATAATCTTTGAAATAGATGGTCACGCATTCAAAGCCTTAAGCAATCATAACACAATAATGGGAAAAATAATACGGATAAATTGCATTAAACAAGGAAAATTACATAGAAATTACCCTAAGCTCCACCATAACCTTAGCTATGGTGGAATTAGTTCATAGCTGAATTATAAACAAATGAGTAAATTAAAGAAAACATAATAAAGGGAGTAAGAAGAAAAAAACTAGGAAGATGAAGATCCAAATGGAGGGTTGCGGAGATGAAATCGGAGATGAGTTGTGGATTCCACCTTCGAAAAGACAAACCTAGCTTCCCTCTCTAACCCAAATCACGTTCTCCTTCCACTGTACTTCCCAAATTAATTTTCAGCCCCAAAAAAAAGATATGTCTCTTTTTTTTTCTTCTGTGCAATAATATAAAAAAAAATTCTTTTTTCTCCTCCCCTAATTCTTAGCCACTAAAAACGTCCCACCAGTGAAGAGAGAGAGTGAGTCCTAATTGGGAAATAACTCCCCCTAAAAAAATGCTAAAATAACTCCTCAATTAGAGTTATTCCCAAAGTGAAAATCTTAAAAATACCAGCTGCTTTTCTCTCCTACTTGCCTAAAAAGGGAGAAATTAAAATAACCCAAAAGCAAAAAGGGAAAGTCCTAATCTAAATTAAAGTACAAAATTCGTAGTACTAGAACCCGGGCGTGTCTTAAGACTGGGTAACTTCTGCTTCTCAATAATTCTTCAGTTTTGGCTCCTCCTAAGACACGCCCATGCCTTGGGACTTCCATGCTCTTCCAAACTGCACATTTGAGCTTCAAAAATAGGTGATTTAGCCTCCAAAAGTTCAAATTCCTCTTTTAACGCCCTAAAACATAAAAATAGAACAAATGAGATAAAATCCGCCTAAATTAAACCAAGATGGTGCAATAAAAGTCACAAAATAGGACAAAAATATATGCACAAAATATACCTATCAACTTCCCCACACTTACACTTTGCTTGTCCTCAAGCAAATAACAGATTTCCAACTCTAAAACAAAAGAAAGAAACTTGAAAAATTTTGTCTTTAAATAAATCTCAAATAATAGACTCTAGAAACCAAGGCTCCAAACTCATCTAGTAAATCCAACGCACTTCCCAAGGGAGAGATCACAACAATCGGACACTTAACCCGAACTTCAAGTAATCAAAGTGATTCAATTAACTACAAGAATATGAGCTGCATCACTAAAATAGAATACTTCTAAGTTGCTCTTCTATCAATCACACAAACAAAGGATAAATAGGGCTTTATTCACACACAAGTTTCCTTGGGGTATCAAACAAGCGATTAAGCTAAAAATTTTTTTTTTTTTTTTTTGGTGTTCACAACACTTTAACCGTGCTTGAGATGTCACTTAGCCTTTCCGAACGAGCAACAATGATGGAGCAAACAACAATGCACCCGACTTAATCAACTAAGCACATTCAATCAAGTGGCTACTAGCACTATTCATAACTTTACTTTGTAAAGCCAGCGGAATAGAAATGTAATTATATATTAAATGTTGATTCATTCTTTTTTTTCTCTTTTTTTGTATTTTTTTTTCTTTTTTTTTTATTTTGTATATTTTTTTTTATAATAATAATACCCCAAGAATGCACAAAATAAACACACAAATTGCCTATCTCATTTCCTTAGTCATGCTCAATCAAGAAAAGTTCCTTAGAAAATCTAGGTCTTGAAGTGATACATCTCAACCCAAGAATTTATGACATCACAAAGATTTCAATCAACTAAGGCTTCATATCGCAAATTGAGTGATCAACTCCCTCAACAAGAACACTAGACATAAAAGAAAAATTATGAAAGCCATGATCCAATCAATTTCTTTTCAATTTTCTTAAAGAAACAAAAACAAATTCAAATTTTTTCTTTGATTCGAGTTGGATGGTAAAAGTTAACGAGAGGACAAACAAAGCATAAGAAATCACCAAGCATGCCAAAAATCAAATAATAATTCCCTTCCCCACACTTAAAACAAGCATTGTCCTCAATGAAGCAATTAGAATGAAGCCAAACACAACTAAGAAAAAGAAAGGAAAAAGGAGACTCCCCGGGTTGTGAAGGCGAATGAGGAAGCATTACTGAGGAGAGGGAGGACAAGGAGGCTCACGTCCTTGTAGACGGAACAGCTCGGCAATATTCGCCTCAGTCCTGGCACCCTGGCGGACTAACCGCTGCAAAAGCTCATAGATGGTGACCAAATTAATGGAAGAAGGGGAAGAATCAATAGGACCCTCCGAGGCCGGCCTAGAAACGTCGGGCTCACTCTGCTTGGTCTTACCCATCGGATTTGGCCGATGAGAGTTTCGTACATACCACTGCCAATAGCCAGTTGACTTATCCAAAGAAATAACCTGCATATTTTTAAGACAATCCAAATCCAAAGGAAAAAGCCTGTAGGCCTCATGCAAACCATTGTCAGTTAAGCTAATCAACTTGGCATTCTCTGCTATACAAGTAATGATCGATCCTAGGATGAGAGGTCGTTCATGAGAAAGAACAGCAACAAATTGTTCAGCAATCCAACACCCTAAATTAGCTTGCACATTGTTGTCCATACACCACAAAAAGAATAATTCTGCCTTATTGCATATGTTAGAACCAATATGAGCAACCAAAGAATTAAACTCATCAACCATACCAAACTCATCCAACACAGCCAAATCAATCAATTTATGAGCAACAAAAGTCTTAGTCCGAATGTTTTCATAAAGTTTAGAATGGGCTTTCCCAAATTTTAAATTACCATGCAAGTGAGATTCAGGGACAGCTAAAATTGTACCTCGAGGGAGCCGAGATCGAGCCCGAGAAGCTGTAGACGCAGGAGGCGTATCCGTTGGACCGGTGGACTGTGCTGATCCTGAAGGAATATCCGGAGTGGAAAATTTGGCAGCCTGCTTTGGATTAGAGGGTTTCCCTCTTTTTGAAGACGTCGTTGAATGGGAAGCAAATGCTGGGGCTCTCCGTTTCACATTTTTCCGGGTTGAACCAGTACCGGGTAAGGAATTTTCCGGCACCGGAACAGTAGGCGGACTGCCCGGAAATAGATCGGCGCCGGCAAGAGGGGAGACTGGAACGGCCTGGGGGTGGAGCTTCGGTGGTGGCTCGTGTTCGGACGGCGCGGCTACCGGCGGAGCAGGAGCTGTGAAGGATGGTGGCGGATCCACCACAGATGTGACCGGCGGCGAGCTCGATCGGCGGTCAACTGGGGGTGCGACGGAGGTGGAAGAAGGAGAAGATGGTGGTGACGGCGATGGAGCGGCCAACGGCAGGGGCTGGGAACGCGACGGCGGACGGGGCTTGGTGGGTCGCGTTCGCTGCCTCGCCGTGAGATTCCTGCCGGCGGGAGCCTTTGTTCGGACCATCTGTGGGATCACGGCGGGGAAGAGCGGCGGGTCGGGCGGCCTGACCGGTGGAGAGCTCTTGAGCGGAGGCGGAAGGTGGAAGAGGGGCGGCGGAAAGAGCTGCTGCAACAAAAAAGAAAAAGAAAGAAAGAAAAAGTTAGGTAGAGAAGATGCAGATGCTTTTATGCCTTTGACCAAAATTGGTTTTTTTTTTTTTTTTTTTTTTTTTTTTTTTTTTTGAAAAATTAATAAATAAATAAATAAAAGTTTTTAACAAAAATTGAAAGCAAAGGACACAATTCTCTTAATGAGAAACAGAAGACTCTTGTGCACAAAGCAAGGGCATGCCTTGTGTCAAGAGTTAGAATTGATAAAAAACCACTCATAAGGCACGGGCGTGCCTTATGTACAGCATCACGACTCAAATAAATAAAAAAAAAAAACAGAAGACTATGCTGCACAGGACACGGGCGCGCCTTATGTACAGCATCACTACTCAATTAAATAAAAAAAACAGAAGACTATGCTGCACAGGACACGGGCGCGCCTTATGTACAGCATCACTACTCAATTAAATAAAAAAAACAGAAGACTATGCTGCACAGGACACGGGCGCGCCTTATGTACAGAACCTGAAACGAAGATTTTACACTACACAAAGAAAATTAAGTAACTAATCATGCAATAAAATAAATAAAGCAAGTAAATTAAATTGGGTTGCCTCCCAAGAGCGCTAATTTATAGTCAATTAGCTTGACTTTTCCCCGCTCAACTTGGATCCGAAAGGATTATAGTGACTGCATTGGCTTCATAGTCACCACTATCATAGAGCTTGAGTCTTTGGCCATTAACTTTAAACGGAGGCTCGTCATCCCGTTTAATTTCTACCGCCCCGGATGGGAATACATCAGTTATTTCAAATGGGCCGGTCCATCGACTCCTTAACTTTCCGGGAAAGAGACGTAGGCGGGAATTGAATAATAAGACTTTATCGCCCACATGGAACACCCTCCTAAGTATTCGCTTATCATGCCATCTCTTCGTCCTTTCCTTATAAAGTTTTGCATTCTCGTATGAACTAAGACGAAATTCCTCTAATTCATTGAGCTGCAAAAGACGTCTGTCACCTACAGCCTGCATATCAAAATTTAAGAATTTGAGCGCCCAATATGCTTTATGCTCCAATTCAACAGGTAGGTGGCATGCTTTTCCGAAAACTAAACGATAAGGAGACATACCAATTGGTGTTTTAAATGCGGTGCGGTACGCCCATAATGCATCATCTAACTTAAGGGACCAGTCTTTCCTAGAAGAATTCACCGTTTTTTCCAAGATGCTCTTTAATTCCCTATTGGATACCTCTACCTGACCACTTGTCTGTGGGTGATACGGTGTTGCTACCTTATGGGTGACACCATATTTACTCAATAGTTGATCAAATTGTTTGTTACAAAAGTGGGTTCCCCCATCACTAATGATTGCTCTAGGTGTGCCAAAGCGAGTAAAAATGTTCTTTTTAAGAAATTTAATGACCACCCTAGCATCGTTCGTTGGTAGAGCTACAGCCTCAACCCATTTTGACACATAATCAACAGCGACAAGTATATACTCATTGTTGAAAGACTTAGGGAACGGTCCCATGAAGTCGATACCCCAAACATCAAAAAGTTCGCAAATCAAAATACCATTTTGGGGCATCTCATGCCGACGAGAAATACTACCAGTTCGTTGGCATGCATCACAAGATTTAACAAAATCATAAGCATCTCTAAACAAGGTCGGCCAATAGAAGCCACATTGCATGACCTTGGCCGCTGTCCTAGTTGGGCCCAAGTGGCCACCGGGCTCCTTAGTATGACAAAGGGTAAGGATAGAAGTTACCTCCTCGCTTGGTACACAACGACGAATCATATCATCACCACAAATTTTGAACAGATATGGATCCTCCCACAAATAATGTCTAGCGTCAGAGAAAAACTTACGCTTTTGCTGATAAGTGAGTCCTGGTGGAATGATATTACCTGCCAAAAAGTTAGCGAAATCAGCATACCATGGTAGGGAGGAGATTGCCATCAACATTTCATCTGGAAAGTGCTCCTTTATTTCCTCGCATGGTAAAGATTCGTTAGCTTCAAAGTTAATTCGAGAGAGGTGATCTGCAACTACATTCTCGGTTCCCTTCTTATCTTTTATTTCAACATCAAATTCTTGAAGAAGAAGAATCCAGCGAATTAATCTTGGCTTGGCATCCTGTTTTGCTAACAAATACTTAAGGGCTGCATGGTCAGTATAAACAACAACTTTTGAAAGCACTAGATATGAACGAAATTTATCGAAAGCGAAAACTACAGCAAGTAATTCCTTTTCAGTGACAGTGTAGTGTTGCTGTGCATCATTCAACGTTTTACTAGCATAGTAGATGGGATGAAAAATTTTGTTCAATCTTTGCCCTAAGCATGCTCCTACAGCCAAGTCGCTAGCATCACACATTAATTCAAAAGGGAGAGTCCAATCTGGGCTAGTCATAATTGGTGCCTTAATCAACCTCTCTTTTAACTCATTAAAAGCATGCATGCATTCAGCAGAGAAATCAAACATAGTGTCCTTTGTGAGCAAATTTGACAAGGGTTTAGCAATTTTGGAAAAATCTTTAATGAAACGCCTATAAAACCCTGCATGCCCCAGGAAACTACGTACCAATTTGACACTTGTAGGTGGGGGTAATTTACCAATCACCTCCACCTTAGCTGGATCGACCTCTATTCCCCTCTTGGACACCTTGTGTCCCAAAACAAGACATTCCTGTACCATAAATTGGCACTTCTCCCAACTAAGTGCCAAATTAGTATCCTCACACCTTTGTAAAACTAAATCAAGATTATGTAGGCAACTATCAAAAGAAGATCCAAAGACAGAAAAATCATCCATGAAGATTTCCATGAAATCCTCAATCATGTCAGAAAAAATAGCAGTCATACATCTTTGAAAAGTAGCTGGTGCATTACATAATCCGAATGGCATACGTCTATATGCAAAAGTACCATATGGACAAGTAAATGTAGTTTTCTCTTGATCCAAAGGGTCCACTGGTATTTGCATATAACCGGACAAACCATCTAAACAGCAATAAAATTCATGTCCAGCCATTCGTTCTAACATTTGGTCAATGAAAGGTAGTGGAAAATGGTCTTTCCTAGTGGCTTCATTTAATTTCCTATAATCAATGCACATCCTCCAACCAGTGACTTTTCTCACAGGAATCAATTCCTGCTTTTCATTTTCCATCACAGTGGTGCCACCCTTTTTAGGTACCACTTGTACCGGGCTTACCCATGGGCTATCGGAGATAGGATAGATAATACCTGCATCAAGTAGCTTGATGACCTCAGCCTTCACCACTTCCTTCATATTCGGATTCAATCGCCTCTGAGGTTGTACTGTGGGTTTCACCTGCTCCTCCATAAAGATTCGGTGTGTGCATAAGGAGGGGCTAATTCCCTTGATGTCTGTGATTGACCATCCGAATGCTCCCTTATGGCTCATAAGCACTTTCAACAATTTCTCTTCCATGTTACCTGGCAAGGATGAAGAGACAACAACAGGTAAAGAAGAAGGAGGGTTAAGGAAAACATATTTCAAGTGGGAGGGCAGAGGTTTCAATTCTAAAATTGGAGCTTCTTCCAATGAAGGCTTTGCCCTTGGTTTATCCGCTCGGTTTAGACTTTCGAAGTGATCTCTCACCCACAAGCAATCCTCTTTATTATCATTAAGAGAAGCAATGATGGCTTGGGTTTCTAGATCAATCAAATCTTCCTCTGCGTTTCCCCCGAAACTAACGCTCATCATGGCCTTTCCCAATGGGTTGGTCCAATGCATCGCCTGAAAAACATCCTCAACACACTCATCAATAGAGTCAATAAAATGGACACTCTCAAATTCAGCACTAGGATATTTAAGCGAATTATAAACATTGAAAACTACTTCTTCATCTTGCAACCGAAGAATTAACTTCCCTTGTTGAACATCAATTAATGTTCTACCGGTTGCTAAGAAGGGCCTACCCAACAAAATCGGAACCATGTCATCTTCCGCCATGTCAATCACCACAAAATCAGCTGGGAAAATAAACTTATCTACTTTAACCAGTACATCTTCCACTATCCCCCTTGGATGAGCAATTGATCTATCAGCCAACTGAAGGGTCATGTTGGTCGGCTTCGGGTCTCCTAGTCCCAATTTCCTGAAAACAGACAAAGGCATCAAATTAATGCTGGCACCTAAATCGCATAATGCCCTTTTAAAGGTACAGTTACCAATGGTACAAGGAATAGAGAAACTCCCTGGATCCTTAAGCTTAGGAGGTAGCTTATTAAGAATAATAGCTGAACATTCCTCCGTCATTGCAACCGTTTCATACTCCTCTATCTTCCTTTTCTTGGACAATATATCCTTCAAGAATTTAGCGTAAGCAGGCATCTGTTCTAAAGCTTCTGCGAAGGGTATGTTAATATGCAATTTCTTAAAAATCTCAAGAAATTTAGAATACTGCTGATCTTGTTTTTCCTTTTTAAACCTTTGAGGAAAAGGTAATTTAGGCACATAAGGTCTTATGACAGGATCAACAAACAGTTTAGGAGGTACAGGATTTTCATGTTTATCGTTAGAGTCACTTACCTCTTTTGGTTCTTTACCTACTTGCAGAGACTGAGATGGTTGCTTAGGAGGTTGAGTGTCCACCTCCTTTCCACTCCTCAAAACTATAGCTTGAGCTTGCTCCCTCGGATTTGCCTCAGTATTACTGGGAAGAGCACCAGGGGCCCTTTCTGTTCTACCCCTGTTTAATTGAGCTACTTGAGTGCCCAAATCTCTACAATATGCCTCATTGTTTGCTAGGCGAGTCTGAATGTCCTTTAGAATGGATAGAACCGGGTCAGCTGAAGAGGAATTCTGCCTTGGAGTCTGCTGAGCTTGTTGGTGATGTTGAGTTCTCTGCTCATTCCCATTAAATCCCGGGGGTGGTCTCAACACGTTCTGCTGATTGGAATAAGAGAAATTAGGATGATTTCTCCATCCCGGATTATAGGTGTTGCTGTAGGGGTTGTTTTGAAATCTGTTTTGACTAGTCCCCATGTAGCTTACATTAACCGTGTCTTCTTCGAATGGGTTACCCAGTTGGCATTCATGACTTTGATGATCTCCCCCACAATTTGCACACACCACGACCTGTGCTGGTTGCTTTAGACTTAGATGCGCCATCATCAAGTCCATCTTGCGACTTAACTCAGCTACAACCGGGTCGCTTGCCCTTGTTTCTGTGGCAAACGCACCATGTCTTCTCCCACTTGGCTTCTCAGCTTGCCACTGAGCACTCTTCTTGGCCAGCTCATTAACTAACTCATATGCTTCCCCTTGTGTCTTTCTGAATATGTTGCCACCTGCAGCCGAATCAATGGTGGCACAGTTGGAGGGGGTCAAACCATTGTAAAAGGTACTCACTTGCTGCCATTTAGGAAGATCATGGTGCGGACAATTCCGTAGTAGCTTCCGGAACCTTTCCCAAGCTGTGAATAAAGTTTCTGACTCGAATTGCCTGAAGGAAGTGATTTCATTCCTCAATATTGCCGTCTTGGAAGGTGGGAAGTAATATGATAAAAATTCTTTCTCCAACTCATCCCAAGTTCTAATCGATCCTGGCTCCAGAGATTTCAACCAATCCAGCGCTCTCCCCTTCAGAGAAAATGGAAAGAGCTTCATCCGAATAGAATCCGTTGAGACACCTTCCTGTCTAAAAGTATCTGCATGCATCAAAAATTTATCCAAGTGATCATTTGGATTTTCGTCCGGCTCTCCCTCAAATTGGCCACAATGCTTTATCAATTGCAGCATCCCAGTTTTAATCTCAAAGCTCGTCGCATTTATAGGTGGAGCCACGATGCTTGAGTTATTCTGATGTCTATGCGGAGCCAAAAGTTCCATGATTGGTCGGTCATTCTGCTGTCTCGCTTCCTCAGCTAGCCGAGCTTGTCTTTGCTCTTCGGTTTCCATAGCTTGCCTTCGTTCCTCACGCTTTTGCTTCCGGTTCCTGCGACAAGTTTTCTCAATTTCAGGGTCAACAGGTAAAGGAAGAATACCCCTGCTTCTACTAAGCATACACAATCAGCAAAATAAAAGAAAAGAAAGAGGAACCTAAATTAAAGAAACCTATTAATTAGTATCGCATAAAAATTAGTCCCCGGCAACGGCGCCAAAAACTTGATGCGTGTAAAACGCACACAGAAGCAAGTGTACCTCGTCGATCAAGTAATATAGAAATAAGAAGGATGTCGATCCCACGGAGACTAATTATGCAAAACCTAAAAGCAATCGGGTTTCTAATAATTTAGGCGAAAGAGATAATATCTTTGATTTTGATTTGGAAAATAAAATCCACAGCAAGAAACAAATTAAATAAAATAAGTTAAATTAAGATTGGAGTGCACTTGGATAAGAACTTATTGGAGAAGTTGGCTAAGGCGCATGGTTTTACTTAGGTTCATTCTAGCAATTTCCTCGGTTATGCAATCAAACTTATTAAATTCCCAAAATGACGAATTCCTAATACAATTAACACCGGTTAGGGTTGCCAACTCTAATCCTCAACTTAATTACTTAAACTTGTTCGGTTTTAAGCAATTAACGTGGGAAGCATTAAGCATATGGAAACCTAGCACAAACTAGTGAGCCACAAAGCAATGGTCATGCAATTGTTATGTTATGAATTTCCGTTAATTCAGTCCTTTGGTCAATTACGAATTAACTATAATCTTTGAAATAGATGGTCACGCATTCAAAGCCTTAAGCAATCATAACACAATAATGGGAAAAATAATACGGATAAATTGCATTAAACAAGGAAAATTACATAGAAATTACCCTAAGCTCCACCATAACCTTAGCTATGGTGGAATTAGTTCATAGCTGAATTATAAACAAATGAGTAAATTAAAGAAAACATAATAAAGGGAGTAAGAAGAAAAAAACTAGGAAGATGAAGATCCAAATGGAGGGTTGCGGAGATGAAATCGGAGATGAGTTGTGGATTCCACCTTCGAAAAGACAAACCTAGCTTCCCTCTCTAACCCAAATCACGTTCTCCTTCCACTGTACTTCCCAAATTAATTTTCAGCCCCAAAAAAAAGATATGTCTCTTTTTTTTTCTTCTGTGCAATAATATAAAAAAAAAATTCTTTTTTCTCCTCCCCTAATTCTTAGCCACTAAAAACGTCCCACCAGTGAAGAGAGAGAGTGAGTCCTAATTGGGAAATAACTCCCCCTAAAAAAATGCTAAAATAACTCCTCAATTAGAGTTATTCCCAAAGTGAAAATCTTAAAAATACCAGCTGCTTTTCTCTCCTACTTGCCTAAAAAGGGAGAAATTAAAATAACCCAAAAGCAAAAAGGGAAAGTCCTAATCTAAATTAAAGTACAAAATTCGTAGTACTAGAACCCGGGCGTGTCTTAAGACTGGGTAACTTCTGCTTCTCAATAATTCTTCAGTTTTGGCTCCTCCTAAGACACGCCCATGCCTTGGGACTTCCATGCTCTTCCAAACTGCACATTTGAGCTTCAAAAATAGGTGATTTAGCCTCCAAAAGTTCAAATTCCTCTTTTAACGCCCTAAAACATAAAAATAGAACAAATGAGATAAAATCCGCCTAAATTAAACCAAGATGGTGCAATAAAAGTCACAAAATAGGACAAAAATATATGCACAAAATATACCTATCACCACATCCGCATAATATGATTATAAAATATGGCAAATGGATATCAAAATCTGTTTTCTACGTGAAAACATGATTGAGGATGTGTACGTGACACAACCCAAAGTTTTTGAGCATCCAAAGAATTCAAATAGCGTATGCAAGTTTCAAAGATTCTTATAAGGATCGAAACATGCATCAAATAGTTGGAATCATAGTTTTGATAAAGAAATCAAATGGTTTGATTTTATCAAAAGGATGATGAATCTTGTGTTTCAAAAGGATCAGTGGGAGCATATCGGTATTCCTAACGCTATATGTGGATGACATATGGCTTGTTGGAAATAACATTCTTACCTTGCAAGAAGTAAAATCTTGGCTAAGAAAGTAATTTCGGTTAATGTTATAAGCATGACTGCCTGTGTTCTTGAAATTGGAATCTATAGAGATAGATCTAAAAGAATGTTTTGGCTTAAGTCAAAGCATTGAAAGCGTTCAATGTAAAAGACTTAATAGAAGCTTGCTTATGTTAACTGTGTAAATAGTTGCACATATACAACTGATTGCAATTAGTTGCAATATATCAGTCGAGATCTAGTATTCTCTTAAAAGGAGATGTTATGATTTTGAAAGGTTCAAAATAAAATGATATAGCTAAATATCTATAATAGTAGTCAAAGTATATTGTTACATATGATGTAAAGGAAATTTTGGATGAAGAAGTTCATCACAAAATGTTGTGTTTTGTTCTAAGCATTGCTTATCCTGTGAGACTATTGTAGGGACAATAGTTCAATGCGTAAGAACCTTGTATGACACAAGCATATACTTAGGCGTTTTTCACTAATTTAGAGAGGCTGTCTCTAAAGAGAGAGTGAAAATGTGTAAAGTAACAACGGAAGGTAAAATTAATAATTCACTGACAAAGACTCCTGCACGAGTGAATACATGAAAGTCATGTAGGTCAATGGGTATGAGATACATGTATGATTGGCCATAGTGCAAGTGGGAGATTGTTGGAGATTGTGCCCTAAGGCCAATATTGGATTATGTAATTTGACTTCTAAGATTAATCTAGTGTAGATTAATATTATCATTTATGTTTGTATGTTAGCATTTATGATAAGTATCCATGAATAAATCGTGTTATTCTAAATATCCCTAGTCGATTGTTATTATGGGAATAATAACAAACTAAGACTAGTGTGAGTGATAATGGATATTCATAAGATGAATATAGTGTATACAGATACAGATTATACTCACGGGTAATATGTTAGAGAACATGTTACTGGAGACCCACTATGAGATCAAGTTCATGGTCATGTGTCACAACTGATCTTGATTATAGTAGTGTCATTAGCTGATTCCTTTGACCTGAGGTCACCATTGATTCCGGGATGAACTCATGTTGTGCTTTGACGCAGTCAAACGCTGCTTGTAACAGAGTAGTTATAAAGGCTGTGATTGGGTACAATATGACTCATGCTTTGGGATGTGAGTGACAGATATGGGATTTTGTCCCTCTCTATCAAGAGAGCGATATCACTGGGCCCCTCGATAAGTAAGACTGTTAAATGCATGGCCGTGCTCAAATAATTGATAGAGTATCAATTGATTTGTCTGAACAGTTTACTTTGAGATCGAGAAAGCATATGATTAATTATATAAGATTGACAAGTGTACCATGTCTTATAATTAATCATGATATCAAAGAGACAAAAGGGAATATGACATTCTATAAATAGGTATTGGATCATTCCAATCATGTTAATTGGGTAGTCGTAATGGCTTGCTAGAGTCCGCTTGTGACCTATAAGGACATTATGGTAATTTCCTTATTGCCAATTAATATGAACCTATGGGGTCACACACAAAGAGCAAAATGAAGTTCATCTTTTCGGGTATAAATTATTATTGGATAATAATTTATGAATGAGAAAGAGAATAAATATATATATAATGATATATATATTTATATATATATATGTATATATAAATATTAATATGATTAATATTGCATAAAGTATGCTACATATTATAATTTAATTATATAGAGATATAATTAATTATAATATCAATATACATATGTGTATGATGGAGAATGGAATTGATTTAATATTAATTGAGAATTAATATTAAGTTGTGTGGGTTAATTTATAATTATAACTAATAAGGGTATTAAGTTATAATTATAATTAAGTTTAATGGATATAAAAGGAAGTTTTATAACCTAAAATCTCTAACCCTAGCCTACACATAAGATGCAGATTTTCTGCAGCCTCCAAGGGGCCAGCCGAAATCTCCCCTTCTCCATCTCCCAAGGTTTTCGAAACTTTGGCCTTCTCTCGTTCGAAGAAATCGTTCTTCAATCCCGGCGCTAGCACGCGGTGAATGAATTGCTCCGTGTGGATCAACCGTAGAGGGATGCTATTTTGGTTCCTTTTGATTCAAAACCTACAAAGAATTAAGGTAATTCTTTAACCCTCCTTCCAATTCAATGCAATGTACATGGGTCCTTGGTGGGGATTAATCCTTTTATTTCCGCTGCGTTTTTGTTTTGTGTGATTAATTCCCCAACAAAAAATAGTACCTAATCATGATTTTTCATTGACTGGTTTGAAAGTTGCAAAGAAAAATCTGAAGTTTCAACTGCTCAAAGCCTTTGATTACTTCATCACGCAATTCCTCACTGCTAATATTACACCCCATTGAAAGTATTGTTCTAGCTTCGAATCCATCCAACTTACTCACTGTCACCATTTATGCTTCTGGATTCCATTCTTGCAAATCCAATACTTTCATCCTTGAAAATGTACACGGAGTATGTTCCTTGAAACAAAATAAAAAAAGTAACAAAAAGATATACTCAGTAGATGAGAAATTGGACCAAAAGTTCTTTTGTGTTGTTATTTTACAATAAGGAAAGTTACAATATTGAATGCATAATATCTGAAGTATTAGGTCTTTAATTATGAGTAATAATCCAAAGAAACAATATGTGAACACTTGAGAAATTTGATGATAATGAGTGAAGATTCAACTTAGATAGTCAATATATAACATTGAATGCATAATATTTAAAGTATAATACCAAAATGTTTTTAACTATATAACAGATATGATCCATGTTAGATCTTCAATTATGAGCTAAAATCCAAAGAATCCAAAATGTCAATAGTTGAAAAATAATCCAGTAACACTTGAAATTTCAACTTAGATATCCATTTCTTTACTACTATTACTGTTATATTAAATGAAAATGACCGGGCTATTATGTAATAATTGAGCAAACTAAATGTGAAGATGTGTGTGTTAAGAATGTGTTTGTTTAGATTACTATAAAGTATAGACTTCTAGAAAATGGGAAAAATTTAGAAACTAACATTGACAAAAGTTCTGCATCACAACCTCATATACCTTCTCATAGTTATTCATGAGGAATTAAGAATATTATCAATGTACACAAATTAAACAGAAGAATTACCATTAGTGAGACACTAGATTCATGAGTTGGTGAAGCCTAACCTCCAAATAATATTATCCAGCAAGAATTTAGCAATAAGAGGAGTGACTTCAATTCATAATGAAATATTAATGAACATCTAAAGCAAGAAACTGATCAAACTTTAATTGTATCTTACATATGGTAATTAAACCTAACAAAAAGAAACAAAACATAACAGATGGAGAATAAAACCTAATAATAGAACATGTTATTTTTCAACATCTATGTCTCTAAATCTGTAAAAAGGAGACAAAAGAGCTTTGCAATGAACCATCCTGCAGTTGCCAACAATGGTATCTCATGGTAGAGGAATAAAAGGAGAAGCAAAGAACATAAAGGAGAAGGAGAAAACCAAACATAGAATATTCATCAAGAACTCTCTTCCCATAGAACATTTTTCCATTAACCAAAGAAATTAGAGGTCGAAGAACTGACAAAACATGACTGATCTAAGTTAGCTAGCTAATTAAAGGCACTAACCTCATTGAAAATCCATGAGCGATGCCATAGGTAGAAGCAGTGACAACAGTGGATCGAAAATAGAAGTAGTGACAGCCACAAACCTGAAGAGCAAGGACTGAACAATATATCTGCAGGCAAAAGTTAAAAAAAAGAAATAGTATAATGCATAAATCAATATAAATTCATTGTTCACAACCAATACATCTTCTCCAACAAACAAAGCTACACAACTGAACAACATAAAAGTAATTGAAAACTACAATTCCTTTTTCTATCAGAAAAAAGAAAAGCTACCTTTATGGCCCATTTTCAAGATATGAAGAGGAAGGCTTCTCAAATTGGATGACACCTTGCAAAGCCTTAAGTCTAAAATTCTTATCATTAAGTATGTAAACCGTCAAACGCCTTTCAATAATATAGACGATTTCGAGAAATAAGATACAAATTGTTTTAAAATCAATTAAAATTGAAGGTTGCTAGAAAGATCTTAGAAGAAATTACTTAATAGATCCTCCATTGAAAGAATGTATCGTCTACTATAAGAAAACCAAATTTGCTGCTTTAGACACTACTACAATTAGCCTAATGGTCGAGCAAATGAAGCATGAGAGGCTATCTCTAACAGGATGAGAGGCAAATCGTGACCAGCAACTAACATTTATTATAACAATTTAGTAAATTTCAACAATCTAACATTTAGCTTACCAATTTAGTAAATTCTAGGTGAGAAGCAATAAGCAATTGCTACTCCAAGAATAATATAATAAGCAACACTCGTACATTAGAACATACAAAAGCATATTGTAGTAAAGCAAAGAAAACTGGTAAAAGGAATGAAAGATTTAGTAAACTAAAATTAACTCTCATTTCAGACATGAATAAAAGACAGAATACACTTGAAAGAATGAAAGATCAGTAACTTACCATTGACACTCATACCAGACATACTTACTAAATGCCAAAGCGAGGAAAGACTTCATTCCATCTATAGCTTATGCTTGTCTTTCTAGTTGTCACATCTTGTCACCCTGTCTTATCTATGTGTTCATAATGCTTCCTTCTTTTCTTTAACTAAATGAAGGTTTCAATAGTTGTGAACTACGATAGCAAAAGACTCGTAGAAATGCTAAAATGGTAATAAAAAGAAACAGGAGGAAAAATAAACCAACAATGAAAAACAAACCAACAATGAAACAAAAAGGAAGATATACCTCTAAAGCCAATCAGTTGAAAAGAAAGAGGAACCCATCATAACAACATAAAGCATATGGAAGAGATAGATGATAAAAGGGAGGAGAAAAGGAGGTAGAGCCTCTCGTGCATTCACCCAGATAGCGATAATTTTTGAGGCAACATCAGAGAGATAGGAGAAATAAATGAGAATTACAATTGAACTAGCTAGTTGATCTGAGGTATATGTCAGAAGCCCCATGGCTTCTCTTCATGAAATTGACTTGTGTGACCTCTTCTCGTTCATATTAAGCCAAAGTTTGTTCCAGTGATAAAACAGAGAAGAAAACTGCAGACTCTTTAATTGCAATTTAACGGAGATTTTTTTGATGGTGAATTACTGAATTTGATAAGCAAGGAAAATCTAGGCAATGGCGTCCAAAGAAGAAAAGATAAAAGCAAACTCAGATTGAGAGGCGTGTAAGAGAAAACCATGAACTGGATTTGAAACAGAAATTTTCAAAAGAATTTGAAAAAGGATAGACTATACAGATGAGAAATCATGCTTTCCATGAAAACGGAAAAGCAAAATAAATTTAGTTAAAATTAATTAATAGATTTAATTAATCAAAATTATGATAAAATTACATGTAAGTTGATGCGTATTCACTTTTAGTATAATAAATGAGGAGGTGACATATTGAGTCCAGTAAATAAAATACTATTTCAAACTCAATACATTATAAATGAATTTAATGCAGTATGATATGATCGTAAGTTAATTGAATTAAATTAATAAATATTGACTTTGATAATCTATTGGGGTAAATGTTACTCTTATTCTAAAAATTAATAAATGAACTAAGAAAAAAGAAAATCCGAAAAAAATGCCATGTTGTTTTCTGTTTCTTTGTTTTTAGTGGAAAATTACATAATCTAATCAACAATTACTATGCAAAAATCCAAAATTCTTAATCAAAATCACGTCATCACAAAAATCTACCACATAATGGGATCAACTTTAGATAATAGGAGGAAGGAATAATGTTTTTTATTTCATCTGTCTAATTTCGATATCACAAGGGAAACCCCATATCAAATATAATCAATTATTACCATGCAAAAAACCAAAATTCTTAATCAAACTTGCGTCATCACAAAATCTACCAGAAATTAGAGTAAAAAGGTACTTAAACAAAGAAAAAAAATATCATATAGCAACTCAAGGAAAATGCAAAAATGGTTTACTAATAAACCTGCAAATCATAAATAATAAAACTACCAAAGTCATGAACGTCATCGTTCATTCAATAAAAATTACACAAATTAGATTAACAAAGGCAGGGAAATTAGAAAGAGGAGAAATAACAGGGCACATACCATTATAAATGTATTTTTGTCCAGGAAAGCAGAAAAATTTAAATAATTTTAGATGGAATAAAGAATAGAAAACTCCCAGAAAAGATACAAAAGTGTGCATGCTATATATATATATATATATATATATATATATATATATATATATATATATATATATATATATATATATATATATATATAATAAATTGAGGTGGAAAGACTTCCATTGGGTTACAATTTCGGTGAAAAAACTTCTATTGGGTTACAATTACTTAACCGAAGAAATAATAATAACAAAAAAGGCAGCTAATAGACGAAAAAAAAACATCCAATAGCTAACAAATCAAAATCGTGGAAACAAATCAAAATAGGGGAATTCCTTTCCGTGTCATGCCATAAGATCAATTTTGTTTAAATTCAAATACTTATCAGAAACATTTTTAATTAATTTTAAATTTTAAATAAATTAAATATTTAACTAACTAAATCTTTAAAATTTAAATAAAATTAATTATTAATAATTTAGAAAAACTCAGAAAATGATAACTCAGCAAGATGTATCCACTTTTGGTATATATAAAGATTAATTTTGTTTAAATTCAAATACTTATCAGAAACATTTTTAATTAATTTTAAATTTAAATAAATTAAATATTTAACTAACTAAATCTTTAAAAGTTAAATAAAATTAATTATTAATAATTTAGAAAAACTCAGAAAATGACAACTCAACAAGATGTATCCACTTTTAGTATATATAATAGATAGATAAGGAGGCGACATATTGAGTCCAGTAAATAAAATACTATTTCAAATTCAATATATTATAAATGAATTTAATGCATTATGATATGATCGCAAGTTAGTTGAATTGAATTAATGAATATTGACTTTGATAATCTATTGGGGTAAATGTTACTCTTATCCTAAAAATTAATAAATGAATTAAGAAAAAAGAAAATCGGAAAAAAATGTCATGTTGTTTTCTGTTTCTTTATTTGTAGTGGAAAATTACATAATCTAATAAATAATTACTATGCAAAAATCCAAAATTCTTAATCAAAATTATGGGATCAACTTTAGATAATAGGAGGAAGGAATTATGTTTTTTGTTTCATCTGTCTAATTTCGATATTACAAGGGAAACCCCATATAAAATATAATCAATTATTACCATGCAAAAAACCAAAATTCTTAATCAAAATTGTGTCATCACAAAAATCTACCAGAAATTAGAGTAAAAAGGTACTTAAACAAAGAAAAAAATATCATATAGCAGCTCAAGGAAAATGCAAAAATAGTTTACTAATAAACCTACAAATCATGAATAATAAAACTACTAAAGTCATGAATGTCACCGTTCATTCAATAAAAAGTACAGAAATTAGATTAACAAATGCAGGAAAATTAGAGAGAGGAAAAATAATAGGGCACATTCCATTGTAATTGTATTTTTGTCCAGGAAAGCAGAAAATTTTAATAATTTTAGATAGTACATAGGGCCTGTTTGGTTTAGTTGTTAGCTAATAGCTGTTGCTGTTGCTGTTAGCTGTTTGCTGTTCATGTAAGCTGTTTGCTAATTAATTGATAGCATTTGGTAAATTTAGTATCAGCTGTTGTTATTGAAATATAAAAAGACTAATATAGATATATATTTTATACTATTAAACAATAATTATACAAAAATAATAATGTTACATAAATATTAGTAAAAATAATTAGATAATTAAAAAATTTAAAAATAATTTTTATTACACTTCAAAAATTATAATTTTCATTAAATAGCAACTTCATAAGCATATAAAAATAATTTAAATTATAGTTTCATCTATGTAAAATGCATCAAAATAATATGTTCTTAATTATTGACTAAATTAATATAAATAAATTTTAAAAAAGTGAAACTAGCATAAATAAATTAATTTGAGGAATTGATCTCGCTTAATTTTCAACATTTATAGAGATAAAAAAAATTTCATAAAAAACCTACATATTTATATAAAAATATAATTTATTATTTTGAGAGGGTTAAATTTGTAAAAACTAAATAATTATAAAAAACTTTTCGTGAAAAGCTCTAAAAAGGAGCTTTTAGTGAAAAACACTTTTTTCCTGCAGAACAGTTAAAAGCAGCTATTTAAAAGTTCTAACCAAACGCTAGTTTTTCTGCTTTTCGGATTAAAAAGTTAAAAGCTGCTGTAAAAAGCAGAAACAAACACCCCCTAAAAAGGAGCTTTTCGTGAAAAGCACTTTTTTCCTGCAGAACAGCTAAAAGCAGCTATTTAAAAGTTCTAACCAAACGCTAGTTTTTCTGCTTTTCGGATTAAAAAGCTAAAAGCTGCTATAAAAAGCAGAAACAAACACCCTCTAAAAAGGAGCTTTTCGTGAAAAACACTTTTTTCCTGCAGAACAGCTAAAAGCAGCTATTTAAAAGTTCTAACCAAACGCTAGTTTTTCTGCTTTTCGGATTAAAAAGCTAAAAGCTGCTGTAAAAAGCAGAAACAAACACCCCCATAGAATAGAAAACTCCCAAAAAAGATACAAAAGTGTGCATGTTATATATATATATATATATATATATAAAAAAAATAAATTAAGGTGAAAAGACTTTTACTGGGTTACAATTGAGGTGAAAAGACTTCTATTGGGTTACAATTACTTAACTAAATAAAAAAAAAGGCAGCTAATAGAAGAAAAAAAACTTCCAATAGCTAACAAATCAAAATAGTAGAATTCCTTTCTGTGTCATGTCATATAAAATATTTTTGTTTAAATTCAAATACTTATCAGAAACATTTTTAATTAATTATAAATTTTAAATAAATTAAATATTTAACTAACTAAATCTTTAAAAGTTAAATAAAATTAATTATTAATAATTTTGAAAAACTCAGAAAATGACAACTCAACAAGATATATCCATTTTTAGTGTATATATATATATATATATATATATATATATATATATATATATATATATATATATAAAGATTAATTTTGTTTAAATTCAAATACTTATCAGAAACATTTTTAATTAATTTTAAATTTTAAATAAATTAGATATTTAACTAACTAAATCTTTAAAAGTTAAATAAAACTAATTATTAATAATTTTGAAAAACTCAGAAAATGACAACTCAGCAAGATATATCCACTTTTAGTATGTATAATAGATTTTCAAGGAATAACGTATTCCAATAGTATTCTCAACAAAAGAGAGAATTTTTTTTGGTTTTTTTAATTTGTCCGAATTGTGAACTCATGGTGTTTTAAAAGTTTGCAATCTAAAATCTAATGGAATGTGCTATTACCAAACAAAAAAATTTGCTCATTCTCTCTTAAGTTACAAGGCCCTTATTGTCATATTTAAAAACTGTTCTTAATCCGTCTACTTCCTTGCTCTGTATTTTTTTTTCCCATAAGCATAATTCTTTTTTTTTTTTTTTTTTTTCTTTTTTCTAATGTAAAACCATAAGTTACAAACATACATTTAGATCTTTCTTAAAGAAACATGTAAAGATCACTATAATGGGCATCTCTGATGTTTTAAGTAGTTAAATGGATAGTATAGGATGGAAAATATAAAAGTAATTAATTGGATTATTACGTTTTGTTCTCCTTTGATACCCATTCTCTATCATCTTCTTCGACCTCAAGCGAACAATCCGAAAAATTGAATTTTTTGTTGTTGTTAATATTTTTCCAAAATAATTTGAGATCCATAAATGAAATAGCGGACTAAATCGACACAATAATGGTGAATGTTGAAACGCGGGAGAGGAAGAACAACTGGAAAAGCCTTCAATCGAAGCTCGATCATGCAAAGCAGAAACAAATCAACTACTATAGATCGGAGATCATAGATGCTTCCATGGGAGAAACAAAAGAGGCAAAATTCTTCCATGACAATAATGAAATAGTTCACACTAAATACTGTGGTTTAGTTTCACGTATGCTCAAAAATTGTATCACACTTAAACAATTCACATGAGTTTTAAACTTTTAATTATTACAATAAAATTTGATGAGTGCTATTTTTGTTATGTGAAAATAACCAAAAACAACATACACTTGAAATTAGTTTCAATTTAAAAAAAGAAAGAGTTTGCAAATCAATCATAAAGGTGTCAATATCCCTTTTTTTTTCTACCAAAGCTCGAGGTTGAAGAAACAGTAACAGTAAAAAACGAAAGTAAACCACCAATTAAAGAAAAATGGATAACAAAATTGCTCATGTGCCATCGTCTCCCATATATTACTACCTGCAATTTATATTAATGAAAACTATATTAAAAAAAAAAAAAAAAATCTAATATTTTCCATTGTCTTCTGCATAAATTTTACAAGTCGTGATTAGTTTACCCAACATAAGTGTTAATTAACAGAAAACTATCCTAACGGAAACAAACTAAAGCCTTAATTAACGGATAAATGTTTCACATTAGGAAAAAATAAGAAAAACCAATGAGTGGTAGGACTGCAGTTAATTCGAAACCGATTCTGGGTCCAACATCAATCAGAAATAAGAAATCCTTTGAATATTAGGATTAGAAATATGTTAATGGATATTTTTTAATCCTAATTTCATTGGGATTATAGTATGGATTCTTATATATAATTGAGTACGTAGTCGTTGTTACACATTCTCAATCCTTAGCAATTTGCCAAAAAGCTTATAATTCTCATGTGAGGAATCTGCACTATAATCCTAATATGGAACAATCTATGGGAGAGCAATGCATACTTGTTTTAATGGAACCAATGCCAGAGTCCGCGATAGACTACAGTGTGCCTCCGCAGTCTTCTCTGCAACTTCACTTCAGCATCTCATATGAAGTTCGCATCCAAAACATTGGCATTCTGCCATCAGGAGCACAAACCTTTCTTGGTTATGATGATTCCTCACTGGCCGTGATTCCCTTTTTCACAGAAATTGATTTGTTCAACGATGAACGCCAAGTGTTTGATAAGTTTTCACTCAATTTGACTTGTCTTGGAATCGATTCAAATTCACATCAGAATTTGGTTTCATATGTAATCTGTGAAGTGAGAAGATACACAAGCTGTGTATCCAGGGAGCTGAATGTCATGCCATTCAATGTGCAAATAGTTCTTGAAAAGATTCATTATATCATCTTTGACGAAAGAGATCAGTTAGATAGTGTTGAGTTGCAGTAAAGTCTTGAATATGAAAACCAAATTAATGAATTAGATCAGTCAAATGGAGTTGAGGTTGAGTCAAGTCCTGAAGGAGACTATGAATATGATTGGTTAGATAGTGCTGAGAATGAGTCGAGTTTTGAATATGGAAACGAAGACTATGATTTAGATCAGTTAGGTTTTATTGAGATTGAGCTGAGTCTTGAATATGAAGACAGAAACTGTGAATTAAATGAGTCTGATAGAGTTGAGATTGAGTCACGTCTTGAATGTGTGGATGGAGAGCATGAATATCAGTTAGAGTGTATTGAGATTGAGTCGAGTTTTGAATATGAAAACAGAAACTATGAATTATATCAGTTAGGTTTTGTTGAGATGGAGCCGAGTCCTGAATATGAGGGCGGAATCGATGAATTAAATCAGTTAGAATTAGTTGAGATTGAGCCAATTTTCGGATATGAAGATGAAAACTATGAAGCATACGAGTTGGATAATGTTCAGTGGCAGTCAAGTCTTGAACATGAAAATGGAAACTATGGTATGGTACCGGCAACAGTCAGCTCAGTAAGAATGTTGGAGCTCGTGAAATTGGAAGAAAAAGAGGCTAAAACTTGCCCTGTATGCTTTGATGAGCTTGTGGATATTGCATCCGCCCTGCCATGTGCCCATCTTTTCCATGCCAATTGCATTACGGAATGGCTGATGATCAGTCACTTTTGCCCTCTCTGCCGCTTTGAGATGCCTACTGAGGCCTAAACTTGTTACGCATTCAGGTTTTCCAAGTTCATCATGCCGTTATTGTTCGTACAAGTATTACATTGGAGTCTCGTACAATTTCTATAGGTTTTAGTTTGTGTAGTTTCAGGTGTCTTTTTTTTTTTATTCTTCTTTTGTTGGCTGGGGGTGGGGGGGCGCTTGTTCTACTAATTTTGGAGATTAAGTTCAGTTTGGACTTTGTCAGCCATATTGAATCTACAATCCCATGAAGAAATGACTTTTTGGGTACTGACGACATGTCGTTTCTCTTGCTATAATTTCATTTCTCTATTCTTATTTGGCAATATAGTAGATAACTGCATACACAAAAATCTCCTTGGTGAAACAATATTCATTTGACTGCAGGTTCAAAGAGACCTTGCAATTCAACTATAGAATAAATTTTACTTGTGTGCTAATACTTACATGTTGTAATTTGTATTATAAATAAACAGAATTTAATAATTTGTTTGATTCCTAACAAATGGTATATACTTTCACGATCGATGAAGAATTTATTGGCCAGAAGTGACAATTTGCTATAAATCTCAGATTGTAAACATTTGGAAAAAGAAATGCAACAAAGCTTTCTGTCTGATCTGGAAACTCTACTTGTAGTAGTTCAATTGTATTCCAATTCGAGCTCTTTTATCCTAATTTCAAGAACTGAACTTGTAACTAAAGAGCAACCTTATCATTGCATGATGTGCTCCAATGAAAATCGTAACAATAATACAATAATTAATTTCCATGGTATATCAATTTTATTACCACTCAAAAGAGAAATCTTACAGGATACTAGGTTCACCATGTCATTCGTAAACCGGTCAATAAAACAGCATCATCATCTAATGGAAATTTTTATAATATATTGGCTCAAATTCAGTCACTTATTTCTTGCAACAAGAAAAGTAATTGATATAGTCTTACCAAGAAAAGGTGTATGACTAATTAGAGTACAAAGCTTGTATGCCATCAATATCATCCTGAGTGAGCTCTCTTTTGATAGCTCCAGGTGCAATGCCTGAGTACATAATCGCTTGGGGATCACGGCTATGTCCAAGACCAAGAATATGGCCTAATTCATGAACGGCGACAGATTGCAAGTCCATTTGGGTATTATCAGGATTGGTGCTCCAATTCTCATCAGCATCATAATGGGATCTACCATCTTCAGGAAAGAAAGAATGAGCTAAAACCATTCCAGGCCCATCGAACGGCTCGCCATCTCCATGATCACCTCTAAAGAACCCAATTACAATATCTGCTTGTGAACCATCAGACACTTCCTGGAATTTGAATTGAGACGCACCTTCCCAACTCTGAAAAGCTTGGGAGAAAGCTGACTTTATCTCTTGCTCGCTCAGATTTTCTTCTTCAGAAATTCCAGATTTGAAGTTGTAGGTGAGTTGATACTTAGAAGGTGGCCATCTTTGCATTGCTCGAGGAAAAGCATAGTTAGAAACACTAAAAAACATATCTTTTTTACCTTTGAGTGGTTTTGTGTATGTGATGTTGGTGATGTCAGGCAATCCACACCGTGGAGTCATCAATCTCTTCATGGTATCAGAGTCGAGCTTTCCTGTGATGTTGAGTTTATGATAGTTTTGATACGTTTTGATTGCATACTCTAAGACATCATCAAAATCGTCATTCAGAATGCTATCACTAGGATAGTATCCGAATTTAGAGAGGTATTTTTTCACCCCATTAAGACCAGTAACTGTTTGGCCCTTTCGAACTTGCTCTATGTTTTGGAGGAAACTGAAAACTTGGCCCTCAGATTTCAAAATTCTAGATTGGGAAAAAGGAAGTTGGGTTGACAAGAAGAGGAGGAAGGCTAAGAAAAAATGGGAAAACATAGGAGCCATTGGTAGTTGACGAAAGAATTAACTGCTTGTTTAGTGAAAAGTGTGGTGATTATTATGCTTTTGTTGTGGAGCTATTTATAATGAAAATATCATGGGTAAATTTCAAAAACATACCTCATGATTTTATTTGTTTTCAAAATGAGGACAGTAATTTTTTTTTTTTTTTTTTTTTTTTTTTTGCAAAAAAATTTCAGTAGTTTATGGCTTTATTAGAAAAGGACAACTAAAATTAAATGATAACATTACCGAGGGTATTCTTATATATTTTAAACTGAAATTTTTTAACTTTGTTAGCAAAAATACAATTGACGTTAGTGATAAATTTTGAAAATTTTCGAGAAATATATCAAATCTTGATGTAAAATTCTTAAATAATATGGGTAAATTTTTGGAATGCTGAGTGTACAAAAATATGCTCAACCATATCATCATTGTTAACAAAAAACTGTTAGTTTTCCTTTTTTTCTTTATAAAGACATAAATTACATGACTTATTTTTACAATAAAAAGAAAAGAAAAAAAAAACCGTCCTCGTTTTGGAAATGAATGAAACCACAAGGTATGTTTTCGAAGTTTACCCAAATATCATATATAGAAAGTAGGAACCCACCATGGCATACTGATATTTTCCTCCTCTAGTTCACATTTCTTTTCTCTTTTTGATTAAAAACCATCCTTCTTTTTAAAAGTATTCTTCTTTTTAGTTTATTGATATATGTTCTTATTTAATATACATTTTTATTAACAACATATAAAATTCATCCAATTTTACTTCATACTATAAATATATACTGTAATCATGAAATCAAAAATCATATATACGGGTTCATAATCTAATTTAGCTTGGTAGATAATATTGAATATAATCGCAATATTGTTAGTAAGGGCTACTTAATATCACGGATTAGGACTTAAAATAATCACATAAGTTATTTTTGTGGTCCTCCATGTCAAAGATATTTGGAGTCAGGAATCCACACTATAGAGAATGTAGAGTACAATCCATATAAAATTGTTAATGAAAGCTAGTTCTTGTTGTAAATCAATGACTTAGTCTGATAAAAATCAACGACAATGGACCTATGAATAAAGAAAAGGATAATTATAAAAAAATGTCATGTCTTTAGAAATCTTTCTAGCTAATAGCATTTGCTTTCAAAAATTGATTGTAAATTCAAATAGTTAAGTTGATAAAGTAAAGAAGTTTCAAAGACCCTTCATGGAGATATCACAAGTTTTTCATGGAAAAAACGAGACTTATTATAAAATGTGTTACACTGAATTAATTTTCATGGAAAAAGACGTGCTGACATCATATTCTAATATTTTAGAAATGAAAAATTAAAAAAGAAAAAATT
Source organism: Euphorbia tirucalli (assembly GCA_039660915.1). Lineage (NCBI taxonomy): Eukaryota > Viridiplantae > Streptophyta > Magnoliopsida > Malpighiales > Euphorbiaceae > Euphorbia > Euphorbia tirucalli. Next base: position 14,361,143 of record CM077638.1, on the reverse strand, counting down.
ATTGGAGAAAACCACATGTTTAGTTTTTGTGAAATAAAATTGATTTTTTTATTGGTATTTTACAAATAAAATTTTGTGTGTCGTTTTGCTAAAATTTTACTACAAAACATAAGAATTAAGAGGTGTGACAAAGCGTTCTAAAAAGAAATGAAAATAAAGTAATTTATTAGGAGTATTATTTTTCAACAAAATTTGATAGATGTCTGAAAAACCTAACTCTGCTGGAATCTTTATTAACAGGCTTACTACTGTGATGTCAAAAGTTTTCCGATTATTAATTATGTCGTGGAAAGTAGGTTGCAACACCAACGTATGACATTCACATTTGCGGTCAATCTAATTCAGAAATTAATTAAATTCGCTGTTTTTTCTTAACTAATATTAATATTTAATTTGTATTATATATATTAGGTGGGAATAAACACCTTTTTAATCTCTGTGCTATCATTAGTTTGTCCCTTTGATCTCTGTACTATTGAACTTTTCCTTTTGTCCCCTGTGGTATGAAAAAACGTTTCAAATTGACATCTAAAAAGCATATTCCGTCAGATTCCGTTAACAATTTTATTAACGGAATCTGATGGAATAAGTTTTCTAGGTGTCAATTTGGAACGTTTTTGCATACCACAGGGAGCAAAAGGGAAAGTTCAATAGCACAGAAATTAAAAAGACAAATTGATAATAATACAAAGACTAAAAAGATTTTTTTTTTTTTTTTATTAGGTGCTTTCTTTCTTTTATTATTATTATTTTTATCGAAAACCTATTCTGTATCAGACTCCAGTTCCGATGAATTTTACAATATACACAACACAAGTCCGTAAATATGATATTACAATTTTTTTATTTTTTATTTTTTATTTTTTCAATATAAATGAAACGGATCCAGTTTGTTTAAAAAGAAAATAAAAAAGAAATAGTAGTCAAATCAATGCTTATCACGTGTCATGGCGTCAACCCTATCCAATTAGAACGCGCAGATAAAAGTCTAATCTTCGTCCTTAATTTTGGGGAATGTGTTATTGGTGGGTCACTCGGATGTATATACGTCGACCAGCGGTCTTCTTGTGGGTCCTACGAAAATTAAAGGAGACGAGCGGTACAAGACGAGGAATTTTCACTAAATGTGAATAGCTCATCACATTAACATGTATACCAATTTAAGAGAAATTCCATTCGAAAAATTTTGAAGGCAAAGTTTGCAATTTTTAACTACTCTCTACTCTCAAAATAAGAGAGTACTATAAACTAAAATAGAATTTACTTTTAAGATAACTTGATTTAAAGCAAACAAGGAACTTCATTCAAGAAAGAGCTTCTTTAGTTGATAAAATCTCCGCCAATAAGACATCATTTCCCTGAATCAAAAAATCATTTTTAGCTGTGAAAAATAGACCATTTCAATCACGGATATAACAATCATAGCTAACTCGATTCTTATCGAAGAATAATGTTGCATTAGAATTACATTTGAAAACTATAAAAGAATGTGAAGATCACATATAAGCTCGAAGGAGAATGGAAGAAGGGGTTGTTGAAACCGAAGGATTTGTCCAAATAAGTAGCTAACAAGTGCAAAACAGCTTTAGCACCAAAAGATTTCTTTTCCCAAATAATTTTTTTTTTTGTGGCAAATTAAGAAAAAAAAAACTATGTGGTTTCATTTTTTTTTGCAAATAAAGGACTGTGGTTTTTTTTTTTTGTTTAAAAAAGAGGATTATGTTTTAAAATGTTAACAAAATAAAGATAACTAAAATTAAATTATGACATTTAGTAGGGTATTCTTGTTCATTTTGAACTCAAAATTTTCAAGTTTGTTAATAAAAATACAATACACATGAATGATAAACTTTGAAAATTTTTGAAAAGCGCAAATATTTTTATAAATTAAATAATGATAATAGATTTAAAAAAAAATAGCAAACTGAAAAATCTTTGAAAAATATTCAAATTTTGATGTAAAATTCTTAAATAATATACATAAATTATTGGTATGTTAAATAACTAAAAATACCCTCTGCTATATCATCATTTTTAACGGAAAAATATTAGTTAACCAATTTTTTTTTTTTTTTTTTTTTTTTTTTTTGGCAAACCACATGTTCAAGTAAACAATAATGGTAAAACGAAGGTGAATGAGGGGCAAGGGTAGTGTCCACCTCATACATAATAGATTCACAAGACTTTTTTTGCAGAGATTTTTTGTTTTTAATAATAATCTATATATTTCAAAATCTTCGTAATATAAATTTAATAAAAATTTCTATCAATATTGAAATACCTAGGTTTTGCTAGGGATGCCAACCTAGTTGGGATGTCTAGCTTCTTCTAACCCGATTTCCCCTGTATTTCTTCAAAAAAAAAAAAAAAATCAATATTGAAATACCATAACAATAAACACAAAATATACCATGCTAATGAAAGAAAACACGCTACAAGGACAAGACCTTAAATCAAGGAAAAAAAAATATGCTAATTTGGAAATATGTAAGTGATAGTTACATTATATATTAATTTTGTTAATGATTAATATTTTTAAGAGTGTAGTAAGTAGAGAGAAAAGAAATTATATATTTTAGCTATTTGAAAATAAGACATGTCAATGTATTAGGAAGCAAAATTATAGGACATATTATCAAAAGATTAATGACTTTGGTCAATTTTTTTTTATTTTTTTTATTTTGCTAATGGTGTAAAACACTTCTTACAACCAACAATATCGTATATTCTATTCATAAATATGTAAAATTATACAAAATTTTTGGGATAAGTATAAAAATAATGGTAAACAATTTATTAGTCTTTATATTTTTACATATTATATTACTTAGTCCTCACGATTATTATATAATCTTTAAGTTTTATCATTATCAATTGTTTAGTCATTTAAGTCAAATTAGACTAATAATACCAAAATTCCCCGTTATTATATTTTATAATAATAAGACATATCATCTTTATAATTTTATATTTTTTCCTCACATAATCCTATTATTTATAATATTACTAATATTGATTAATTAATTTATTAAATTTATATAATTATATAACTAAACTCTTGCCATAGAGCTTGTGTTATTAAAATAACTAAATAAAAATATTTTTAAAAAATAAAATAAGAAGAATAACTATATAAAATTATAAATTTGATAGGAGTAGAACTATATAAAATTATGAATTTGAACTTTGCATCTCTAATATATCTTATTACATAATATTAATAAACAAAAAGATACCATTTTAAAATAATTAACAAGATTAATAATAACATTTATTGTTAATTTATAGATATTATATTAAACTAATAAAAAATAATAATATATGTTAAAGTTAATAAATAATAAAAGTAATTTTATTTTTATAACTAGATAATAAAAAAGTATAGAAATATTGGTGCATGTGTATAAACTACAAAAATTTTAATTAAATTTAAAAACTAAAAGATAAATTTTGCCTATTACCAAGGGCAATTTTATCTTTTCTTAAGCAAAAATAAAAAGGAGTTCATTGAAACAAAACTTAAAGACCTTAAAATTTATCTATGGACTAACTAATGTAATACGTAGGAACATAGAGACTAATAAAATTTTTTAGCCTAAAAATAAATCATGTGATGTTAGCTAGTAGATGTAGTTTGAAATTTTACAAATAGCAACTTGTGATTTACGTTGTTAGACAAACATAGTCTTCTATTGAATACACTCACCTAAAAATTATCTTGTCCTATTCTATGAATTTTGTCATGAAATTTTGCTCGTTAGTTGAAAAAAATACAATGAATCTTGGTGATAAAAATTGAGAATTTGCAGGAAGCATATATATCTTTTGTTAATTAATAATGTAAAAATGAAAAATTACAAAAGATTAGAAGACTTGTTGGAAAATTTTCAACTATAAAAAATTCTTAAATAATGTGACTACATTACTGTGATGCTACATGGTATAAAACGTTAAATTTTACACCGAGATCAAGTTAAAACCCAATGGTTCACATGGTCAACTCGATCTATGTGCAAAACTTAATGTTTTCATCATTTAACATCTCAATATTTTACCACCATTATTTAAAAAATTTCATCAAGATTTTTTATCATTTTGCAACAAATATTCTATTTTTCCATTTTTCGCATTACCAAATTAAAAAAATATTTGCTCTTCTAAGAAACTTATGAGCTTTGTCACCAAAGTCCATTTTTTTTCTTATTAATCAACATGCAGAATTTCAGGTTAAACTATGAAAGATAAATAGTTTTTTTGAGAGGAACATAAGACAGATAGATTATTTTTTTGTTAAGGATATGAACCAAATATTAGAGTTTATAAAATTTTAGACCACATTTACTAGTTTGCAAATAGCAAAAAACACATGGTTTATTTTTATACTTATCCTTAAATTTTTAAAAAATTATTAAGTTAATAAAAAAGTAATATATAACAAATCGGAAAAATTCGGAATGCGCCGGGAGTAGACTACTTCCAGCCAATTGAAGTTTGCCATGTCAGAATATAGCTGACGTGGTAGCCTATGATTGGCTGGGAGTAGTTACTCCTGGTGCACAGTAGAATTTCTCAACAAATCGTTACTTTGCTAGACTTTTTAGAAGTGTCGTAGTATAAATTTTATCCATTAGCTTAAGAGGTAATAATTCAAGGCCAGTTTGTGATTGATATTAGTGAAAGTGCTTTTCCCCACAGCTAGGTTTCATTTCTTTCTTTAAAAGTAGTTTTAATTGTTTTTCCAGTGCTTTCTTAAATACAATATGATTTTTACCAATTGTGCATTTGTGGCTGCTTTCCGCAGCTCCAAAAGCAGCTTTCATGTTCATGTCGTGATAACTATTTTGTCAAATGAATTAAGCTTCCTATTTTTTTTTTATGAATATCTACCAAATATCAATCTTTATCAACTTATATTCATTCATTTGAAGTGAGAATCAACACGATCCCAAGATATCTAAATCAGGATCATTAGGCAAGAAATTTTTTTTTTTTTCCCCGAAGTGAACTCAGGTGAGCAAGTTTTATTCAACTTTGTGATAGCAAAATATTATTATTATTATTATTATTATTATTATTATTATTATTATTATTATTTTTTGTTTAAATTGCTACAAAAAAGTAAAAAGTAATATTATTGAAATTGGACCGACAACGCACTAGTAAAACTACCGATTTGAAATTTGACTGGTTCAATCGGTGGTTTATCATATGTTTATTTATTTATTTAATTTTATTCAAATTATACTTAACTAGTGATTCTCGAAACCACTGATCGAACAATTTTTAATAAGTTTTCTCAAAAATTAAAATTTTTTATTAAATCAACCGGATCCATGATTAGTGTATAGTTGAACCAATTAGTTCGGTTTGATAATATTGGTACTTTCAAATCTAGCATTGATTGTAGTTAATTTAAACATCTAAAACAGAGTGTGCAATGAAACTCTTAACTACTAATTAACATTAACAGAACAAAAAAGTAATTATTTAAAGTAAGGTGGAAGAGTGGGAATGGGAAAAGATTTGTCAACAAAGTGGGTGCTATTGAAATTGGTCTAAACAGGCAAATTAATACTACCTTTTCACGATTTTCACGATTCTGAAGCAGTTCAACATGATTTGATGACCAGTTTCAGTCTCTTCCGATATACTTATTTTAATTTCACAACGTAAGAGATGGGTTAAATACTTGATTTTCATTGGTCATATCATATATATCTCACACCAAATTTCAACATTTGCTTTTATATTCGTGTTACACAGCTGCTGCCTCTGTGATTGATTAGTTGATAAAATATCATTAAATTATTATTAGATCCAAACAAAAAGCAATTGAACCCTTTTCCTTTATTTATTAAATTAATTGAAGTATCAATATCATATATTAAAACTGAAGGGCGATTTTTTCCAATTGCAATATTTAGCCACTAATTCGGACAATTTTACCTCTCAAAACTCAGTTTCCAATTGTGTCCCCCCACTTTTTTTCTTTTTCCTTCTTCTGTCCAAGCTTTTCTTCAAACGCGTTTACATTTTCCATTTTGCATCTGTTCCTTCTCTCTCTTCTTTCTCTCTATCTTCTCTTCTGCTCTCCCTGCTTTTCTTCTGGAGATGATGACCCACTGTTAATCAATCGCTCGGACCCAACCCCTTTTCCCTTTTCTACCTGCAGATCCTCCGGCGCATGGCTCGATCGATTCCGATCTGTGTCAACCTTAGGTTTCAACCGGCTGCGGTGTTATTTCCCTTTTTATCTTGTTGATCCTCCGGTGCGTGGCTCGGTCAGTGTTATATTTTCTTAGCTTGGTGGTGAGTTTTGATTGGTGTGTCTTTTTCAGTACTTTTTCTTTGATTATGCTGTTTGTTTTGCCATAGTGATGTTCGTTCCCAACCTGTTTTCCCTTTTTACTTGCAGATTCTCTATCATATGGCTAGGGGTGCACAAAAAAAACCAAAAAACCGTGAAACCGAACCGAAACCGCACAGAAAATATGGTTAACCGAAACCGATGGACTAGTGTACGGTTTTTGTTTTTAAAAATTTTCGGTTTTTGTTTCGGTTTCGGTTTCGGAAGTCCATGTGGACTCGGTTAACCGACCGTTGAATTTTTTTTTTTTTTATATATAATTGGATATATAGGTTATATGAATTAATGGTGAAACATTGGGGTGTTTAATGTAATTTTATGTCTATAGTTTCCAATATGTTTAATGTAATTTTTGTCCTTAATTTAATTTTTATTTTCCAATATATATATATATATATATATATATATATATATCTAGAAAAGAAAATTGAATTTTTGGACCTGAAAAATACTAAAGATACATTTATGTATTATGGAGAAAACATTTTTCAGTAATTTAACAATAATATTAATTGTTACATCCTATAATATATAGGACTGTATTATTACAATCTAGCCAATAAAGGTCAAACCCCAATCTATCACTTTCAAATTTCAACTCATTGCTCACCCAAATCTAAATAGAAATTCATCTAATAATTTCTTGATTTTATAAACCAACAAGTGTATGTAATGGATGTAGATTGAGAATTAAGTTTGTGTTACAGAAATAAAATCTAGTATTTATAAAAATTCATTGTGATTTTGATACGTCAATGCTATTATTGATATGTCACAATCGTAATGTTCCCAGATTGATATCGTCTTGAATCACTATAGAAATTCATCGATACTTGAGGTTTATAGAGTCCGAATAACTTAATTTGTCATGTACTGGAAAAATATAATGATTAATTTGTTATGTTACTTTCATAATTAAATATCCGTAAATGAAATCTGTGCTAAATCTTGCCTTTTTTTCTTTTATGATCTGTACGATGCAAGACTACAAGATTGCAAGATTTCTGTCATATTTATAGGTAGAAAGCCTAATGCCAACATGGATTTACATCATAACTTAGAAGAAAAAGCTAATCTTGTACAGCAGTTTATCTTGCAATACTTCTAAAGTACGTTAGGTGTCTCAATCTGTTAATTGGTAACAATTAATTCACCGACAAACATAATTAGTTCACTTCTAGTTGTAATGTCATTTTTAATCAATTATTAAGACTATGGTTTATAATTTCATATTTGTCTTTGATATTTGAGATTTATGATTTAAAATTTTGAGGTTTAAAATATAATGTTTATTTCGGAAATGGTTAACCGTAAAAAAATGGTTAACCGACCGAAATTAATGGTTAACCGAATAATAGTCAACCGTATTTAATGGACAGTGTACGGTTAGTAAATTAGAAAAACCGTTCAAGCGGTTAACCGTTAGCAAAAGTCCACATGGATCGATTAACCGACCGTGTGCACCCCTACATATGGCTTGACCGCTTTCGATATGTTGAAATCCTAGGTTTTTGTCGTGTGTTCTTCGCTCGCCTTGGTGGTGAGTTTTCCTTTCATTTTTAGCTTTCTGTACTTTTCCTTTGGTTATGCTCTTTGTTCCTTCATTTCTCTTTGCTTTTAGGCTTCATTTTTTGCATGTCTTCTTATTTTCGTCTATTTACAGCCATTTTTCATCGGATCTTCCTTCGATCTATTCCAACTATTCTCTCGGATGAAATCTTAGGCCTTGGCAGTGAGTTTTCCTTTTATTTTTAGCTTTTTGTATTTTTCCTTTGGTTATCCTGTTTGTTCCTTGGTTTCTGTTTGGTTATTGTGCTTTGATGTTTGGTTGAAGGATTTTTTTTGGAGTTTCACTTTCTTCTATCGCCACCTGTTTTGCACCGGATCTGACTTGGATCTACTCCAATTTTTTTTTTCCATTTTTGGTCTCTTTTGTCACCGTGATTCTCTCAACGGTGACCTTCAGAGTGCAATTTGTTTTAAGTCCTTTTTACAAATAGTTTGTTTCCCTACCTAATAATATATTTTTTTTATGTTTTCACTTCTATTGCAATGATTTCAGCACATATGGAGAAAGGTATGTAGTTCATGATATGTTAGAGACTATTTGATTGTTGCGGTTGACTATTAGTTTTTGTTTAGGAGCTTGGACTGTGTTGGGATTTTCGCTGAAAATCAACCGATAAAGCAAATAAAATTGAGAAAGATTAGATTCTCACCAGAATATCTCTACAAGAGATGGCTGCAGAAATCAAAATAGACTTCCTCCACATTCCCGTACACGAACGACTATCGAACTCAAACCTGTGCTAGCGATTCGATTAACCGAAAGGAGAGAAAAGATGGCTGAAAATTTTCTGCTGTAATTCACTTTTCTTGGCCGAAATATTCAAGGGGTTTTTAGCCCTAGGTGGCCGAAATTCACTTGCTGAATTTCAGCCCAATTTCTTTTAATTTTATGTGGGCTTTCTCCCCTTTAAGCCCGGGTCTGTATTAATTTACTTGGTTCAATTTAATTTCAAATTTAATTTTAATTCTACATGTATGTTAATATATTATACCATATAATATATTACATTCCATTTAAATTAAAATTATTTTGACTAACTAATTTAGCCGAGGAATCAAATTAGACTTTTATAAAATTAAACACATATAAACCTATACATGTGAAATATTTTCACCTAGGAAATAATCTCATAAATTAATTCATTGAATTAATTATAAGAAGGCCAATAGAAATATTAGTTTTATTATTCTGATCAATCCAATTGATCTATATAAGATAATTAATAAAATCCTCTCTCTCCAGTGTGTATACTCCAAATATACAGTTGATCCTTTAGTTTAAGCTCAGACATTCAATGTATATGATCCTGTGGGCCCGTCTTTATGTTGGCAGTGGGTCTTTGGCCCACAGACTGCAGGCTGGCTCTAGCAAGCCACTGTAGCCCCCAATTAAGACGGAGATAGCAGTCCAACTGTAATCGTAACCCTATAGTTTAAACTTATATATCCCATGTCATTGATATCGGTGTCCAACATATAGGCATGGATTGATCACCCTCTTTTGTGTCCGGACATTTACTTGATCCTGAATGAACTGATGCTCACAAAAAAGTTTCAACTCGTTTGGGTGTGGCCACACTCTTATCAGTTGCATTCATCAAGATGCCGGTGATATCTTCTCAGTGGACTACTGAGTGACATTCCCTTTTGCATATCCATAGCATTGCCATGTTCATAGACATACCTGAACATACCCATACTCGGCACCCTGTTACAGGCCCTTTAGGCATACACCAAAGTATGCCATTTCACATGCAGCACCATCATATGGTCAGGTCAAAGGATCCATATAAGTACTACACGAGAATCACTTGTGATACTATACCATGTAGATTTCTCGTTTAGTGGATCTATCCAGTTCCATGCCCCTTTTGCATGTACCCATTAACTTGGTTGACATCCCATGTCCCATGATCGGTAAGACACCGCCATATAACCAGGTTAATGATAGTCTCTGGTTCCATTCATTCCCATGACTGGAACAGACTACAGATCTCTTTATGGTCATATCTTTTACCCTATCCTTGGTCTTACTGCCAAGTGCATGACACTTGTCATCATGGATATGGATATGTCCATTGGATACTTCATTTAAGATATTGCACAAGATATATATAATGAATAGATTAATGCCTTTATTTGATGACACAAATTGTATGATACATTAAATCGAATAACATTGTATAAATGTATAATACAAATACAAAGACCAATGCTTCGGGAATAGGGCATATCCAACAGACTGTGCTTCAGTTTTCAAAACTTCATGTTTTGAATGTCATGTTGTTATTAGATAATATAGGTAAGATTCTAATATTCTGTTGCTTAGCCTTTTGAATTAGAGTATTCCATGAATGCCATAGCTATTTAATCAACTAAAATACTAGGATTCTAATACTTATAAGTTTACTAAAACAAAGCGTAGAAGCTTTGATTTCATGATTTGTTGGTTTTTTATTTTATTTTATTTCCATGATTAATTATTTAATTCCATATGGATAATCATTTAATTAGCAACAAGGTTATACAGATTAAGATTGATAACTAATTTTATACGATAATGCTAAAATGTATAGTAGATTATAATATTGTGATAATTCAAATTGCAATTAAGATATGCATGAATGATTAAAATATTGCATTAATTTGTTAATATTAAAAGCATAATTTAATTTGTAATTAGAAAATTCACAGATTAATTAACAGTTTTTTTAGGGATTTTTTGTTTGTCATAGTGTGGGTATATTTTTATATAAAAAGCTATTATAAATTTCTCGTATTATATGAATGAGGTGGAAGATGATCTAACATTTCCACGGAAGGTATTATTTTAATTTTTGAGTTGAGAATTAATCTGTGAAAGAAAATACTTAAAATTTAACGGATTTAGTATCGTAAGTTAAATCTTTTATGACATTTTTGTTATGTAAAAATTTAATTATGACCTAATCTCTGCTTCTTTCTTTTGGATTTAGGTTGGTATGTGTTTCATTAGATCTTTAGTTGGTTTATCAAGAAGCACACCGTTTTCTATCTCCATAAACTTTAAGCCAGAAACTTTCACAGGCTGGTAAGCCTTTTCTTATTAAGTGTAGTTTCAGCCTCTCTCAATATCTTAACAATGCGAATTTGTTTGCTCTATGTTAAGTGCATTTTCGTCCTCCGTTACTCTCTGAATTGTGTCATGGCAAAATTCCTTCCGTGTTTTTAAATTTGTTCATTTTCTCCCTTTTGAAATGGAATATATTTACTGTTTTCTATTGATTACATATGGTGATTTATTATATTAGGACATCTATGATAAGATGCCCTTTCATTTTCAGCTTCGATTCCTTCTATTTTACACTGTAATGATGTGATCTCTGCTTCTTTCTTTTGGATTTAGGCTGGTATTTCACCGAGTTGTGTTTCATTAGATCTTCAGTTGGTTTATGCAAGAAGTGCACCGTTTTCAATTAGTGTTTATGGCCTTTTTTTTTCCCCTGAATTCTTTCCACACTTTTTCCTATTTTAAAAGTCTCCACAGTCTATCATGCCAAAATTCCTTCTGCTGTTTTTAAATTTGTTGATTTTTCCTCTTTTGAAATCAAATGTATTTACCGTTTTCTACTGATTATATAGGGCGATTCATTATGTTAGTGCTTTTTTCGGTGTTTGGTTGCTTAAGTTTATGTGTTTATCATAAAACTTTGATTTATGTGACCTCTGAGCTTTTAGTCATATTTTTAGTCTTCTCTTCACTATATATTCACTGCATTTGCTTCTCTTTAATCTCTATTGAATCATATATCGATATTTGAATTATACTATATCAATGTTTGGTTATTGTTTATTGTCTGTTTTATTCAAAATTTTTCAATTGACATCAGATTGGCTCTCTCTTTTTCTGCCATGTTTAGACTTTAATTAGGTTGAAGTTTCTTTTGATCGAGTTTCCTTTTCTACATCTATGTCATGATTTAATGGCTTTGTGATTGAGCAATAGTCAAGCAGCAGCTCCCTTTGTGCACCTCTCTTCCTCATTTTCTCTCCCTTTGGTCTTTTACTTTTATTTTCTTTTTTTTTTTTCCCCATCTGGTTATTTGTGGGCTTCTCTAACATTTATATTGTGTTAGATTTTTTTCGTATTTTCAAGGTATTGTGATCTCATTTTTCACTTACCGTTTGAGTTTTGGTTCAGTATTTTTGATCTCAACCATTTGATTTTCAGGCCTATTGTTTCAGATGGATACTCGATTATGCACCAGTGATCTTTGCCATTTGCTTCGTTTTTTTTTTCATATTGGTTGGATTTACTTGTACATTTTCCTAGCAATGCACTTATGGTTGAATTTTCGATCTGTTATTGCTGGATTTCTCGCTTAAATGAATTCTCCTTCGATTTCTCTTTATGAAAGGTAATTTAGTTTGCTGTGGAATATCTTATTAACTGTTTAACAAGTATACAAAAGATTGCTCATTGTACTTTTGTTGTTTATTATGTTGACAGAGTATTATGGCTCAAGAACTATTCAAGTTTGATAAGCCTCTGTTCCTTGCTCTGAGAAGTAAACGGCATAACTCTATGTTGTCATGTCTTTTTTTTTTTTTTTTTGAATTTGTTTGTGAAATTTGAATAGAACTTTGACAATTTATTGACTTTTTTGGTCTTCTTCTTTTAGCAAGTATCACAACATTTGCTTCGTAGTGGTATCCAAATTAGTGGATCTCTTCCTTGGTCCATTTCCTTTCACCTCTCACAGGTTAATGCTATTCTTTTACTATTTCGGTGTATTCTTTCAGGCTTCTTATTACATGCAAATAGTGTCATATTGCTAGCTTTATCAATGAGTTTATGCCTTTATCATTCCCTTTTAAACTGGAAAAGGTTAATAATATTTGGTTATTTTTACATGTTATTTGTTAAGTTCCTTATTGACATGTGCAAAATTGCTTTTTAACTTCCCTTCCATTTCTTATGCATATATCTATTATATAAGAGTATAAGTGTGAACAAACTCAACTTTCTAATTCATGAGTTATATGCTTCCTTTTCATGCTCTAATTCTTTGCTCTCTTCTTATTTTATCTGCTTTTCATTTAAATAAATAGAGGTTCTAATATCTTTTATATTTTGAATTTGTTTGGTTCGGGTTTCATTGGTGATAAGTTCTTTGAGGGCCAATAATTTATTCAATAGTTATTAAGAACGTAAAAGTTTAATTTTCGATTTAATTTATCTATGAGGTTGTTAGGTGATTGAAAATATTTAAAGTTGATATGGTTTTCACAGCGTATCAACTGAAATGCTTTGATTCTGTAACTATTTTTAGGTACCACATATACATGATGATATATAATTGATTTTTTTTAGTCTGTGTTGTTTCTATCTTAATAAATTTTCAATTCATATCCAGCCTTAAATATTGGGAAAAAAAATTACACTTGGAAACCATGGGATCTTAAGCTTTAAAGCACCTGCTTATACTTGAAATTGTTTTTGTTCTCAAATATATGCAGTGGGGCCTATAAGAAATATGTTATATGGAGTCAAACTAGCTGAGATATTTTTTGTATAATTACGTAACATACGCGTAACTAAGGGTGAGCATCGGTCGGTTCGGTTACCAAACCGAACCGAATTATCGGTTAACCGAACCGAATTGTCAGTAATAATTAAACAAGGATGAAAACCGAACCAAACCAAACAAGGATGAAAACCGAACCGAAATTTTTCGGTTCGGTTCGGTTATTACCGAAATTTGGTATTTTTACCGAAAATAAATAAAAAAAAATATTTGAAATGATTTTTAGGGCAATTAATTGAACCATTATATATTATTTTTGTAATTAATTGTTATTTGATCATTTTATATTTTTTAATGAAATATAAAATTCAATTACGTAAATTAGAATATTACAAACCTAATATATATATATATATATATATATATATATATATATATATATATAATAATTCGGTTCGGTTTCGGTTAAACCGAATTTTTTTACGAAAAAACCGAACCGAACCGAATACCAAAAAATATATAAAATTGTTACCAAACCAAACCAAAAAAATTCGATAATCGAACCAAATTTTTTTTTCGGTTTGGTTCGGTATTGGTATTCGGTTTTACCGAATAGTGCTCACCCCTACGTGTAACTTACTTTGCCTTTTTGCGAACGGTCATTTAATCACTCAACTAAAAGGCTTTCGTGTCCTCATGGGCTTATCATTAGTTCTTAGTCTAAATGTATTGTTATGAAATTTTCTATTCAAAATTAAAGCTATTGGAATTTGATGTGTACAAACCGTGTGGTGCGGCACCGTTTGTTTATTATTAATTTAAAATATGTAATAACCCCTTAGCCCTTGAAATTTTCCTATAAATAGATGTTAGTTTTTCTTATTCCATACAACTCTCATATTCTCTCTCTGTCAGTTTCCTTGTTGTTATAATATTCATATAACCTCTGTTTATTTTAGTCTTTTCACAACACGTTATTAGCACGATTTGCTCGGATTCATCCATCTGGTTACTATTTTTGTCCAAAGTAAGTTGGAATTTTAATTTTTATTTCTTGAATCTATATATTCTTTGATCTCACAAAACTATTTTTTTTAGAAATGTCAAATCTTGCAAATCTTGAATTTGTGGCACTTGATGTGACCAGGAAGAATTATCTTTCATGGGTACTGGCTGCTGAAATTCATCTAGATGCTATGGGACTCAGGAGAACGATCTGTGAAAATAATGATGATGCACCACAACAAAAGGCAAAAGCCATGATTTTGCTCCGGCGTCATCTTGACGAGGGGTTAAAAACTGAATATCTGACGATTAAAGATCCATTTATTCAATGGAAAAAATTGAAAGAAAGGTATGACCACCAAAAAACTGTTATTTTACCTAAAGCTCGTTATGAATGGATGCATTTACGGTTACAAGATTATAAATTTGTCAGTGAATATAATTCTGCTATGTTCAGAATTACATTTAAATTAAAATTATGTGAAGAGAAAGTCACTGATAAAGATATGATGGAGAAAACTTTCTCTACTTTTCATGCATCCAATGTGCTCCTGCAGCAGCACTATAGAGAAAAGGGTTTTGAAAAATACTCTGATTTAATTTCTTGCATCCTTGTGGCTGAATAAAATAATGAGCTTTTATTAAGAAACCACGAAACATGTCTAACTGGATCGACTGCATTCCCTGAAGTGAATGCAACGTCGCATAATAATAATGATATTAATAATTATGGTTATAGCCGCGGTCGAGGTCGTGGACGAGGACGTGGCCGTGGTTATGGTCGTGGTAGCCATAATAATAATAATAATTTCCACCAGAAGTGGAAAAGTCCAATTAGGAAAATTGATAAAAAGAAAAATAGTCAGAATTCAAATAATAATGAAGAAATATGCTATCGTTGTGGTATGACTAGTCACTGGTCACATACCTGTCATATGGCCAAACATCTAGTTGATCTTTACCAAGCATCATTAAATAAAGATACTAACATGGAAACAAATTGTGTTTTTAATAATGATGATCCCATTGATATTACTCATCTAGATATGGCTGATTTGTTCGCACAGTGGTATGACTGGTCACTGGTCACGTACCTGTCGTATGACCAAACATCTAGTTGATCTTTACCAAGCATCATTAAATAAAGATACAAACATGGAAACAAATTGTGTTTTTAATAATGATGATGCCATTGATATTACTCATCTAGATATGGCTGATTTGTTCGCATCCAGTAACAGTGGAAAAGAAATTATACATGATAATTAATGTCATTTTGTTATTTTGTTATTTTATTTTATTCCAAATCTTTATGTAATTTTCTATTTCAAATTAATAATAATATATTATTTCTTTTAATGAAGAACATGAATTCTTCCCCGGTTTTTACTGACTTCAATGAAGCAAATATAAGTATCGTGGATAGTGCCACAACACATACCATCCTCAAAGATGCAAAATATTTTTCTGCTTTAAGAATGGGTGGAGCAATTGTTACTACCATCTCGGGTAATACAAAAATAATTGAAGGCTCCGAAAGAGCTATTATAATTTTGCCAAGGGGGACGAAATTTATTATAGATAATGCATGATTTTCCCTAAAGTCTCATAGAAATTTATTAAGTTTTAAAGATATTCGTAGAAATGGATATCATATTGAGACTATAAGTGCAGATAATCATGAATATCTTTACATTACCAAAATCAATTTCGGAAAGAAATGTGTATTTGAAAAATTAAATACTCTTCCATCTGGTTTATATTACACATTTGTAAATATGATGGAAGCACTTTTTATTGTGAACCAGAAGTTTACAGATTCAAATACTTATAAAATTTGGCATGATCGTTTAGGTCATCCTGGATCAATAATGATGAGAAAAATTATAGAAAATGCAAATGCGCATCTATTGAAGAACCAGAAGTTTTTTCACAATAATGAATTTTTCTGTACTGTTTGTTCGCAAGGAAAATTAATTATAAGGCCATCAAAGGCTAAGGTTGGAATTGAATCTCTAGCATTTTTAGAGCGCATTCAAGGCGATATATGTGGACCGATACATCCACCATGTGGACCATTCAGGTATTTTATGGTTTTGATAGATGCTTCTACTAGATGGTCACTGTGAGCACGGGGTTTTTCCCGACCTCGGTGATGAAAGCTATTGTTACCTTTTTCACGGATAGACGTGAAGCGGATTCGGACCGACCAGGATGACGTCGGAAATGTCCCGGATAGCCCAGAGGTGTGTGACAAGTCCTAGTACGGAACCCTGGAAAATTTGAGCGGATACTTAAGAGAACCGAAAAACAAATCAAAGAAAATAAAGTGAAAATGTAATTTTCTGGGCATTACAGCCGCTCGGCTGTAAGCTACAGCCGCCCGGCTGTAATCTCCTTATTTCCTTTTTTGGGCTAAATCAGCATTTAATTCGGTTTTTAAACAAAATAGGAATTTTGGCACTACAGCCGCTCGGCTGTGACCTACAGCCGCGCGGCTGTAAACTACAGGGGCGCGGCTGTGACCTACAGCCGTGCGGTTGTAATCGTCAGTTTTCCTTTTTTGACGAAATCAGCAATTAATTCCGATTTAATACCAAAACAGGAGATATTTAAGGATGATATTCGGGAATTAGGGCACAAAAAGAGGCAGAAAAAAACAGAAAAAAGAGAGAAAACTTAGAGAGAAAAAGAGAAAAAAAGAAATCACATAGTTTTTCTTAAGGTTTTTAATACAATAAAAAAAAAAAAAAAAAAAAAGAATTAGACAAAAAAGAAAGAAAAGAAAGGTTAGAAGAAGAGGGAACACTTGAAAATCAATCATTGAATTTTCCTCGTGGTTCCGTTCGAGGTTTGGAAAACACACTTTGATCGGGTCGTCCGTGACTGTGGGACGTTTTCTGGTATCCAAAAATCTTTTTTGTGGTCCAAGCGCTGGAACACATACAAGGTAATTTTCTGAGAGGCCTTAAAAATCCATTCTGTTCATCTTGGTTGTGATTCAATTGCATGATTTGAGTTTTTTCGCGTTTGGTTGGTTTTTTTTTTTGTTTTTTTTTGGACTACAGCCGCCCCACCAAAGATCACAGCTGCCCGGCTGTAAGCTACAGCCGCGCGGCTGTGACCTAAAGGGGCACGGCTGTAGTTCTTTTCCATTTTTCTTTCTGTTTTGTGGGAGTTTTCTGATTACAGCTACCCTACAAGATCACAGCCGCCTGGCTGTAACCTACAACCGCGCGGTTGTGACATATAGGGGCGCGGCTGTAATGCTTTTTATTGGATTTTTTATGTTTTTCTTTGAGTTTTCTATGATTACAGCCGCCCCACAAGATCACAGCCGCCCAGCTGTAACCTACAGCCGCGCGGCTGTGACCTATAGGGGCGCGGCTGTAACCTACAGGGGCCGAAGCTCCATCGGCCCAAATCGATCGATAACGCTCCCACGCTTCAATTAAATGTGTTTTTCCGTATCTCTTATCGATCCAATCACATTTGTGCATGCTTCGATTCCATGTTCTTTATTTTTTTATGGGCGGAAGTGATGAATTTGGTGATTTTGGACGATTAGGGACTTCCGGATTCGATTTGGTCCATTTCGAGTCTTTTCTGTTGGTTTTATATTTTTCCAGAAGTCCCAGATCGCCAAAAATCATCAAACTTTGCAAAATGATCTTCGAAAACACGAAAAATAAGTTGGAATCGATTCTGGAGCATTATAGCAGCCCGGTTGTAAGATTATCATACTTCAGGGCCTCAGTACAAGTAGGATGCATCTACTGGTGTTGCACATGCCGAGGCCATGGTGATGTAAACACCCCGCATTCAGTAGTGCACAAAGATCGAGGAACCCCTTGCAGTTGCCCATACTGCCTGCACAGCCCAGCAGGAGAGTAGAAAGTCACACGGGTCAACACAGGCAACTGAACACCTTCGGCCCAGGTCTCAGTAGTCACATCAGTAATATCCCACCAAGGGCAGACCCATCGGATTAAGGTGTTGGATCGCCTTCTTAGCCAGTCGAACCAATGTTCCATGGACATGAAACCAAAATCTGGAAGCTCAATGTGCCGAGACCAGTAGCGCTTCGGAGCATATCTCGGACGAAGTGGAGGAGGACTCAAGAGGCATAGCTTCTCCATCAGCCAAATCTGCAGGCGGTTTAGTCAAGATGAAGGGGCAATGAATGTTTGAATTCAGAAAAAAGTAGAACTGAAGCATACCTGAAGCAGGAGGGGAGACCCACGGCTCTCGATAGGAGAATCAGAATGGATGGAGTCTAAGTGTATCAAGGTCTCAGCCAGAACAACCCCCATGAAAGATGCACCCTGAGACACCTGAGTCATCACTGAAGCCAGCCTAAGACTACAAGTATCATCTTGGGACTCGCACAGATAGCAAGCCGTCAGTAACAGACTCATCAGCGGAGCCCACCCAGGGGCAGTGGGAGATAAAGCAAAACACAAGTCAGCAACGACAGAAAGACTAAGTCTGGATGAGGTAGACCTACCAGTAAGTGCACGACCTATGCCTGCCATAGAAGGAGCAAACTGGCTTAGGAATGTGGGGGCATCATCGTAATCGGGGTCGGGAACAGCCAACCGGACCCCCCGAGGGCAGGGAACACAAAGAATGGCACTAAATTCCTCTATCAAGGGGCATAACTCTTGACCGGAGAAATGGAACACATGATCCATCGGATCCCAAAAGCTGACAGCTGCATCCAAGAAGACCCGGTTCGGGGTCAAAGCAATGTAACACCTGAGATACTACAAGCTAAAGGGTGCAAGTAGGGCCCAATTAGAAGAGCGGATCGTACCCCAGTAGTCCCGGAGTTGTCCTCTAAGCTGATCGATGCTAAAAGAGAAGCGAAAGAAGAAGAAGGGCTGAAGAATGAGTGGGGCGGCTGTAATGCACTACAGGGGCTCGGCTGTAACACATGGGACGGCTGTAATATTTATAGGGGCTCAGCTATGCTGAAGAAAGCTTACAAAACCGATGTGGGATATTTTTTTGGCATGGGGCGGCTGTAACTGCTACAGGGGCACGGCTGTAGATTACAGGGGCGTGGCTGTAATGTATGGGGCGACTGTAATGTTTACAGGGGCTCGGCTGTTCTGAAGAAAGCTTGAAAATCGATGTGGGATGGACTTTTTGGCATGGGGCGGCTGTAGTATGTGGGGTAGCTGTAACAGCTACAGGGGCGCGGCTGTAGTGCAGACAATCCTTTGTCTATGGCCTTTTATGATTTCTGATGATTATGATTGCGAAAATAAGGGTTCTGAAGATCGCCTTTCAAAGAAAACAAAGTATAAAAGCACCAAGATGCATCCTGGGCCGGACCGAATTGAACAAAAAAGCGATAAAATGTAAGACAAGGTGAGAAAATACATGGATAAGAAGTACAAGTATCATACAAAAGTTATGTACATTAGACATATCCAATACAAAACTAAATCAGATCTACACCAGGACCCGATATGTGCTAAGAGGAATCATCTTTATCCTCATCATCTTCTGCCTCATCATCGTCGTCGTTGTCATCGTCTGCTTCTCCCATCTGGACGTTCCAGTCACCTGCCTGGTCCCTGAAGGTCTGATTCATGACCTCCAATTCGGCGACTCGACGCCGCAATTGATCGTTCTCGACCCTCAAGCGAGCGGACTCACGGCGCTCCATCCCGATCGCCGTCTGCATTAAAACAAAACATGAGGAACATCGCATATGCATCCATGCATACAATGCATACATCTAGACATAAGCATATCATTATGTGCAGGTACTTACTGTCCTAGCGGAATTGTCTCAGAAAGAGAGCACCCTCAGCGCATTAATGGCCTGACCCATGTACATACCCTGCATCACAGGAATCTGTAAAAATTGGGACTCAGAGTATCAGTTAATGACAGAAAAAAAAGGGGAAATAGATGAACAAAGATATTCTCACATGTGTGGTGTCAGAAGGAATAGCCAGTGGAAAATTATGGTCTTGCAGATGCAGGTCAGCCCAATAAGATTGCTGGAGGTCATCATACAGCTGAATGGAGTCTTCAATAGGGAATTCAAGCTGACCATGCACATATCCGACCTCGGGGGCCAGAGGAGCTGGAAATCAGTGATGGGAATATCCTCCGCAACGGCGGCATAATCCACACCAGTGGCCCTGGGATCAGCGGGACGTGATCTACCTCCTCTTCTCCTAGCTGATGAAGAAGCGCGTACTCGTCCACCCCGGGAAGATGGCTGGGGCCAATTAAACACCACAACATTAAAAAAAAATAATAAATAAAATTTAATTACCCCAGCACCAGCACTAGCATCAACAGATGGTGGGAGCAAGTGGACGGTGATGAAGCGGCTATAATCACCATCTACACTACCGGCCTTATATCCAACACCATAGAGGTCCGGATGCAACTCAAGGGATAGCAAGTGAGGCCAGAATAATCCTACCGGCAGGGCAGCCGGGATCCTACGCGCCCCAAGACCAGAGCGCCAGTCGCAAGTCCTCTCCCCTAAGAACCACTCCTGGCCGAAGGGCCACTCCATCATGAAGCGCCTGCGCATCAACAAGCTGCTGGGGCAAATTTTCCCGTTCCCGACTCCAAGGGGCCTTGACAATCTGAGATTGAGGAACTAGTCAGTTGTTAAAAAAAAAATTATTATACCCCCTCGAACGTCATATCTCTCAGAGCCTGCTGGCACTCCACCTGGTTTTTATCAACCTCGCTCCAAACATATCCCATGTAACGGCGGAGGCGGGGGAATTCAACCAAAGCAACCCCTTCGGGAATCTGCACGATCGGGGGAGGGACGAAGCGGTACTCATAGACCCAAATCTGCGAGGGAAAATTTAAAACAAGTCAGTTATAAAAAAAAAAGAGAGAGGGAAAATGTTCAAGACACTCACGTGCAGCATAATCCAAAAAGCCTTCAACTCCTTATGGGAGCCCCGGGCGCAAAGATCTAGAGCATAATAAAGTTGGGCCAATGCAGCCCGAGCCCAATTAAGGGTCCTCACAGACTCCAAGTCGATCAGCGAGGGCAGTAAAGCCAGATTCAGATTGCTCCGGCCCGTGGGGAAAAGAGTGGTGGATAGAGCATGCAACAGGTACGCTCTAGCATACTTCCTCTCATCACCAGCATCAAAGGTGGTTCCCTCTGGAAGCGCACGATGCCGCCCGAGCCAGTACTCGCGGATCTTACAACATTGGATCCAGCTCTCGGGAGAACTAATCCCAATCAACGTGGATATCAACTCTTGGCGATAGCCACCATGCACGAAGACCTGATTGAAGTGAATCGTCTGGCCCGAGAAGGGAAGGCCCGTAATAGCAACGATGTCCTCCAGGGCCACAGTGTATTCCTCGGAAGGGAAATGAAATATGTGGGTGGAGTCCATCCACCTCTCCAAAAGTGCGGCCAAAAGCCCCCGACTCGTGCGAGGAGTGGTAATCGACATGCTGTGAACCAGTCGGTGCAGGCCGGTGGAGTTCACAATATCCTTCACCCCTTGAGGGAGACGCCTATACCACTTTAAAGCCTCTGTGATGGATCCACTACCACAATGGCCGGATCTTGACTGCAAAATTAATAATCAGGGAGTTTATGAGCTTTTTAGAATGCCATACACACCATAAAAATCGAAGAAACATTATTCGAATCGAAAAAAATGGGGTGGCCTTAAATCTGAAGGCTACAGCCGCGCTGCTGTAACCCCACATGATCATAGCTGCACGACTGTGATCAAACATGGGGCGGCTATAGCTGCATTTTTTTCAGCCCACTTCATTTTTTTCGCTTTTTCGGTTAAATCTCATCCTAACTCAAGCCAAACCAACAATTAATCATCCTAGGGGCATAATCTACTCAGGTCATGCATCAATTTCACATATTTTCCTCAATTTTGCAGAAATTGAAAACTTGAAAAAAGTGGGAAAGTTTGAGAAAACTAACCGGATTCGTGTAAGCATGGTTCGAAACTTGGAGTAAAATGGGCACCTGATCGTCGATCTTCACTCCACAGTATGCATCCTCCTCTTTTAACCCATAAATACACTCAGTGGCAAAGGGTAGAGTAAAGTTTCCTTCCTGGATAGAAAACCGAGTTTGAAACACGGGTTGAGCAGCCAGGACGGGACGGAGGACTCTAAGCATCTTTCGCCTCATGGTTTCGGTTTGGGAGCAAGAAAATCGCCAGAAAGGAGAGTATTTTTGTCCAAAAATGGGTGAATGGGGGCTGCCACATTGTGTGGCTTTTATGCACTCTTCCTCACCTACCACTACAGCCGAGCGGCTGTAGCACAGCAACCCGGCTGTAGCTTCCTTTCCTTTAAAATTTGTTTCGTTTTTTCTTTTCCGAAACTTGTTTTATGTCCATTTGACCCCGAGAAAGGTAATTTTCTTGTTTTGCAGTCATCAAGGAACAAGATTTTAGGCTCACATTCGTTCTTGATCGAAGGGGCAAAAATTTTTGTTTCCAAAATTATCGATCAAGGAACGAATATGCGCCCAAAACGACTTCAAAGCTTCAAGTGTTGACCAAAATTTTCAAACCACCAAAGAACCATCTTCTCGGCTACAAGAGCCCCGTGACAACATAATTATCCTTTCCTTCAAGTGACACATGCATCACAAGAAGTGAAATGTCCAAAACACCCTTCGGGTAATAACCACACAACCGGATGGCTAAGACATTTTCCCTTTAGCGATATGAGCTATATGGAAGACCAAGTCACCAAAATATTTCTCCCCCTAATGACACAGGCTCCATTAAAGGTGAAATGGCCGAAATTCCTTCTGTCGGCCACCAAGCTGCCAAATGACCAAAATACCCCTTCCTACAAAAAAGGGAACACCAGATCACTAAAAACCCATTTCTTTTGTGACATAGGCACAAAAAAAGATCAAACGACCAAAGTCTCCTTACTTCAAGGAATGTCAATTTCCCAAGTTGTAAAATTACCAAAATACCCTTCCCTTTTGAAGGCACCGAATGGCAAGGAGAATCCGATCCGGGCAAGTCCTCTGCTTCACAATGGAGTCGAAGCATGTCCCTGGCAAGTCAAAAACGATCCGGTCAAGTCCTCTGCTTCACGATGGAGTTGAAGCATGTCCCTGGCGAATCAAACAACATCTGGGCACAGTCCTCTGCTTTGCAATGGAGTCTAAGCATGACCCTAGATAACGTCGGAACAATTCGGGCAAAGTCCTATACTTCGTATCAGAATTGAAGCAAGACCCTGAAAAAAATCAAATCAATTTAGGCAAGACCACTGTCTCAAAAGCAACCGAGACGAGTCCCTATCCAAACAAGTCGGCATAAGGAGAACCCCTCAGGTACGTTCTCTTTTCCTTCTCACCGTGCTCCCTATCGCGAGACCAAACTCGAATCGGACACAAGCACCCGTTCAAGTCGACTTTGGTCACGCGAGGGGCAGCCTATGAGTACAGGTTTTTTCCCAACCTCGGTGATGAAAGGTATTGTTACCTTTTTCACGGATAGACGTGAAGCGGATTCGGACCGACAAGGATGACGTCGGAAATGTCCCGGATAGCCCGGAGGTGTGTGACAAGTCCTAGTACGGAACCCTGGAAAATTTGAGCGGATACTTAAGAGAACCGAAAAACAAATCAAAGAAAATAAGTGAAAATATAATTTTCTGGGCATTACAGCCGCTCGGCTGTAAGCTACAGTCGCCCGGCTGTAATCTTCTTATTTCCTTTTTGGGCTAAATCAGCATTTAATTCGGTTTTTAAATAAAATAGGAATTTTGGCACTACAGCCGCGTGGCTGTAGACTACAGGGGCGCGGCTGTGACCTACAGCCGCGCAGTTGTAATCGTCAGTTTTCCTTTTTTGACGAAATCAACAATTAATTCCGATTTAATACCAAAACAGGAGATATTTAAGGATGCTATTCGGGAATTAGGGTCCAAGGAGGCAGAAAAAACAGAAAAAAGAGAGAAAACTTAGAGAGAAAAAAAAGAAATCACATAGTTTTTCTTAGGGTTTTTTAATACAAAAAAAAAAAAAGAATTAGACAAAAAAAAAAAAAAAAAAAAGAAAGAAAAGAAAGGTTAGAAGAAGAGGGAACACTTGAAAATCAATCCTTGAATTTTCCTCGTGGTTCCGTTCGAGGTTCAAAAAACACACTTTACTCGGGTCGTCCGTGACTGTGGGACGTTTTCTGGCATCCAAAAATCTTTTTTGTGGTCCAAGCGCTGGAACACATACAAGGTAATTTTCTGAGAGGCCTTAAAAATCCATTCTGTTCATCTTGGTTGTGATTCAATTGCATGATTTGAGTTTTTCGCGTTTGGTTGGTTTTTTTTGCCTCCTTGGACCCTTATTCCCGAATAGCATCCTTAAATATCTCCTGTTTTGGTATTAAATCAGAATTAATTGCTGATTTCGTCAAAAAAGGAAAACTGACGATTACAGCCGTGCGGCTGTAGGTCACAGCCGCGCCCCTGTAGTCGACAGCCGCGCGGCTGTAGGTCACAACCGAACGGCTGTAGTGCCAAAATTCCTATTTTGTTTAAAAACCGAATTAAATACTGATTTTGCCCAAAAAGGAAATAAGGAGATTACAGCCGCCTGGCTGTAGCTTACAGCCGGGCGGCTGTAGATTACAGGCGAGCGGCTGTAATACCCAGAAAATTACATTTTCACTTATTTTCTTTGATTTGTTTTTCGTTTCTCTTAAGTATCCGCTCAAATTTTCCAGGGTTCCGTACTAGGACTTGTCACACACCTCCGGGCTATCCGGGACATTTCCGACGTCATTCTGGTCTGTCCGAATCCGCTTCACGTCTATCCGTGAAAAAGGTAACAATACCTTTCATCACCGAGGTCAGGAAAAAACCCGTGCTCACACCTACAACACCCAGACTGAGACAACTCTTAAGGATCTAGAAAGGATCCGTCAGAAACCAAATGTGTCTTTCCCAGCTTACTACAAGCGGTGGATGGATGTGCAAGTTTTGGTGGATGGGGCACCAAAGTTAGAGTCACTCATTGTGAAGGTGGTAGATGGTAGTCTGGCCCAATATAAGGACAAGATGAAGCTGAAGAGATTCCACTCCTTTAATGAGGTGGTGGAGTTTGCCAAACGTATCGAGCGATACGAAGAAGAGGAACAGAGGGGCAGACAGAGTTCGAGCTCTTACAGAAGCAATCAGGGGTACTCTCAAGCGTACAAAGGCCACAGCTCTAAGGTTACTCCAGTGGGGTCCAGTACTAACACGACTCAGAATGTAGCCTCGATCGAAGTGAAATGGGAGGATGTAGCCGTTGTGAACCTAGGAAGACAGACTCCTCAAAGGGTCACTAGTCCATGGGTTGAGTCAGTAAGCCGAATTTTTGCTAAGTGTAGAAAGGCTGGGTTATTACAGAGCTTGAAGCCATTTTCGCCTCCAGCTGAGGCGGATAAAGACAATTTCTGCTCTTATCATGTGATGACGGGCCACCGCACAAACGAGTGCAGCCAGCTAATTAAGGCCATCAAACAGTTGGTCGCTGATGGAAAGATTATCGAGCCGGCTTTGAAGCCTAGTATTTAGAGTAATCCTTTGCCCAAGCTTGGGTGATTCGAGTGCACAAGCTATCGAGGATCATGTTGCAGCAATAAAGGA
Organism: Euphorbia tirucalli; assembly: GCA_039660915.1. Classification (NCBI taxonomy): domain Eukaryota; kingdom Viridiplantae; phylum Streptophyta; class Magnoliopsida; order Malpighiales; family Euphorbiaceae; genus Euphorbia; species Euphorbia tirucalli. The sequence continues at coordinate 14,335,061 of CM077638.1, read as the reverse complement.
AGACCCTCCGCATGTGGAGGACGATATTCTTTTTTATGTCTTTAGTTTTTATCTTTAAAATTTATTCTGTGAACAATTCAACCTCTCAGTGTTTAATTCAATACAATTTGATTTCAATTACTTGTGCGATATTTTTCGGATGGAACTGTGCATGCATCCTAACATTCATTTAATGCCTTTAACGCACATGATGCATCAATGCATGAAATGAATCTAGGGACAGATGATGACCCAAAAATGATATCCGCCTCAAAAGACCTCACGCCTGATGAGAGGAAAGAAAATTAAAAGTACCACAAAAGCGCATGGAAATGCTTGGCTGTACAGTGTTATGCGGGGGTTGATGGGGAAATTACTGAACACCAAGCTCCAAAGGATTCAAAGATGAAATTAATCAAGCAGGAGCTCTGTAGACTCGAATGGGCATGGCTCCATGGTCACAACTGCCAACTACTTCTTAGAGTGGGTAGAAGCGGAGTCATATATGAATGTCACCGACCAAAAACAAAAAAACAAAAAAAAAAAAACAAAAAAACAAAAAAACAAAAAAAACAAAAGAAACAAAAAAAAAGCCTTATCATGTCGTGACCAATAATGGCCTACAATTACAAGAGGCAAAGATGGAGCATCATAGATTATCTTAGCATCTCCCCCAAGCCAATGGGGCGGTAGAAGCGGCTCATAAGGTTCCGTCCAAACGACAATCACCTACAAAGGATAGGCCGATATGCTATCATTTGTCTTGCAAGGGCACAAAACTAGCATCAGAGCAGGCACTGAAGAAACGTCATACTCCTTAGCCTATAGGATGGAAGGGGTTCCACCAGGGGAGACAGAGACCAAGTCGTCAACCCCGTCAACCCAGACAAGCCCAGACACTATTACGTGTAAAATAATAATAATAATAATAATAATAATAATAATAATAATAAAATAAAAAAAAGGGTCCGATGGGTAGTAAACCGAGAGGGCGATCCATGCAAAAATCAGGACAGTCCGATGGATCGAAAACCGAAAAGGCGGTCCGTGCAAAAGTTAGGACAGAGAGGCGAGCACCATCAGCGGGAAAATCTGCAAAGACCAGTTGGTGGCAGGCATAGGTCCAGTCGAGACGGATACCATTACTGATTCTGTCCTTAGCTTCATTTCATCTTTGATGTGCATTGTGTTAAAACATTATAAATGAGTGAATGAATGAATGCTGGTTTTATGTTCAGGTTAAATGTCCCAAGTCTGATTGAAATTGAATTCGTATGGATGTGCACATTTTCTGTTTACATGCATCTCACTTAAAAAAAAAAGAGAAAAAAAGAGCCCGATAGATCGAAAACCCAAAAAGGGCGGTTTATGCAACAGCTAGGGCAAAAAATAAAGTCTGCTGAATTGAAAACCCAAAAAGGCGGTTCAGGCAAAAATAAAGACAGTCCGATAGGCCGAAAACCCAAAAAGCGCGACCTATGCAAAAATTAGGACAAGCAATGAAAATAAAACAAAAGTCATACAGTAGTATCAAGCTCAGACAACTCTAATTCTGTAAAAACTGAGGTACATCAAAGCCAGTGCCTCACGCCCACACCTCAGGGAGCAAGCAATCAAGTCAATCAACCAAACTTCAGTGCGATATCCCACCAAGGACAGACCCATCTGGGCATCCCAATCGTCCGTCCGGTCCCTGAAAGTCTGATTCATGACCTCCAGCTCGGTGACCCACCGACGCAATTGATCAACCTCTGTTCTCAAACGAGCGGACTCACGGCGCTCGATCCCAATCATCTTCTGCAACAAACAAAACATGAAAAAGCACCATAATCATATGCATATGCATCCAGGTCACGCATATACACATACACTCAAAACATACACACACACATGCATACACGCATCAATGTGTACTCAAGTACAGGTACATGCTGTCATCATCAGGCTGTCTCGAGCCATGACTACTCCAAAAGTGGAAATAACCTGACACTGGGGCATCCTCAAATCCTAAGTATCCAGGGGCAAAACAATCAAGCCGTATTTATTCTTGATCGAAGGGGCAAAAATTTTTGTTTCCAAAATTATCGATCAAGGAATAAATACGTACCCCCAATCCAGCTTTAAAGGTATTGCTCCACCACAGAGAGCCAGTTTCAATAGTATTGCTCCACCATAGAGAGCCGATGTCAACGGTATTGCTCCACCACAGAGAGCTGGTTTCAACGGTATTTCTCCACCACAGTGAGCCAATTTTAATGGTATTGCTCCGCCACAGAGAGCCAATTTCTACAGTATCAAGGGGCAAGATATACAGTCCATATTCATTCTTGATCAAAGGGGCAAAAATTTTTGTTTCCAAAGGAACGAATATGCGCCCAAAACGACTTCAAAGCTTCAAGTGTTGACCAAAATTCTCAAACCGCAAAGAACCATCTTCCCAGCTATAAGAGCCCCGTGACGACATAATTATCCTTTCCTTCAAGTGACACATGCATCACAAGAAGTGAAATGTCCAAAACGCCCTTCGGGTAATAACCACACCACCAGATGGCTAAGACATTTTCCCTTTAGCGATATGAGCTATATGGGAGACCAAGTGACCAAAATATTTCTCCCCTTAATGACACAGGCTTCATTAAGGGCGAAATGGCAGAAATTCCTACTGTCGGCCACCAAGCTACCAAATGACCAAAATACCCCTTCCCACAGAAAAGGGAACACCAGATCACTAAAAACCCATTTCTTTTGTGACATAGGCACCGCAAAAGACCAAACGACCAAAGTCTCCTTACTTCAAGGAATGTCAACTTCCCAAGTCGTAAAATTACCAAAATACCCTTCCCTTTCGTAGGCACCGAATGGCAAGGAGAATCCGATCTGGGCAAGTCCTCTGCTTCACAATGGAGTCGAAGCATGTCCTTGGCAAGTCAAACGCGATCTGGGCAAGTCCTCTGCTTCACGATGGAGTTGAAGCATGTCCCTGGCGAATCAAACAACATCTGGGCATAGTCCTCTACTTTGCAATGAAGTCTAAGCATGACCCTAGATAACGTCGGAACAATTCGGGCAAAGTCCTATACTTCGTATCAGAATCGAAGCAAGACCCTGAAAAAAATCAAATCAATTTAGGCAATACCACTGTCTCAAAAGCAACCGAGACGAGTCCCTAACTAAACAAGTCGGCATGAGGAGAACCCCTCAGGTACGTTCTCTTTTCCTTCTCACCGTGCTCCTTATCACGAGACCAAACTCGAATCGGATACAAGCACCCGTTCAAGTCGACTTTGGTCACGCGAGGGGCAGCCTGTGAGCACAGGTTTTTTTCCCGACCTCGGTGATGAAAGCTATTGTTACCTTTTTCACGGATAGACGTGAAGCGGATTCGGACCGACCAGGATGACGTCTGAAATGTCCCGGATAGCCCGGAGGTGTGTGACAAGTCCTAGTACGGAACCCTAGAAAATTTGAGCGGATACTTAAGAGAACCGAAAAACAAATCAAAGAAAATAAGTGAAAATGTAATTTTCTGGGCATTACAGCCGCCCGGCTGTAAGCTACAGCCACACGGCTGTAATCTTCTTATTTCCTTTTTTGAGCTAAATCAGCATTTAATTCGGTTTTTAAACAAAATAGGAATTTTGGCACTACAGCCGCTCGGCTGTGACCTACAGCCGCGTGGCTGTGGACTACAGGGGCGCGGCTGTAATCCTTAGTTTTCCTTTTTTGACGAAATCAGTAATTAATTCTGATTTAATACCAAAACAGGAGATATTTAAGGATGCTATTCGGGAATTAGGGCACAAAAAGAGGCAGAAAAAACAGAAAAAAGGGAGAAAACTTAGAGAGAAAAAGAGAAAAAAAGAAATCACATAGTTTTTCTTAAGGTTTTTAATACAAAAAAAAAAAAAAAAAAGAATTAGACAAAAAAGAAAGAAAAGAAAGGTTAGAAGAAGAGGGAACACTTGAAAATCAATCCTTGAATTTTCCTCGTGGTACCGTTCGAGGTTCGGAAAACACACTTTACTCGGGTCGTCCGTGACTGTGGGACGTTTTCTGGCATCCAAAAATCTTTTTTGTGGTCCAAGCGCTGGAACACAAACAAGGTAATTTTCTGAGAGGCCTTAAAAATCCATTCTGTTCATCTTGGTTGTGATTCAATTGCATGATTTGAGTTTTTTCGCGTTTGGTTGTTTTTTTTTTTGGACTACAGCCGCCCGGTTGTAACCTACAGCCGCGCGGCTGTGACCTAAAAGGGCGTGGCTATATTTCTTTTCCATTTTTCTTTCTGTTCTGTGACCTATAGGGGCGCGGCTGTAATGCTTTTTATTGGATTTTTTATGTTTTTTTGAGTTTTCTGTGATTACAGCCGCCCCACAAGATCACAGCCGCGCGGCTGTGACCTATAGGGGCGCGACTGTAACCTACAGGGGCCGAAGCTCCATCGGCCCAAATCAATCGATAACGCTCCCACGCTTCAATTAAATGTGTTTTTCATAGCTGTTATCGATCCAATCACATCCGTGCATGCTTCGATTCCATGTTCTTCATTTTTTATGGGCGGATGCGATGAATTTGGTGATTTTGGACGGTTAGGGATTTCTGGATTCGATTTGGTCCATTTCGGGTCTTTTCTGTTGGTTTTAATATTTTTCCAGAAGTCCCAGATCGCCTAAAATCATCAAACTTTGCAAAATGATCTTCGAAAACACGAAAAATAAGTTGGAATCGATTCTGGAGAATAAGCTACAGGTGCGCGGCTGTAATATAGGCAGAATTACAGTTTTACCCTTTTGGGCCCCAAACTTGTAATTTTGCATTCTTTTCCCATTGAAAAATGAATTTTGGCGTGTTTGCATACTTTTGGACCCTAGATGGATGTTTGTTTTAAGCCCACACACGAACGGGACCCCGGGTTCCGGGATATCCGGCCCGCTAAAGTTGGATAAGTGCATGTAAATGAGCCAAACCGCTTTTAAAACTGATTTTTCATCCATAAAACCTACAGGGCGTTTAAAAAACCGTTTTCCAGGTCTAACCGGGCCGACCCGGTTACCCCCTTTGCATGATTCCGTTTCCTAAAATACCCCTATTCTGTCCTATATGAGTCCTTGCTGTGATTTATTTATCTGTGCTAATCGTATTTGGATGCAGCTTTTATTTTTGTGTTATTTTTATTTTTGAATGTATTTTATAGATTAAATCGTGTATCTAGGCAATTGTAATTTTCTATATCATCGTGTATAATAGGCGATTGTAAAAGGTGAGGATGAGAGTTTTTCTTTTTCTCGGGTTGTATAATTTGGCCTCTGATTTACTTTTCCGCACTTTTACTTTTCCGTATTTTTATTTTGGTTTTATATTTATGTCATATGTATGATCATTGGCTAATAATAAAAGAAGAGATAAAATGAGTAGAATTAAGTGAATGAAATGTCATATTACGAAATAATAATTAAAAATTAGTGAGGATTAGTAGATATGTTGCCCGAACCTCGAATCTCTGGATTAGGTACTGCGTCTACATTTGGTAGGGAGCTGTACCGGAATTTCACGGATGAGCTGATCCGAGTGGCGACTCTGTATCTAATCTCGAAGTTCGTGTTTCGAGACCTTTAAGTTAAAATGGGATTTTCTAAAAAGTTTGTTTTCTAAAATTCATGCCTAAAATTAATTTCTGCAAAAAGACTTTTCCAATAAAATGAAAGGTTTCTCTAAGAAAGATTAAAACCCGTTTTCGAAACCAAGACATCAACACCTAAAAAGAAAATCCCCGGTTCCCACTTCGCCGCGCGTTCCGAAAAAGGTCATCCGCTCACAGTCACATGTATGTTTATTATCATCACGCAATAAGGCTTTTGCGAGATTACTTGCTCAAATTATTCGGTTACGAGCATAATTTCCTGATTATCCAATTAAGACAGTTCGTCTTGATAATGCTGCTGAATTTACATCCCAAACTTTTAATGATTATTGTATGTCAATTGGGATAAAAGTTGAACATCCTGTCGTATATGTTCATACATAAAATGGTCTCACAGAATCACTTATTAAGCGTTTGCAATTAATTGCTAGATCATTACTTATGCGAACTAATCTTCCAACCTCTGTATAGGGATATGCAATTTTGCATGCAACATCACTTATATGTATTAGACCTACAAGATATCATCAATATTCCCCATTAAAATTAGGTTTTGGTCATCAGCCCAACATTTCTCATCTAAGAGTTTTTGGTTGTGCAGTATTTGTTCCTATTGCTCCACCACAACGTACTAAAATGGGTCCTCAAAGGAGATTAGGAATTTATGTTGGATATTAATCTCTTTTAATAATTAAATATCTTGAGCCATTAATGGGCGATATATTTACTGCACGATTTGCAGACTGTCATTTTGATGAAACCACATTTCCAAAATTAGGTGGAGAAAATATGAATAATGCGCGAAATGTGGAAAAGACAATCACATGGAAAGTTCCATCACTTTCTCATATAGATCCTAAGTCAAAGCTTTGTGAACAAGAAGTTCAAAAGATAATCCATATTCAAAGATTGGCAAATCAGTTGCCAAATGCACTTGCTGATCCAAAACGAGTAACAAAGTCGCATATACCAGTAGTAAATGCGCCAATACGTATTGAAATTCCTGAAGAACAACCTAATAGTAATACTCAAACACGCTTGAAGCATGGGAGACCTATTGGTTCTAAGGATAAAAATCCTCGGAAAAGAAAAGGTGTTAATAATACAAATGATTTTGATGAGGATAACAGAACAAATAATGTAGATGATCCTATTGAGGAAGAAGGTACTAATATGAATACACTTCCTAAAGAAGTACAAGTACCTGAAGATACTAAAAAGGAAGAAGTTCAAACAAATTATGTTAGTACCAGAAAAAGATGGAATCGAGATGAAATAGTTGTGGACTATATATTTGCATATAATGTTGCAATGAATATTGTTGATGAACATATGGATCATGAACCACAAACTATTCAAGAATGTCAAAGTAGAAATGATTGGCAGAAATGGAAAGATGCAATTCAAGCTGAATTAGATTCTCTTAAAAACCGTGAAGTTTTTGGACCAGTAGTCCAAACTTCATAAGGTGTACAACCTGTTGGATGTAAATAGGTATTTGTGAGAAAGAGAAATGAGAAAAATGAAGTCGTAAGATATAAAGCTAGGCTTGTTGCACAAGGTTTTTTTCCAAAGACCAGGGATTGATTATGAAGAGACATATTCACCTGTAGTGGATGCAATAACTTTCCGATATCTTATTTGTTTTGTTGTACAAGAAAATTTGAGTATGCATCTACTGGATGTCGTTAAAACTTATTTATATGGTTCACTTGATAATGATATTTATATGAAAATCCCCGAAGGATTTAAATTGCCAGAAAAATATGGCAAAAGTGAACTTTATTCGGTAAAGTTACAAAGGTCTTTGTATGGACTAAAACAGTCTGGGCGCATGTGGTACAATCACCTCAGTGAGTATTTGATGAAAGACGGTTAAATCAAAGGAGACAGAATAAAGCATATTTCACCAAAATTTTTCTTTACTCATGATTTACAAAAGAATGGTGAAATCAGCATTCAACAAATCCGTTCCTATGACAACCTAACATATTTTTTCACCAAAGCATTACCAACTGCAACTTTCAAGAAATTGGTTTACAGTGTTGGAATGCGTCGTTTCAAAAATCTTTAGTAATATTACAAACAGGGGGAGTAAACACTGTACTCTTTTTCCCTTAACCAAAGGTTTTTGTCCCACTGGGTTTTTCCTTGGTAAGGTTTTTAACGAGGTAGTATCCCATTCGCAATGATGCATATTAAAGGGGGAGTATTGGAATTTGATGTGTACAAACGGTGCGGTGCAGCACCGTTTGTTTATTATTAATTTAAAATATGTAATTACCCTTTAGCCCCTGAAATTTTCCTATAAATAGATGTTAGTTTTTCTTATTCCATACAACTCAGATTCAATAATAAAAAGTTTCTATTCTCATGGTCTCTCTCTGTCAGTTTCCTTGTTGTTATAATCTCCATATAACCTCTGTTTATTTAAGTCTTTTCACAACAAAAGCTAAATAATTAATGATCAGAGAAGAGTTATTGATGGGTTGATTTGTGAATTAGCAACCAAGGTCTATGAATATGCTCATGCATTGATCACTAGTGTTGAACTACTTTTATCAGCTATATTACTGCTCCTATATAACTCTGTGGATTTTCTATAGCTTATATCTGCAGGCTTTATGGCCCGTCAGTGTGTTGCTTTCGCTTGATCGTTGAGGAATTTTGTGCCATCTGAGCTCTTCTGCTGCTACAGGTGAAGTCTTTTTTTTTTCTCTCTTTCTTCTTTCATGGATTATTTATTCTACTGATTTAGTTTCATTATGTTTTTTTCCCCTCATACAGGGCTTTTGCTTCTAGCAATGGTATGTTCTAACTGATGCTGTAATATATAGTGCAGTGTAGTTAGCTATATTCAGTTACTGTTGTTTCTGCTTATATCTTAGTATTATTTTGCTTGCCGGGAATGTAGAGCTTAGAGGTTGAAGTCTTTTGAAGCTACTTTTTGTTCAGGATTAGCAACATCTCTCTACTGACAGTTTCATTCTAACAACTATGTTTTGGTGATCTACTAAGCCACGAATTTTATGGAGTGAAGTAGGGGTGTGCATAATCTGGTTTAACCGAATACCAATACCGAACCAAACCGAAAAAAAAATTCGGTTCGGTTACCGAATTTTTTTTGGTTTGGTTCGGTAACAATTATATATATATTTGGTTATTCGGTTCGGTTCGGTTTTTCCGTAAAAAAATTCGGTTTAACCGAAACCGAACCGAATTATTATATATATATATATATATTAGGTTTGTAATATTCTAATTTACTTAATTGAATTTTATATTTCATTAAAAAATATAAAATGACTAAATAACAATTAATTACAAAAATAATATATAATGGTTCAATTAATTGCCCTAAAAATCATTTTAAATATTTTTTTTATTTATTTTTTTATAAAAATACCAAATTTCGGTAATAACCGAACCGAACCGAACCGAACCAAAAAATTTCGGTTCGGTTCGGTTTTCATCCTGGTTTGGTTTGGTTCGGTTCTAATTTTTACTGATAATTCGGTTCGGTTAACCGAAAATTCGGTTCGGTTCGGTAACCGAACCGACCGATGCTCACCCCTAGAGTGAAGGGATCTGTAAAGTTATGTATATAGCTGTTTTCATGTTTAGTATATGATTTTCTGTAATCATAGCAATTATTGGCTATGATGTTATGTAATTTTTATTAAATGTAATATGGTCTTTTTGGCTTTGCAGTGTAAGTCTAGGTTTATATATAATAATAATATATTTGTTGTTTGGTGTTATTGTTTATGTTCTTTTCAAAAAACTTTATTATCGACATAATTTTTGACCAATTACATCTATTCTTAAATGAACTATAAAAAATAACACCAAATAACAAGAATGAGCCTATAAAGTGATTACCTTTCTAATTAAGAAAGTAGAAACAGTGTTTATTAAATGATGACAATGAGTGGGTTGAAGCAATGAAAGAGTGTTCTCTTACAAGTGGTGCCAAAGAATTAAGACATCCGTTCGTAACAATAATTATTTTTTGTGAAGTCTCTAATCCAAATAAATTGTTTCAACAATTTCTAAACAATCTATCTGACGATTTAATATATGATTTACATAAGAATTTTAATATCCCAATTAATTTTATAGCAATTGAACATATCAAAAACTATGTTTTATTGGATTTAGAAAAAATATTCAATCGCAATGGTTACTCTTTATCGGATTTCAATTTACTTATGCCCGACTCATCTTCTGAAACAACAAATGGAAATAAAGTCATACATGAAGAACTGTGTTACAATGTTTTAGAACTAAAACAACTACACGAAAAAGCAAAACATACTTTGAAGAATGACCAGCATCAAATATATGATGCAATTATGCTTTCACTTGAAAAAAATGAAGGAAAACAAATTTTCATTTACAGTTATGGTGGTACAGGCAAGACATATTTATACGAAACAATTATAGCTAAATTACGATTTGAACTCAAAATTGTTTTAGTTGTTGCCTCATCAAGAATTGCTTCATTGCTTTTACTGGGCGGGCGTACTGCACATTCAAGATTTAAAATTCCTTTAGACATTACTAACTATTCAACATGTGGTATTAAGAAAAACACCAATCTAGCCGAATCAATATCGATTGCATCCCTAATTATTTGGGACGAAGCACTTATGAACCATTGCTTCACATTTGAAGCTATAGATAGATCTTTAAAAGATATAATGTCTTCTGCTAATCCAAATAATAGACAACTCATTTTTGGTGGGAAAAACATAATTTTAGGTGGAGATTTTAGACAAATATTATTGGTAATACCAAATGGTTCTAAAGAGGAAATTTTAGATGCTTCTTTAACAAATTCTTATTTGTGGTCTTCATTCGAAATTCATCATCTAACTATTAATATGCGTATTTGAAATGACAATAGTACATTTAATTTTGAAAAAATATGATTCTTTTGCGCAATGGTTATTAGATGTTGGGGATGGATCAGCACCGAAAATTACACTCAACTAAATAAATGATGAAAATAATTGGATACGAATTCCAAAATCATTGATTGTCAAACCTATACATGAACCAATAACAGACATAATAAATAAAACATATGAAGATTTTATAAATCAATATAAACATTGTAAATATTTAACTGAAAGAGCCATCGTCGCACCTAAAAATGAAATTGTTACTAAAATAAATAAGTTTATGCTAATTTTAGTCCCAGAGGAACCGTGCATATATTATAGCAAAGACTCAATATGTACTTCGTTAGCTAATGTAGAAGAACTACAAATCTTATATCCATTAGAATTTCTTAACACAATCAATCCTTATGGTTACCCACAACAAGAATTAGAGTTAAAAATTAACACACCTATTATGTTGTTATGTGATATAAACCCATCTATCGGGTTATGTAACGGCACAAGATTGATAATTCTTCAATTAGGCAACCGAATCATAGAAGGAAAAATTTTAAACGGCACTTTTACAGGTGAAAAGGTTTTTATTCCTAGAATTATACTCAACTACACAAACCCAAATTTCCCTTTCACCTTACAAAGATGCCAATTCCCTATTAAAGTAAGTTATTCAATGGCAATAAATAAAAGCCAAGGCCAAACCCTTAAACAAGTAGGACTTTATTTAAACGAACTTGTTTTCATCCATGGACAACTTTATGTTGCACTCCCAAGAGTTACAAGCGAGAAAGGAATAAATATAGTTGTCGAAAACACGACATTAGAAATAGAAAGCGAAATAAGATATTATACACAAAATATTGTTTACCCTGAAATCTTTGAAAATTTGTGAACTGTTATTTCAATGAAAAACTATAAATTTAAACATTTTATTTTTTTTATTACTATTTACACATTTATGCTTTTCTGTCTTTTTTGTAGATCGAAGATGAAATACACTACCATATCAATTCTAAACAAAGAAACTAAAAATGTTGTTATTAAGGCTCGATTGCTAAGATGTTGGGATTTCGCCAACCCAAGAAACACAAGCCACATATTTAGCTCCAAGTTTCTATTAATAGACGATAAGGTACAATTCTTTTAGACTAATTTACACATTATTTACAAAAAAAAAAAAGAAAAAAAGAAAATACATCATTTTTACCTAATTATACCTTCAACCCTAGGGTGACACTATCCAAGGAACAATGTCTACAGAAAATGCAGAAATATTCCAACCAATATTGACAGAAGGGAATATTTATCATATATCAGGGTTTGTTGTGGTTCAAGGTCTAACTAAATACAGATGCATCAATCATCCTTTTCGATTGAGACTTCCATGTAATGCCAACGTCAAAAAAATAGAAAAAGCCAACGATGATATTCCTTATGAAAAGTTCAATTTCCTTAGCTTTGAAGATCTGGAATAGCGAGCAGGGCTTACAGATTTTTTATGCGGTATTCTTTATATTTATTCGATACATCTTTTGAAATTCCCTACAAAGTTGACTTTCGTTGCAATGTGTAATTATGTATATTATCATCAGATACTTATGGGTTGGTTGTTGATGTTGGATTTGTTGAGCAAGTCCGAACTTATGATCTACTAAAAAAGAAGCGAACTATTCAGATCACAAATCCCAGTTTAGATTACACTCATTGATTACATTCAACTAATCTAAACCTTTTGTTCTGATTCTATTTATATTATATTTATAACAATAGTGGACAAGGAATGGAAGTATTGCCATGGGACAAAACTGCTGAAAATTTCCCAGAAAATGAAATTGTTCTAAATGCTTGCAATAAACTAGTTATTTTGGTTCTGGCCGGAATGATTCCTAAATCTTTTAAGGGTAAGTCATACTTGAAAAAATTAATTTAAACAGATATTTTAGAATCGTTATATATACATCTTCTAATTTCTTTTATTTTTTTGTAGATGGACTTTCCCTCAATAGTTCATCCGGAACAAAAATCTATATCAACTTACCACTTGAAGAAATTACAGCTTTCTTACTTAAAACTAAATTGCCGCTAATTTTTTAAAATTGACATTCTACCTTTAATCTTTGTTACAGGATTCCTCCTCAGTTCCCTAGGTTGAAAAGGGTTGAAAATGGGCAGCGCGAAGTCTTGGACGTGAAGCAGAAAAAATGAACAATAGAAAAACGATATCAGAACTTTTGCAAGTTGATATTCATACAGACAAGGTTTGATTCTTTTGAAATCAAAGACCGCTTATTACGAATTTTTCTAATTTATTATTTTATATTAGGATATTAAATTCACATGCAAGGCAACAATCCAAGAAATGGATGTATCAGATAATTGGTGGTACCGAGCATGTCCCGATTGCAAAAATGGAAGTCAAATTACAAAAGACAAAATTTGGTGCAAAAATCATAGATTCATCAACAAATTACCTTTGCCCTGGTAATAAAGAGTACATTTTATTTAATATCTTTAATTACTACTTACTTTTTAAAAATACTGCATTTTTAATTCGTTACAGGTATAGGCTAAAATTGACCATGAAAGATGAAACTGGCACTATTCTGTTTATTGCTTTTGGAAATATTGTAGAAGAACTTATCGGAGTACAATCACATACTTTGGCTTTTGCTTTTAAAGAATGCCATGAAATTCCTCCATCAATGGCCAAAATATGTGGAATTACAAAAATATTCCAAATTCAATTGAGTAATGCGATCGAAGATCCCTCACAAATTATATTTAAAGTTTTTTACATGTTCAGGGAAGATTGCGAACTCCCCAAAAAAGAGATTCCAAGCCCATATCTGCACCAACAACTCGTTTAAAATGTTTAACCTCAACTCATGCAATACCCAATGTAGTACGTCGTGCATTAGATTTCAAAGATGACTTTGCTCTTGATACCTTGCCAAAAAAACAAACGATTGGGTAATTCGCATTTTTACTCAAGACAACAATTTTTTTCCCCATTTCAACTCCTAACCAAAATTCACTACTTTCCTTTTTTCTCAGGGTATCACCTGCAATTATTGAAGAGAAGAGATTGGCATAATAACATCCTTTGCTAATCTAATGAAGAACGATTTAAATATTTGATTTTTATTATATTAAGAACAGTTCAATATTAGAGCTTATAAAAGTAAGAACAGTTTAGATATTTCAACTACATTCTATAAATATATTAAATTATCGTTTATATAACAATTGCTACATTTGAATTATATTTTGTGATAAATTCAGTTATTGAAAAAAACCGAGTTGTCACGAAGCAACGCGAGGGTCTTTTTCTAGTGAACCTCAAACCCCTTTCATAAATTGGGAACACATGAAATTTTAACATGAATCCAAATTTCCCATGGCCACATATGAACTTATCAATCATCGCATTATCCTTATAATTTTTATTTTAATTTCTCATAGTCCTTAAATATTGATCTCAATTATCTATTTTATTTTCATCTGTTTTATTCCGTTCATATTAAATTAATAACGACATGTATGTATTTGAATGAGGGAGGAGCAACTTCCACGATATTATTGGGTAAGAGCAGAATCTATTGAAGCTTGAGCAATTAATGCTATCATACTTGGGGTGGAGTTGTGCAAAAGATTCCCATTACACTCTTCTTATAATTGTTTTCAACGAGTAAATTAGGGGTGAGCATGGACCGGTTCGGTTTAAAAACCGAACCGAACAAAAAAATACTGTATTTTATAAACCAAAATCCGATCCAAACTAAATTTTATCCAAGCTAAACCAGTTCGTTTCGGTTCGGTTTGGACTGGGTCGAACCAAAAAATCAACTTCTTAAAAAAAATATCAAAATAAAAATTTTATATAAGTAGTTTGTTAAAAAAAAAAAGAAATACAAAAAAATTAACTTAAAAAATCAGTAATACTAAATAATAGAATTACATCACAATAAAATACTAATATTCTCTACTTTTTTTTTTTTGAAACTCTCAAGTTTTAACAACTATAAATTAGCATCCAAAAATCACAATATAAAACTATAAATGAATATAATGTCTAAAATTCTCTACATATATATTAATTTTATAATTAATTTTAGTATTTTATCAATTATTCGGTTTTTTGGTTTTTTCGGTTTTAAACCAAACCGAACCGATATCCAAACTTATTAACAACTTAAAACCAAACCGAACTAAACTATAAAATGGATCGGTTCGGTTTGGTTTGGTTTGGATTTTCGGTTTTTGGACACCGGTTCGGTTTTGCTCACCCCTATAGTAAATTACTTTTTTTGGTCTTTCCAATTTAAACTATTTTATTTTACAATTTACCGCCTAATAAATAATATGTTTAATAGAATTAAAGAATAATATATTTTTAAAAATAAATATGCAGTTGAACCTGAATGAACTGTTCAATCGTTAATGAGTGATCTTATTGGTTTATAATCTGATCTGATTCCAATAACATCAAATAAACCTAAATGAACCGGTCCAATCATTAATGAGTGATCTTATCGGTTTATAATATGATCCGATTTCAATAACATCGCATATCTGAGCAATTTACAGTTTATGCTAGCATAAAATAAAGTGAAATAATTATTTTAGGCAAAACACATTCTGAGCCTCCGATTTTATACCAAAACTGAAATTGGTTCGCTGATTAACTGTTTGAATACATTGATTACCTTTTACATTTTACTCATATATACAATAAAAAAATATAATAAGGGTATGAGAGGTATTTCATTTGATTCTATGTCGACGAGAATCATAAGCCAATTAAAATATTGATCAAAGTTGTCAAGACAAGCATATGGTTAAATATTTTGATATTTATTTTATCTTATTTTATGTTTTTTTTTTTTTTTGTCAAAATTGGATTTCTTTGTGTTACTAAAGTTTGCGTTTTTTTTCTAATGAAATTTTTGGGGAAATTGCAATGGGTGTTTTTCCGGATCCCTGCTCGATGAACGATTATTTTGACTTTTATAAGTATTATATTAGGGGAGTTTGGTCATTTCCTTTTTATATGTGTACTAGTTAGTCCATACATATATTTTAAGGTCCATAAGTTTTGTCATATTCAATTTTTTAATCCATCAGCTTATTTTTTGTATATAAAAGTACAAAATTGCCATTGCTTATAAGTAAACATATTTTTTTTTACATTTTAAATTTAATTAAAATATTTATAATTTTTTTTGTTTTATGTATATATATAAATATATATACCACTATTTTTATAATAATAGTCATCGGAGCGATTATTTGGCTGAGGATTGCTACACGAGATCGGCAATGAGAGAGGATTTATTTGTGTAACCAAAGAATTAAATTCTTATCCGGAGATGATAGCGGACTAGTTTTGGTAGTTGAATGGTTGCATGAATTCTATGAAGATAGTTGGAATTAAGTTTGTTGCTTTGATGAAGATGGAAGATGGCGGCGGCAACAATAGTTGAGAAAGCAAAGAGTTTGGTTAGGCAAGGAAAGAGAAGAGGAAGAGAGGGAAAATAAGAACGAAGGGAAAAAGGGTCAAATAAGTAATGAGACGAAATTACTCTCTGATGACATCCGGTCCGGCCTTACGGTTCGGTCCGGTGCACCCGGCCCATTCCGGTAGTCCGGACCCGTATCACATCACTCGGTTTGAGAAGTTGCCTTCCGCATCTGGATCCCAACCACCCCTGAGCAGATTCGAATCGAGTCCCCTAGATCCGCGGAGAGATCCTAGGGGAAGAGGTGGTGTCCAAGTACGAATCCACCCCCGTGTTTCACTAGGGCAGGAACACACCACCCACGTGGAAGCTCTTTCAATACCAATCCAACTCTACTATTCCCTCCTATGAAAGGAGGATATCCTGCCTGAGGTAAAGGCTATTGAATTCTATTCTTAATTCTCCTAAAAGTACTTTTTCAACCCACAGGAGCATACTAACTTAGGCATCGGAGTATACTCCAGAGGTTACCGGTGTCACATCGTTTTGTCTTGCAGAATACATCGGATCCGGTCAGAACAGCAACCCGGACCCGGATCATCTAGAGGATTTTACGGAATCCATCATTTGGTGCGGTGAGCGTGGACGGATAATCATGAATCCAAATTCCGCTAACATGACTTCATAAATTTTGGGAGATTCTCTCACAACCACGACTCCACAGGCGACGTTGAACTCATCCATATCCCCCCAAGCAGCAGTAATCAATCGAATAGCTAGCAACTTGAGCCCCGCAGATGCCAGAGATCTGAGGTAGGCGTTCCTTCAGATCCAGAATCATGGCATGGTTGGACCAACCATCAGTAGCAGCACATCCCCTCTGATTACAGGAGTTGACAGCTTGGGAATGGGAATAGCTCGAAACCTTTTCCCACTACCAGAATACACCAGGGCCCCTCCAACCACAAACCCAGCACATGTTTTTCCTGAAGAGACCAGGCCGATGAATCAGCCTAACACATTCCCCAGGTTTAGGGATCCCACAGCCCAACATGCGACGTTCGGGGCTCCTCTGGCTCCAGTGATGTCGCAGGCCAGGCTACCCAACTTCCAAACCCTGGTCCAGACTCCTCCACCAAGTTATCACCCGACCCACGGGTACATGTTGGGTCCACCTCCAACACAAGCAGCAACACCTATGCCGGAAGGAGCAGACGACCCAAAGATGATGGCGTTGTTCAAACACTACTTTTCCCGATTATCAGTGCCCATACAAGAGCCACTACTAGAAAGTGGAGGATCCTGCTTCACCAGTCGGATCCTGAGCATGCCATGCGATCCCAAATTCAAACAGCTAAACTTCGAGAACTATAATGGGAAAACGGATCCCTACGTCCACTCCAGAAACTATAAGAACAGGATGGAGATAGCTGGGGCCAACGAGGGTCTAATGTGCAGATTATTCTCATCAACGCTGGTGGGTCCAGCTTCCTACTGGTTCGAGACGTTAGAACCGGCTTCGATTAACAGTTGGGAACAACTCCGGGAGCAATTCTGCATGGAGTTCTACGGTTCGGTCCCCATCGGAACAGCCAGTAGAACCCTACACGATGTGAAACAGAGGCAAGGAGAGTCCCTTCGGGAGTTCGTGGACAGATTCAACTTGGCAACGGTGGAGATTCGGAGACTGGATTTCAACACGGCTTTGGAGGCATTGATCGCCAACACAACCAACGAGAGGTTAAGGGCCGACCTCGTATTGAGGAAGCCCCAGAACGTAACACAGATGATCTCGATGGCAAAAACATTCATAGAACTAGACGAGGTGGGTGAGCCAACCCGGCACCATAGAGATGGCGAGAGGGGATCAGAGGACAGGCGACCCAGGAGGGACAGGAGAGAGAAAAGGGACCACAGAAGACCGAAAGAGTTCACACCCCTCAACCGGCCGTTAGGCGAGGTGCTAGTGGCGGTAGAGAGGAGCAGAGACAAGAAGAGCCTATCCTACCCAGAAGCTAGAAGAGGACAGATCATGGGAGAGGACGAGAAGGCATTCTGTCGATACCACGGCGTGAACGGCCATGACACGAATGACTGTAAACGGCTGGCTGAAGACGTCGAGGAACTGATAAAGAAGGGCAAACTACAAAAGTTTGTAGAGAGGAAAAGCAAGGAGGAAGCAAAGAGACCTACTGATGAAGACTGTCAACCCACCAAAAGAACGAAAGGAGTGGTCATGGTAATAGCAGGGGGAGATCCACCGGTTAAAAAGATCAAGAGGAAGGCTGAAAGAGACGCTAAGCCTAACCCTCCTCTCTCGGAGAACAGAATAGCACCGGGTCACACAGACGCCCTGGTCATGGAAGCAGAAATTGAAGGTTACTTGGTCAAACGCATCTTGGTAGATACAGGAAGCTCGACAAACATCATCACCAGGCATGCAATAGAAAAGCTGAGGGTTGCACCTAGTAGAATCCACCTGGTTCACGCCCCACTAGTCGGCCTCAGTGGACACGCTGTACCGGTAACAGGTCAAGTGGCGCTGGATATGGAGATAGGAGATGAGAAACACGTATGGAGGACAAAAGCTGACTTCACCATAATAGACTCTCCTCTGGCATACAACGCCATATTAGGTAGACCGCTTCTCTCCGAATCAGAGGCCGTCTTATCAATCCGGTATCTGACACTGCAAATACCTACCGCCTCCGGATGGGCGATAGCCAGAGGGAGCCAGCAGATCGCTCAAAGAACATACCTCGCATCCTTACAGCCAGAAAGGAACCCGGAGGAAGAAGGGAAGATAGAGCCGGTGGACAAACTTGAAACGCTTACAGTCGCATCAGACAGAAACGTGTGGATATCCCAAGAGCTAGACATTGGCATCAAAGAGCAGATTATACAAGTAATAAAAGAGGAGCAGAACACTTTCGCTTGGAAAATTAGTGACATAGAACGAGTACCATCAGAAATAATAAAACACACACTCAATGTAGATCCGGAAGCAAACCCCGTAGTACAGAAGAGGAGAAAATACGCACCGGAAAGGCAGAGGGCAATCGAGGAAGAGATCCAGAAATTACTCAACGCAGGACACATCCGGGAAGTTCAATACCCAAAATGGCTGGCAAACGTAGTGATGGTAAAGAAGGCGAGCGGAAAGTGGCGCATGTGCGTCGGTTTCACGGACCTCAACAAAGCATGTCCGAAAGATAGCTACCCACTGCCCAACATTGACCAGCTGGTGGACTCAACGGCCGGGTATGCCATATATTCATGCCTAGACGCAGCATCTAGATATCACTAGATACCCATGGACCCGACAGACCAGGAGAAAACCTCTTTCATTACGCACAAAGGGACATACTGTTACCAGGTCATGCCTTTCGGATTAAAAAATGCTGGAGCTACTTACCAGAGGTTGGTGAACTATATGTTCAAGAAGTTAATTGGGAGAACGGTTGAAGTGTACGTGGATGACATGATTGTCAAGAGCCGGACCCTGAGTGACCATGCCAAGGATCTAAGGGAGGCATTCTCCATCCTCCAAAAATTTAGACTCAAACTGAATCCGGAAAAATGTATATTCGGAGTACGCAGCAGCAAGTTCCTAGGATTCATGATCTCATAAAGAGGGATTGAAGCAAACCCGGAGAAGATAAAAGCTGTAATAGAAATGGCTCCACCCCGGACCCTCAACGACATCCAGAAACTAAATGGAAGAATCACAGCTATAGGAAGGTTCATCTCGTTCTCAGCAAAAAGATGCATGCTGTTTTACAAGGCACTCAAAAAAGGGCAGGCCTTCAAATGGGACAAGGAATGCCATCAGGCGTTCGACCAGTTGAAGAAGTTCCTCACATCATGATGGTTCCTAGGCGTAGTAGTAAAACTAAACCTAGAAACGCACAACTAAGGCAGTGCACCTATCGTTGACAAGTAATAATTCTGGTTGGTCCAGGTATCGATCCCACAGAGAAAAGAATAATCTGCAAACACTAAACTACTCGGGTTCCTTGCGTGTCCTAGGCGGAACGTAGTTTGGGTTGAATATATTAACGGCTAAACTATCCTACTCCTAGTTGATCTATTCCAGCTTACTTTGCACTTGAGTTTTGTGTTATCAATTGGCGGTTTACCGACCTATGAATACTAATGGGGATGGCTTTGTCAATTAATTACACAAGATGAATTTAACTCAACAATTAATCCTTGATTATGCTCTTTCGATAATACAACCTAGCGTATCTAGATCTTTTAGGTCCTTAGCCGGTTTTCCTTGTTTAGAGGCGGTCTAATTCTAAAGCTCAGAAAATAGGGGCACGTAAGTTCCACAGTGTCGTCAATACTAATGGTTTCCTAAGTGTCAATCTAGGTAATGCCACAAATATGAACTTTACTAAATTAAGATCTTATGAGACTAGACATTCATTAAAGGAATTGCATAAAGAAAAGGAATAAAAATTGAAATTAACTTGCAAACAATTGTATTAATCAAGAAAGATGAACTGAGTTCAATGTTACAACCAAACACAATCAAATTGTGGAATCAAAACTAGCTTAATCAAATTACAAAAGAGAAGAAGAAAAACTTATGCCCTTTTGGTCCGATTAACCGGATTCCGATGGAGTGAAGATGCTTGGGGTGTACCTCTATAGACGAACTCGAGTCGGAACTAGGAACGTCGCAAAAGGGGAAGATTCTAAGTAAAGCTACAACCAATCAATAGTGCAAAACTCAAAGAGAACAAATAGTTCAAGCTCAAAACCTCACTACAAGTTTTTGCTATCACTCAAAAAGACTGGGAAAAAGATCCTTTGAAATGCAGAAAATAACCTATTTATACGGCTAGGTTAAAACCAGCAAAAAGAAGAGATGAAAGTAGGGCAACAGCAGGTTTCGGGGCTCGGCACGCCGTGCTGGTGGAGTTGGCACGCCGTGCTGTGCAGAACTGAAGGCGGCACGCCGTGCTGCTGGAGTTGGCACACCGTGCCGTGTGATTTTAGGGTTGGCACGCCACGCTGACCTGAGTGGCACGTTTTCGTGCCACTCCACTGGACTGCTCCTGAATGGCACGCCGGATTGGCACGGCGTGCCCTAATTGTGGCACGCCGTGCCACCTTGATTTTCAGCATTTTGAACTCTTCTTCGCCACTGATGCACTAACTTCCAGTCCGGGTCATAATACCTGTCCAAAACAGACACAAAGAACATAACGGCACCAACGCCACGGACCAAAACAACAAATAAACAAAAATTACAAAAACAACCCTAGAAAACACGAAAAATACTAAAGGTTATAAAAACTATCCAAAACATAAAAAGCACAAAATACTCAAAAACCACACAAACATTCACGCAAAAGACGCTCAAAATTGCCGTTCAAACCACGAAATTGCCTAAGAGATAAGGTCAAAAACCGACCTTATCAACCACCCCACACTTAAAGTCTTGCTTGTCCTCAAGCGAATCAACTAAAGATAAAGGAGTAAACTTGCTCGCTTTCACTTGCAAATCCAACTAAGGGTTTAACCGTACGAGATTCATAAACTCAAGAAAGTAAAGCATCAGCTTTGAAATGACATTAGGTGCAAAAGGTTCAAAACCACTCAATACCCAAACCCAACATAGTTCAGCTAGTCAAAGGGCGAGGAACAAACAGAGTTTATACGACCACAAAGCACCTCACAAGGTGTCACTCCAACACTCAAGTTCAAGGCAAGGCGGATGAGCACACAAAAACAAACAATGGCACACATCACATAGCGAACTAATGGCAATCCCGGTGAAGTCATTGGTCAAGGAGCAAAATCAGAGAACCTGGGGCTTGTAATGTTACGGCTTAGGGTAGGTTTGATAAGGGGAATTTTAGGTGTACAACTCCTACGAATCAAGTAAAACATACAAATTAACTAAGCACTAAAGACGGGTCATGCAATTTTCAACTCAGAACTAGTCCTAAGAGTGTTTGCTTTTTTTATATATATATATATATATATATATATATATTTTTATTGAAATTAACTTGACAAAAAAGAAGGCCTTATCCACACTCAAAGGCCGAAACACAACTTAATGAGAAAACGAAAACAAAAATTACAAGGCATGGATCAAGGCAATTAAGTGATCGCCCTAATCCTTTATTCAACCAATAAAAAAAAAAAATTACAAAACATGGAACACAAATACCGGCTGAAAGATGCAAACCGGATAACCAAGACAGGCGTTTACAGACTCCGAGTTTTACAAAAGGAAACCGAACAAACACATTGACTCTATTTGGGTATATATATATATATTTTTTTTATTTTTTTTATTTTTTTTTATTTTTTTTTTAACACAATTTTTCCATAGGACTAGATATGAAAGAGTTGAAATGCAAATGGTGATTGACCCCAAAATGAATGAACAACTTAGCCAATTACTTGATTTAGGAGAGGAGGGTGAGAAAGGAAAATCAAAGTGAAATGGGGAAAGGTTAGGATTATAGAGTTAGCTTGGTGAAGGTTTTTAAGTCAAAAAGGTTAATTTAGTGGCTATGGGTG
This sequence comes from Euphorbia tirucalli, assembly GCA_039660915.1. Classification (NCBI taxonomy): domain Eukaryota; kingdom Viridiplantae; phylum Streptophyta; class Magnoliopsida; order Malpighiales; family Euphorbiaceae; genus Euphorbia; species Euphorbia tirucalli. The sequence continues at coordinate 14,312,532 of CM077638.1, read as the reverse complement.
ATCTAAGGGATGAATCAGTAGTTAGGGTTAGGGTTATTTAAGTCAATGGGTTAATCCTAAGGGTCTCCACATATTAAGCTCTCGATGCCAAGTGCAAAACAACACCGGGTTCTACGATCTAGTGTGCCACGATTGTTTTTACCCTCACAAAGAAATAGAACCGATGTGAAATGGTTCTAAAGGCTCAAATTCGCACAAGTGTATTAGGGTTTGTATGCTAGGTCGTGTGACTCAACCAATGTTCCAAGGCGTAATCCTAGCTCAATCATGCAAGTCGGGGTAGAGGACTAATTCCCTAATGCAACCTAAATGACAAATCTAGCCAATGGTTACCATCAAGAATCACAAACCACGCACAAACAAGTTAATGACTTGCAAACAACTCCTAATATCCCTAGCGAATCGCTATCAATCCAAGCATAGAGACTTAGGTTCGAGGGTGGATTAAGCAATGCTATTCAAACGGCAATTGAAACAAAAGCAACCTAAAAATACTAACAAACCAAAACAACCAAAACCAACTTCACATGCATTGAAAAGTAAATCCTAAATCTAACCAAAAACCAACATAAAACATTCAATCATGCAAGAACACCAACAAACATGCTAAACAACAATCAAAAAGTGCAAAATAAGAAAAAGAAAAAGAAAAAGAAGAAGTCCCTTTACCCACCCCACACTTAGATTGCACTTACTTCCAAAAGTGCAATGGAAGAAGAAACAAACTAAATGGGGAAGGAGAAGGGTTACCTCACATATCGGGAGCTGGCGGTGGGGGCGGTGGGTACGGCCATCCTTGGGCGGCGCAGTAGCGGGAGGCGAATGCCTCGACGTTGGCGAGCTGAGCCGCTTGCCGATCAAGGCGCGCGTTCAGCCGCTGCTCCAGCAGAACCTGATGGACGGTCAAGCCTTCCAATTGCTCAATAATGCCATCCAACCGTCCTTCAATCCGTCCCATAAAATCTACCCCCACCGAAACATTCTCCGCATCCTCCTCGCCGTCCTCTCCCTCATCACTCTCTTCCTCCTCATCGACTTCCATGGGGGCCTTTCCCCGACTTGAACCTCCTGCACTTGAAGGACCTGCAGCTGCACCAACATAGGAACAAGACAAGATTCCCTTCGAAAGCTTCTTGGGAAGAATGCTTTCGAGGTTCCTATAACAAGTATTACTGTGAAAAAAACATGCAATGCAAGTCATAATGTGCCCTAGTCCTAGTTCGGACTTGGCTCTGTTGTGATGATTGTATAAGTCTTCCATGACAAAGAAGCCCAAATGCACCTTTATCTCATTATGCACATGCCACAAAATCAACAATTCAAATGCATTAACCCGGTTGCTCTCAGTCTTTCCCGAAAAATTAAAGCATACAAATTTATGAACTAATTGCAACACAGGGTCTTGGATTTGGGAGGTCTTGGCAAACCGGGGTTGGTAAACCCCTTGCCCTATCAATCGCCAAAATTTCTTGGCATCCAGATTTTCGGGCCACATGTAACCATTCCCGTCAATCCCAATACAAGCCCTAAGGCCATCAATATCCAAAGTTCGCTCGACGCCAAAGAGGCGGAAGGTCATGCTTCTAAGGCCTGTGTCTGGGTTGGTTTTAAAATTCAAAGTAGAGTAAAATTCTAAGTTTAGTTCCCTAAAGACCGGGGGGTTAGATTTCACAAATTCGTACCACCCTAGACTAGTTAACTTAGCTTTCACGCCCTCCGACCTATCTTGAACAAAAAGAAATTGCCAATCGAAAGTACGAAACGGAGTGCTTTCTAAAGGAAATAGAGCTTTGTACCTCTTACCTTCATCGTCCGAGAGCACGGGAAAGTGACATTTGTATTTCCGGGAGAGATTTGTCAGTGGGGCCATCAATGGGTCGGTGGGCGGCGTGTCACGTGGCACCGGCTCCAATGACGGTTCCGGGGGTTGGCGAGACGAACCATGTCTCCGATCGGCTACGGTTTTTCTCTTCATCCTACGATTGCACAAACATAAAAATAAAACAAGAATTAAAAACACAAGAACACAAAACCAAAGGGCAACTACTGTCAAATATACAAAACCCAAAAGCAGAAGAAAAAGTAAAAATAAAATCCTATAAAGCAGTCAATCCATCAAGCCAAAATGAGAAAAAGAACAACAATAATAAGAATAATGAATAAAAGAGAGAATAAAGCAAGAATTCATACCTGATTCAAGGAAATTGAAACAAAAATAAAAACCTAGGGCAAAAGAATGGGGGAAAAAGGATGAGATGGAGAAGAAGAAGAAAAAGAAAAAGAAGATGAAGAGGAAGAAGAAAGTAAGAGATGATAAAGAGAAGGGGAGAAAGGGAGGAAGAAGATGAAGAATGGAGAATGGAGAAGGAGAAGGAGAGAATGGGTTTTTAGAGAGAGAGAGTGAAAAGGGGAGAGAGAAAGTGAGAGAGAGGAAGGAGAAGAAGGAGAAGTGGTCGGTTATGAGAAGTTGAAAGGGGGAAAAACATTAAATAGGCGGTGGAATTCCCTTGGGATTCAAAATTTGAACGCTCGGCACGCCGTGCCAAGCATTCAGCACGGCGTGCTGAGCAGGTTAAATGTACGTACCTGGAAACAGATAGGTGGCACGCCGGCGTGCTACCTTGGCACGGCGTGCTGCCTTGAAATTTACACATATGGCACGGCGTGCTGAGGATTTGACACGGCGTGCTGATCCTTTTCTTCGCAACTCCCTTTTTGGAACAGAAAGCCGGCACGTGGGCGTGCCAACTTAGCACGGCGTGCTGTTCTTCAGAACATTGAGAGGCACGGCGTGCAGCGTTTTGACACGGCGTGCTGACTTTTTTCTCACAAATCTCGCGCGGGACAGAACTGCGGCACGCGGGCGTGCTGATGTGACACGCCGTGCCACCCTGCATAAGATCACTTTGGCACGGCGTGCTGATGTGGCACGGCGTGCAGCAGGCTTGTGCACACTTTTCTTCCGGAACAGCAGCCTGGCACGATTTCGTGCCACTTTGGCACGCCACGTGCCACACCCAACTGCACCTTGGCACGGCGTGCTGAGTAGTGGCACGGCGTGCTACCCTGAATTCTGCCAACTATTGCTTTTCTTCACATTTTGAACACGATTTCCGATTAACTTGCTTAAGTACCTAATCCTACACACAAAAACACATAAAAACATATTAACGTAAAAACTAATGTACACGGGAGGTCTACGCACCTCAGTGCTATGTTTATAGTCGGAATAGCTAGACTTCTACGCCCGCGGTTTAGCATTACACATCACGAAGGAGCAAGACTTGCTTCTCCTCCTTTATTCCTCCGCTGACATAGGACTTCAACCGGTGCCCATTCACTTGTTGAATTCCCTCCGGGGTTTCAATTTCCACCATCCCGGAGGGGTAAACCTTATGCACGGTAAACGGTCCCGTCCATCGACTCCGCAGCTTGCCCGGAAAGAGTTTCAACCGGGAGTTATACAAGAGCACCAACTCTCCTTGGTTGAAGCCTTTCTTTATTACATGCTGGTCATGCCATCTCTTGGTCCTCTCCTTGTAAATCTTGGCATTCTCATACGAGCTCAACCGAAGCTCATCCAGCTCCATGAGTTGCCGTAATCGAAGCTCACCTGCAGCTTGCATATTAAAGTTAAGAAATTTTAAAGCCCAATATGCCTTATGCTCTAATTCTACAGGTAGATGACAAGATTTACCGAAGACCAAACGGTAGGGGGACATCCCTATAGGTGTCTTAAAAGCAGTTCTATATGCCCATAGTGCATCGTCTAACCTTAAACTCCAGTCTTTCCTAGATGCACTTACCGTTTTTTCTAAGATGCGCTTTAGTTCCCTATTCGAAACCTCAACTTGCCCACTCGTCTGAGGATGGTAAGGAGTCGCTACCTTATGCTTAACCCTATATTTATGCAAAAGATTGTCAAATTGCCTATTACAAAAATGGGAACCCCCGTCACTGATGATAGCTCTTGGGGTTCCGAACCTAGTAAGAATGTTTTTCTTTAGAAACCTGACAACTACCCTCGCATCGTTGGTTGGTAAAGCGACAGCTTCTACCCATTTAGACACATACTCAACCGCCACAAGAATGTATTGGTTGTTGTGAGATATTGGGAAGGGTCCCATGAAATCTATGCCCCAAACATCAAAAAGTTCACACACCAAAATACCCTGTTGGAGCATTTCATTCTTTTGGGAAATATTTCCCGTCCTTTGACACGCATCACAGGCTCGAATATAGCTAATAACATCCTGTTTCATGGTCGGCCAATAAAACCCACTAGACAAGATCTTTCCTACAGTTCGATCGGGTCCAAAGTGGCCACCCGCCTCTCTATCATGACACATTTCAATAATGGAGGGAACCTCCTCATACGCAACACACCGCCTAATCACACTATCAGCATATAATCTAAAAAGATAAGGGTCATCCCAAAAATAATCCTTAGCGTCATGAAAGAATTTACGCCTCTGTGCATATGAAAGGTTAGGTGGAAGAATGTTACCGACTTTGAAGTTTGCGATGTCCGCAAACCATGGTATAGAAGTTACCCCACACAACTGTTCATCGGGGAATGTGTCACGAATGTTCGCTTCCGGAGAGGATACGGATCCTTCACTTGGTAGTCTTGACAGATGGTCGGCCACTACGTTCTCTACTCCTTTCTTATCCTTAATCTCCACATCAAACTCCTGGAGGAGTAGAATCCATCGAATCAATCTGGGCTTTGCATCCTGTTTAGCCAACAAATACTTAAGAGCAGCATGGTCAGTATACACAATGACTTTTGATAAGACCAAGTAAGACCTGAACTTATCAAAAGCGAACACAACAGCTAGTAATTCTTTCTCAGTCACAGTGTAATTCATTTGAGCACCATTTAATGTTTTACTAGCATAATAAATTGGATGGAAAATTTTGTTCACCCTCTGACCTAAACACGCCCCAACAGCATTGTCACTTGCATCGCACATAAGTTCAAAAGGGATTTCCCAGTTCGGACTCACCATAACCGGTGCCTCAATCAATTTCCGTTTAAGCAAATTAAAAGCATACATACATTCATCATTGAAATTAAATGGGGCATGTTTTAAGAGTAATTCAGTCAACGGCTTAGCAATTTTAGAAAAGTTTTTCACAAAGCGCCTATAAAAGCCCACATGTCCCAAGAAACTCCTAACTAACTTAACCGAACTTGGGGGAGGCAGTTTCTCAATTACCTCAATCTTGGCCGGGTCGACCTCGATTCCCTTTCCCGACACCTTATGCCCTAAGACAATGCAATCCCGGACCATGAATTGACACTTCTCCCAACTAAGTACCAAATTGGTGTCTTCGCATCTCTGAAGCACCCGGTCCAAATTCCCCAAACATGACTCAAACGTATGACCAACAACAGAAAAATCATCCATAAAGATTTCCATAAAATCCTCAACCATATCAGCAAAAATGGCTAGCATGCATCTTTGAAAAGTAGCCGGGGCATTACACAATCCAAAAGGCATCCGCCTATATGCAAATGTCCCATATGGACACGTAAACGTGGTTTTCTCTTGATCGAGAGGGTCCACTGGAATTTGCATATAACCGGATAGCCCATCTAAAGTACAAAAATATTCGTGCCCGGCCATCCTTTCTAACATTTGATCAATGAACGGTAATGGAAAATGATCTTTCCGGGTGGCGTCATTCAACTTCCTATAATCAATACACATACGCCAACCCGTGACAGCTCTAGTAGGGATTAGTTCCCCTTTATCATTTTTCATGACCGTCGTGCCTCCTTTCTTAGGCACACATTGGACTGGACTCACCCATTGACTATCAGAAATAGGGAAGATAATACCTGCGTCGAGGAGTTTGATCACCTCGGTTCTTACCACTTCCTTCATGTTGGGGTTCAACCGACGCTGAGGCTGTGCACACGGTTTTACCTCATCTTCCAGAAAAATCCTATGTGTGCAAAACGTCGGACTTATTCCCTTGATGTCGTGGATTGTCCACCCGAATGCTCCCTTGTGCTTCCTTAGCACCTCTAGCAGCTTGTCTTCTTCCTCTCCTGTTAACAAAGAAGAGATTACAACGGGTAAGTCCTTTGGAGGATGCAGAAAAACATATTTAAGGTTAGGGGGAAGGGTTTTGAGCTCCAATGATGGAGGTTCCTCCAATGAGGATTTAGGTGCTGGTTTGACTTCACGCTCCAGCTTATCAAACCGTCCCTTCACCCATGAGCATTCCTCACTAATCATTGCATTTGCCTCGCTTTCACCTAGACCTTCTCCTATGATGCAATCTAGTTCACTGCACAAATTCTCAACCACACAAGCATCAATAGGACAAAAGGAGTCCACAAAGTTGCAATTTTCAACGTCTAACGGATATTTCATTGAATTATAGACATTGAAACTTACCTCCTCGTTATGCAACCTAAGAATTATCTTACCTTCCTGGACATCTATCAAAGTCCTACCGGTTGCGAGAAAAGGTCTCCCAAGTAGAAGGGGCACCGAGCTATCTTCCTCCATATCCATTACCACAAAATCCGCAGGGAAGATAAACTTGTCCACCTTTACTAACACATCTTCGACCACCCCCTTTGGTCTCGTGAGGGATCTATCCGCCAATTGGAGGGTCATGTTGGTTGGCTTTGGGTTCCCCAATCCGAGTCTCCTGAAAAAGGACAAAGGCATCAAATTTATACTCGCACCTAAGTCACACAGGGCATTGGCAATCTCCAAGTTTCCTATCCGGCATGGAATAGTGAAACTGCCCCTATCTTTGAGCTTAGGTGGGAGTTTGTTAGTTATAATTGCTGAACATTCCTCTGTCAAAGCCACCACTTCATCCTCGCCTAGCTTTCTTTTCCCTGCAAGAAGTTCTTTAAAAAATTTAGCATAAGAGGGCATCTCTTGGAGAGCCTCAATTAACGGCATGTTAAACTCTAACTTCTTAAAAATCTCAAGGAATTTGGAATATTTCTACTCCAGTTTATCTTTCTTCTCCCTTTGAGGATAAGGGAGTTTAGGCACATAGGCTCTCACTGGTTCAGGAATTTTCCCTTTTTCGTTTATGCTAGGTTCGGGTTCAGAAATCGAATCGGGGTTGCTTACCTCTCCCGACTCTTCACTTACCTCGATAGGTTGAGATGGGATATCAGCGTTGTGCACCCGGTCCTCCACTTGCCTACCGCTTCGTAGGGTTATAACCTGAGCTGTCTCCCTTTTTGTTCAGTTCTACTCGGGAGTGCTCCTTGAGGTCTTTCCTGCCTCTCCCTACTCAATTAAGCCACCTGCTTACCAAGATCCCTACAGTACGCTTCATTATCAGCAAGCCGAGACGAGATGTCTTTTAGTAATGACAAAACCGTCTCATCTTGCTTAGACTGTTAAGGCTGCTGTGGAGATTGTTCATTAGGAATAAATGGGGCCTTACCTAACCCCTGCTCACGGTGCTCATAATGGAATCCGGAAGGAGGTCTCAACACATTTTGGTTGTTACTATAGGACATATTCGGGTGTTGATACCTTCTTCCGTAATTGTTATTACTATTGAAGTTTTGTGAATAAGAGTTAGAGTTATTGTACCTTTGGTTTCCTCCCACAAAACTTACGTTTTCGGACGATTGGGCGAATGGGTCGCCCAGTTCACAATCTTGCCCGGGATGCTCCGCTCCGCATGATACACACAACACCGGTTGGTATTGTGGTCCATTTAAGTTCAGGCGGGACATCAACAGGTCCAACTTCTTGTTTACATGGTCCATAGCTGCATCTTGGCGTCCCAAATCTGCAACTCGAACCTCATTCCTTGTTGGCGCGTCCGACTGCCACAAGGTACTCTTTCTAGCTAGCTCCGCAATCAACTCCTCGGCTTGTGTAGCCGTCTTCTTAAAAATGTCCCCACCTGCAGAAGAATCAATAATGGCACGGTTAGCTGGTGTTAAACCATGATAAAACGTGCTTACCTGAGTGAAACGCGGCATGTCATGGTGGGGGCAGTTCCGCAATAACCGTTGGAATCTCTGCCATGCTTCATTAAGAGTCTCCGTCCCAAATTGCCGGAATCCCATGATCTCGTTCCTTAGCTGAACCGTCTTTGATGGTGGGAAGTAGTATGCTAAGAATTGCTCCTCCAATTGGTCCCATGATGTCACTGATCCGGGCCTCAAGGATTTGTACCATTCCATTGCTCCCCCGCATAGTGAAAAGGGGAACAGCTTCAACCGCACAGCATCTTGGGGCACCCCACCGATTCGGACTGTATCGGCCACCATGAGGAACCGGTCTAAGTGATCATTGGGGTTGTCACTTAGTCCGCCACTGAATAGTCCGTTCCCTTGGATCAAATGGATCATACTGGATTTCAGCTCGAATTGGTTGGCAGTGATGGCTGGGATAACCACTCCGGATCTGTTCCGGGGCCGATGTGGAGCCCTTAGGTCTGTCATGACCATGTTATCTCTGTCACCACCCCTTCTTCTGTCAAACTCCTCCCGCTCTCGCCGGAGTTGCTCTTGTTCAACTCTTTCCCGGAGTTGTCTCTCCTCGTCATCACGCTGCTGCTGCTCCATTTGAACAATCTGCTCTTGGTGTACTCTACGGTTCCTGCTACACAAACGTTCAATTTCAGGGTTATAAGGTAAAAGCTCAGGATGCTGAGAACGAGTTCGCATAAGCTAGAAAACACACACAGAAATTAAAGAAACTAAATCGTAATAAATATTCACAGAAAAGAAAAATTATTTAACTATATGCACAGAAATGTTGCCTAGATCAACAAATAGACCTTTTGCTAAATGATGCAGAAATATAAAGTTCCCCGGCAACGGCGCCAAAAACTTGATGGTTCCTAGGCGTAGTAGTAAAACTAAACCTAGAAACGCACAACTAAGGCAGTGCACCTATCGTTGACAAGTAATAATTCTGGTTGGTCCAGGTATCGATCCCACAGAGAAAAGAATAATCTGCAAACACTAAACTACTCGGGTTCCTTGCGTGTCCTAGGCGGAACGTAGTTTGGGTTGAATATATTAACGGCTAAACTATCCTACTCCTAGTTGATCTATTCCAGCTTACTTTGCACTTGAGTTTTGTGTTATCAATTGGCGGTTTACCGACCTATGAATACTAATGGGGATGGCTTTGTCAATTAATTACACAAGATGAATTTAACTCAACAATTAATCCTTGATTATGCTCTTTCGATAATACAACCTAGCGTATCTAGATCTTTTAGGTCCTTAGCCGGTTTTCCTTGTTTAGAGGCGGTCTAATTCTAAAGCTCAGAAAATAGGGGCACGTAAGTTCCACAGTGTCGTTAATACTAATGGTTTCCTAGGTGTCAATCTAGGTAATGCCACAAATATGAACTTTACTAAATTAAGATCTTATGAGACTAGACATTCATTAAAGGAATTGCATAAAGAAAAGGAATAAAAATTGAAATTAACTTGCAAACAATTGTATTAATCAAGAAAGATGAACTGAGTTCAATGTTACAACCAAACACAATCAAATTGTGGAATCAAAACTAGCTTAATCAAATTACAAAAGAGAAGAAGAAAAACTTATGCCCTTTTGGTCCGATTAACCGGATTCCGATGGTGTGAAGATGCTTGGGGTGTACCTCTATAGACGAACTCGAGTCGGAACTAGGAACGTCACAAAAGGGGAAGATTCTAAGTAAAGCTACAACCAATCAATAGTGCAAAACTCAAAGAGAACAAATAGTTCAAGCTCAAAACCTCACTACAAGTTTTTGCTATCACTCAAAAAGACTGGGAAAAAGATCCTTTGAAACGCAGAAAATAACCTATTTATACGGCTAGGTTAAAACCAGCAAAAAGAAGAGATGAAAGTAGGGCAACAGCAGGTTTCGGGGCTCGGCACGCCGTGCTGGTGGAGTTGGCACGCCGTGCTGTGCAGAACTGAAGGCGGCACGCCGTGCCGTGTGATTTTAGGGTTGGCACGCCACGCTGACCTGAGTGGCACGTTTTCGTGCCACTCCACTGGACTGCTCCTGAATGGCATGCCGGATTGGCACGGCGTGCCCTAATTGTGGCACGCCGTGCCACCTTGATTTTCAGCATTTTGAACTCTTCTTCGCCACTGATGCACTAACTTCCGGTCCGGGTCATAATACCTGTCCAAAACAGACACAAAGAACATAACGGCACCAACGCCACGGACCAAAACAACAAATAAACAAAAATTACAAAAACAACCCTAGAAAACACGAAAAATACTAAAGGTTATAAAAACTATCCAAAACATAAAAAGCACAAAATACTCAAAAACCACACAAACATTCACGCAAAAGACGCTCAAAATTGCCGTTCAAACCACGAAATTGCCTAAGAGATAAGGTCAAAAACCGACCTTATCACATCACCCCCGCTGCTGAGCAGACCAACACCGGGAGAAAAATTATACGTCTACTTGGCAGCTATAGAGGAAGCCGTCGGATCAGTTCTTGTAAGAGAGGAAGACGGGCAACAATATCCGGTATATTACACCAGCAAGGTATTACGCGTGGCGGAGACGAGGTATCCCAACATTGAGAAAATGGCATTGGCCCTGCTCTCGGCATCCAATAGACTAAGGCCTTACTTCCAGGCACATACTATCATCGTGAGAACCGGGTTTCCACTCAGGAAGGTGCTGCAATGGCCCGAAACATCTGGGAGATTGGCGGAATGGGCGATACGCCTGGGGGAATTTGACACCCGATTCGAGCCCAGGCAAGCTATGAAAGCTCAGATCCTAGCAGACTTTGTAACAGAGTCCCAAGATCTTGAGCGCAACTCAACACCCCCATCTGAAGAATGGGACGTCTTTGTGGACGGAGCGTCGTCGAAAGAAGGGGCCGCGGCAGGCGTATACATCAAGGGACCAAACCGGATCCAACTTCACTACGCAGTGAAATTAGACTTCCCAATAACGAACAATGCAGCAGAATACGAAGCAATGATCAAAGGCCTGGAGCTGATAAAAGAAATAGGGCCAGACAGAGTCCGGATACTCAGTGATTCTAGATTGGTGTCCAACCAGATAAACAAACACTTCGAAGTCCGAGACCCAGCCATAAAGGGATATTTAGAAACTGTCCGGAGTTTGCTGAAACAGATTGAGGCACAGCGAACAGTATGGAAGATTGAAAACATACCCCGGGAAGCCAACAGCCTAGCGGATGAACTCGCCAAAGCTGCCTCTAGCAAAGAAGAGTGGCAACATCTGCACTGTCCATACGAAGTGCAGTCACACCCCAGCATTGAGAAAAACGAAGCCCTGACGATGGACCACCATGGAACCTGCTGGATTACACCCATCATGGACTTCCTGAAGGAAGGAAAATTACCGGCTGATGAACCAACGGCCCGCCGAATCTCGAGGAAGTCTTCTAGGTATGCTATCATAGACGGACAGCTTTACCGCAAGTCTTTCAGTCGCCCTTGGATGAAATGCATCCCGCTAGAGGAAGGCAATTATGTTCTGAGAGAACTCCACGAAGGGATCTGTGGGTCACACCAGGCCGCCCCGACCATACTCCGTAAAGCCATGCTCATGGGATACTACTGGGAAACAATGAAAGAAGACGCAGAGGCCTACATCTACGCTTGCCACCAGTGCCAAGTACATGCAAAGAAAACCAGCCAACCACCGGCGGAGCAACAGCCAATCTTAACGGCTTGGCCTTTTTCAACATGGGGGATCGACCTTGTGGGTCCGTTACCGGAAGCAAGCAGACAGAGGAAGTGGATAATCGTAGCGGTTGATCACTTCACCAAATGGGTGGAAGCAGAAGCCCTCTCTACCATCACCCCTGAGAAAGTAATTTCCTTTGTCAAGGAATACATCCTGGGAAGATTCGGCATACCGAATACCATTATCACGGACAATGGGACTCAGTTCACCTCCAGAAAATTCAAAGAATTCTGCGAAAGCTTCCGCATCACACATAGGTGTAGCTCGGTTGCCCACCCGCAGAGTAATGGCATGACAGAGGTTACTAACCGCACCATATGCGACGGCATCAAAAAGAGGCTGGAGGGGCACAAAGGAGCATGGGCAGATGAACTAAACAGCGTACTATGGGCATACAGAACCACCCCGAGACGGGCCACAGGGGAAACGCCCTTCGCCCTAACGTACGGTACCGAAGCAGTAATCCCGGTGGAAATAGGCTCTCCAAGTGACAGGGTAACGTACTACAGCGAAGCCCAGAATGACATCAACTTGTGCTTTCACTTGGACTCGCTGGAGGAAAGGAGGGAGAGGGCCTTCGTCCTCATGGCGGCATGCAAAAATAAAGTCGCTTGGTATCATGACAAGAAAGTAAAGGCAGTAGCTTTTCATCCGGGAGATCTAGTATTGCGAGACGCAGAGGCCTCACAGGCTAGAGAAGGCAGAGGAAAGCTAGCAATCAAATGGGAGGGACCGTACCGGATCATGAAGGTCCTTGGACCGGCTACATACAAATTATGCCACATGGACGGAAGAGACATTCCACGAACATGGAACTCCAGGGCACTTAGAAAATAGTACCAATAGAGCACGTTGCACTCTTTTTCCCTCGGTAGCGGTTTTTTCCCACAGGGTTTTCCCTACTGAGGTTTTTAACGAGGCAACTATAGCTGTAGTGCTGTAACTTTAAATTAAATGGAGATTTGCTTTCGGATACATCATTTTATTATTCGCTTTCGAATATTTCTTTGAGATATGTGGCCATTTTAATTCGCTTTCGAATAAGTGTATGCTTGACCCCCCCATTCGCCTACGATAAAATTTAAGTCCCGGGTTAACATTCGATTCCGGATTTAGACCCGGCTTATGAAGGGCAGCCATAAACAGATGCGTTAAAGTTTGCATTCAAACACAAAAGAAAAGTTGAACCGCATCAAAAGAAAAATATATACTTGTTTCATTAATTGCCCGTAACGGGAAAAATATACATATACAAAGCATCAATCCCTATTATGATTGCCGGACCCCTCAGCTGATCCCTCTTCAGGCGCCGGGGCGGTTTGAGGGACATCATCTTCCTCATTCGGGAGATCGGCTTCATCAGGGAAATCCACCTCTATGTCCCCGAAAGCAACATCCGGGTAGACTTCAGAGCACCGTTGAATGATACGGTCCCCATACAATAGGGCTAGACGCCCGTAAGTAAGGGTCCTCTCCTTCAACTTCTCCTCTGCCGCCAGTCGGTCACCTTTGCAGGACTTCTTCTCCTGCTCTAAGGCCGCCTCGGTTACTTCGAGAGAACGCTTGAGGGTTGCATTCTTGGCAGTCACAGCATCAGGCGCCTTCTTTTGCTGTTCTGCCTCAGCCTTGACCTTCGCCAGGCCCTGCTCCAGCTTCTTCCTCTCCAGAGCACCGGCAATGCTCTGATCGTAGATGCGATCAGCTTCTTCAACCCTCTTCAACTCCTCGTAGAGGAAGGGGATGGCCTGCAGAGAAATAGTTAGACATAGCAAGAAGGTAAAGGAAAGAGTCTAGGACTTACCGTGTATAGCTTGCTCAGGACTTTTGTCCCAATGCTCCGGTTCGACATAGTCTTCACCCGGGAGGAGTCAGCCGGGAGATACATGCCGTTGCTCAGCTCCAGTTGCACTAGAGGATCAGCAAGACTTGTATCTGGGCCAAACTTGGAAATTAAAATATCCCGTATCGGGCTGTCGGTATTCACCGGACCCGAGAAATCAGGTGCTACCTCCTGCATAATAAAAAGTCAGCACAATTCGGCATATATACAATAAAAAAAGGGGGGGTATAACGTACCACTCGGACTTTCTTCCCTTTGGCTGACCCGGATACGGGAGCACCAGGCCTCTTCTTTCCAGCAGGCTCCACACTCACTAAAGGAGCAGCAGGATCCGGACCGGGACCGGAGCAGGTGCGGCAGTAGACGCCTTAGATCCGCTCTTTCGGGCACGCAAGGCTGCAACAGTATCAGCAAGTGACATCCCTGCCACAGGGAGAATAAAAAAATAAGTAAATAAATACCTCGGCCCTCTATGGGATCATTAAAGAACACAGGGAGACCGGTCCTGTCATCAAGCGCTGCCAGGGGCAACCCTTTCGCGGTAAGCTCTCGTGGCATACTGCAGTTTCCAATACTGAGTCGGGACCGCTGTCAGCAGATCGAGGTGGGCTTGTCCCTGAGGCGAGAGCTTATCCTTCTCCCCCCTCATCTCGCTCGCGGGCCGGAAAAACCATATCGTGGGGAATGTCGGCACATTTTTCTTCAACTTGATGAAGAAAAATAGACCCTTAAACCCCTTCACCGAAGAAGTGCGGCCAGAGAAAAACCGGAAAAGAGGCCCCTTAGCCATAGTCAGATGGTCGCTATTGGTGTTTCGGAGAACCGGAATGGCGATATGCCGGAAGAGAGAACCGGTCAGTTGGATGCTGAGGTTACAGCCCAACCAATACGTGGTGCACATGTCCTCCATCACATTTGGGTGCAACTGGGCCGGACATACCCCGTACCGGTTCAGGATAGAGCAAATCCCCTCCGGGAGCGGATAGGTGAACCCGCCCACTACGTGGTGGAGGTAGATGGAGAAATAGCCGGACGGCGGATGATGAACCCTCTGGTCGGAAGCAGGGATGAGACACTCGCAGGCCTCTAACCAGGGGTAATCAGAAGCCAACTGATTTATCTAGTGGAAAGCAATGGAGGAGGCCATCTGTGATATTCTGGGGGTAAGGGTTCTCCCTGAGGTACTCCTGACCAACTGAGATGACTCAGGGAGGTAGACTGGTGCACTGGTCTCTACGGCAGAGCGAGTTCTTTCAGAGGACTCAGAGGTGGAAAGTCTGGAGGCGTCAGAATCCACCTCCACAAAAGGGGACACAGGGCGAGGAGCAGTGCTAGCAGTCCATGAATAGCTCGAAGAACCCATAATAAACAAACAGTAACCCTAGAACTAAGAACAGAAGAAACACAGGAAAGTAGCAGAAAGATGAAGAAAGCACTTACTGGATTTTTGAGAAATGAGAACGCCTAAAACTCAGAATGACGCCCAGGGTTGAAATCAGCGACTTAAATACCCTGCTGGTGGGAAATCGAAGGGTTGCAGCATTTAAGTCAAATCGAAAGTCGCGTCCCTACGGCTACACAGTACGTGGCAGGCAGTGGGTGAGCATGCGTTCCTAGGCAGGGTTTTAGGTGTTAAACCCTAAAGGGTTTACTTCAGACTTAAGGGGGGACTTCTGATGACATCCGGTCCGGCTTTACGGTTCGGTCCGGTGCACCCGGCCCATTCCGGTAGTCCGGACCCGTATCACATCACTCGGTTTGAGAAGCCGCCTTCCGCATCCGGATCCCAACCACCCCTGAGCAGATTCGAATCGAGTCCCCTAGATCCGCGGAGAGATCCTAGGGGAAGAGGTGGTGTCCAAGTACGAATCCACCCCCGTGTTTCACTAGGGCAGGAACACACCACCCACGTGGAAGCTCTTTCAATACCAATCCAACTCTACTATTCCCTCCTATAAAAGGAGGATATCCTGCCTGAGGTAAAGGCTATTGAATTCTATTCTTAATTCTCCTAAAAGTACTTTTTCAACCCACAGGAGCATACTAACTTAGGCATCGGAGTATACTCCAGAGGTTACCGGTGTCACATCGTTTTGTCTTACAGAATACATTGGATCCGGTCAGAACAGCAACCCGGACCCGGATCATCTAGAGGATTTTACGGAATCCATCACTCTCCGCCACATTATCCAACTTAATGGTGAAGCAAGTTTTCCGTTTTTGCAACTGTGATAAAACTTGGTTCTTTATTTGCAATAAAATAAACTCCAGATACCCTTTTCTGAATTGATGAAACC
The DNA here is from genome assembly GCA_039660915.1 of Euphorbia tirucalli. Lineage (NCBI taxonomy): Eukaryota > Viridiplantae > Streptophyta > Magnoliopsida > Malpighiales > Euphorbiaceae > Euphorbia > Euphorbia tirucalli. Next base: position 14,296,690 of record CM077638.1, on the reverse strand, counting down.
ACATAGATTTTTTTTTTTTACTTTTCCCTTTATAATTTATGTTAACACAAAATATTGCAAAGTTCATATTATATCACTAATTTATTTTACTCTTACTTAAAAAAAAAATTCATATTGACGTCAAAAATATACACTTCAATTTTTTTTTTTTAATGTTAATAATAAAGAAATCAAGTACAATATACTAATATTTTAAAGTTAATATAAGTACAATATTTTGGTATACAAAAGAAAAGTATAAAATACATATTAGTTTAATCTCCGGCGTTGTGTAAATAATTTATAAAGACATCAAATCCAACCAAATCTTATTTTAGTTTGGTTTGATTTGAATTTCTTCTGCTCAAATTTAAACCGAATCGCATTCAATTACAAGAGTACAAATTATATAGGAAATTAGAACTTAAAAAATGTCTCTGAACTTATTCATAGCAAATTATCAAAGGTTGTAGGCCTTGATGCCTTGAATATCATCATCGTTCAAGCCTTTGGTTGAACCTCCATCAAAAGCAGAAAACATAATAGCATCTTCCACAGAGCTATGAGCAAGTCCAAGCAGATGCCCTATTTCATGCAATGCTGTTGTCTCCATGTCACATCCACCTTCTACCTTTCATACTACCCATATATCGTCTGCATAATAATGAATTCTCCCATCTTATGGTGGACGTGCATGTGCCAATGTTCCTCCTGGCCCGTCATATGTGTAAGAGATAAAATGTTAACCTAGAATGGCTACCGCATTTACCACCTCAAACACTATTGCCGCTGTCATCTCTTCCACTCAATCCGCGACTGTCTCTGCTGTTATTACTGCCTCATCAAATTCTAGAATAATGGCGGATGGAATAGCTCCTGCACCCCTGTTTTCTACCTCCATCCCAAGTGTTAATCGCTCAAACGCCAAGTTGAATTCATCTAATTTTTTGATTTGGAAGGCACAAATTATGCCTATGGTGAAAGGGAACGGTCTTATGGGCCTTGTGGATGGCACGATTGTTGCTCCACCACAATCATTAGTGAATGCTCATGAAAATCCTGAATTTCAGGCATGGGAAGGAAAAGACCAAAAGATTCTTTGCTGGTTGTTGAATTCTATCTCGGAATCATTGATGCCGCAAGTTATTGGGGCCACTATGGCCAAGGGCGTTTGGGACAAGCTGATACTACCTATTCCATGGGCTCTCATCCTTAAATTCGTATTCTTCGGCATGAGGTGCAAAACCTAGAATGTGGTAATTCATCTATCATGACTTATGTTCAACATGCTAAATCGATTTCCGATAAACTTGTTGCCCTTAGTTATTATGTACCCGAAGAAGATTTGATTGATTGTATTTGTAATGGTTTGGGAGAGGATTATAATGATTTCAACAGGATTCATAATTCCAAAACTAAACCAACAACATTTGATTATTTGTTGGGATCCTTGTTAACTGAAGAGAAGTTACTGCAGCAGTCCAAAGCTGTTGTTTCGTCAGCAGTACAACCCTCCACTCACTTTGCTGCCTGCTCTAGTCAGTAGCGTGGGCATGGCAGGGGCAGTGGCGGCTTCAGGGGCCGCGGTGGTGCTGACAGAAATTCTGTTGGGTATTATTCTGTGCAGGGGCAGTTTGTTGGTGGCGATAATAATCCTGAAAATTATGGAGGTGCTGGAAATTATTGGAATAATCCTGGACAGCAGATTTTGGTCCAAATTCGTCTTATAGAATTGCTGCCCCAGGATAATTTGATGATGCAATTGTTACTTGCTATAACTGCCGTGGTTTAGGTCACAAGGCGAATCAGTGCCAGTCCCCAAAAATGCCCAGAACCCAAAACAATTCCCCTCAATCCAGCATTGCAACCACAAATACACCTACTCAACCTTGGGTTGTAGATTCCAGAGCCACTCACCATCTAACGTCGAATATGGAGAACCTTGCTCTTCATTCCGAATATTCAGGTCTGGAAGAAGTCCAAACTGGGAATGGTATGTTTCTTTCTATAACTCATGTTGGTGAGCATTCTTTTCAATTCGGTTCCAAGTCACTTAAATTTCGTCATATTTTGCATGTCCCGATTGCTAATCGTAATTTATTATCGGTTTTTGCACTAACGAATTATAACCCTGTCTTTGTTGAATTCTTTTCTGATTATATTCTTATCAAGGATTTGGAGTCGAAGGAGATCCTGTTTCGAGGCCAGAGTGATAATGGGCTCTACAATCTTTGTTTAAATTCTAGTTCATCTTTAGTTAGTGCAAATGTTGCTTCTTTGAATGTTTGGCATGCTCGTTTAGGGCATCCTGCCTTACCTATTGTTAAACATACTCTTCATTCTAATAAAATTCAGTTTCAAAATTCTACTGTTTCTTTTTGCAATGCATGTGCTATTAGCAAAAGTCATAAATTGCCTTTTTCTGATTCTGTTACTGTTACTTATTCACCACTTGACCTGATTTGTGTTGATGTTTGGGGACCGGCTCCGGTCAAATCATTTAATGGGTATTCATAGTATATGCTATTTTTTTATCACCATTCTAAATACATATGGGTTTACTTTATGCGTAACAAATATGAGGTTTTGGAAATCTTTAAACTATTCCGTACCTTAGTTGAAAAATATTTCCACACACCTATCAAAATTTTTCAATCTAATTAGGGAGGGGAATTCCAAGCCCTTACACAATACTTGAAACAGAATGGTATTACCCACAGAGTGTCATGTCCTCACACACCTGAACAAAATGGACGAGCTGAGATAAAACATAGACACATTGTTGAAACTGGCTTGTCATTGTTGCACCATAGTCATATGCCCATCAAATATTGGACTGCTGTATTTGAATGTGCTATTTATAACATCAATAGGTTACCTACTAGCACAATTTCTTTTGATAATCCTTTCATAACTTGTTTGGTATTGTTCCTAAATATCAATTTCTTCGTGTCTTTAGTTGTCGATGTTATCCTTGGTTATGTCCGTATGCTAAAAATAAACTTGATAAATGGTCTCTTCCTTGTTTTTTTTTTGGGCTACAGTAAGGTTCACAAAGGGTATAAGTATCTTGATTATCGTACTGGTAAACTTTACATCTCATGTCATGTACTCTTTGATGAACAGGTTTTCCCATTCGCTGTTAGCGGTGATTTTGTGGCTTCAGATTCAGTACAACCTGTTACCTCACCTTTTCAGGTAAACTTGCCCACAAATCAATTACTATAGCCTCATATTTCAAACTTCCCTTCCCCAAACACTAACCCTAATCCCTCACCTCATTCCCCTTCTCCGCACATACCACATCCATCCCCTTATAACAGTTTGGTTCCTTCTCATACACACCAAACTACCCCCATTCCTATGACTGATCTAGGCATTGTGTCGCCACCTTCATCTCGGGTTGTGACCCGGTCTCCAATTCACCGAGACATGGCAGTCACAACCCCGGGATTACCCTTGGTGGTTGATCATCCTGATTATGGTCCATTGCAGCCGTTAGCACCTACAAATGTGAAGTTGACTCATCTTATGGTTACTCAGACTAAAACTAGCACACTGAAGTAGAGGGAAATTCTTGATTTTGTTGCCACAGCCACTGGAGATCCCCTAGTTGAACCTACTTCTTATACTCAAGCAGTGAAAATTCCTGAATGGAGGGAGGCAATGGCTTCTGAGTTTACTGCTCTTCTGTACAATGGTACCTGGGAGCTTGTTCCGGCATCAAAGCTCTGAACATAATCGAGTGCAAATGGGTTTTTCGGATTAAGCAGAAGTCTGATGGTTCAATTGACCATTATAAATCCCGCTTGGTGGCCAAGGGTTTCCATCAGTGACTAGGCATTGATTTTCATGACACATTTAGTCCGGTTGTCAAGCCCGTAACCATTCGGATGCTTCTTACTCTGGCAATATCCTTTAAATGGATAGCTATACAGCTTGATGTCTCCAATGCCTTCCTCCATGGCACCCTAGATGAAGCTGTCTATATGCACCAACCACCTAAGTTTATTGATCCTTGGTTTCTTGATCATGTATATCGACTCAAAAAGTCTCTATATAGTTTGAAGCAGGCTCCTCGCCAATGGCATCGTTGTCTCACTGCTGCCTTAATCTGATTTGGTTTTATAGGTTCCAAATCTGATAGCTCCTTTTATTTCCTGCATACTGCTTCTATAAAAATTCTTTGCCTGATATATGTTGATGACATTTTGCTCATGAGCGATACTCCTTCATTTTTGAATAAAGTGGTTGTTTATCTTGAGTCTCAATTTGCAGTAAAAAATTTGGGTCGACTACATTATTTTTTGGGTATTGAAGTTGCTTGGTCTTCCTTTGGGTTGTTTTGCATCAAACTAAGTATGTCAATGACTTATTGCTTCATGCTAAAATGCACAATTGCAGCTCAATTCCTTCTCCTGTGAATTGTAGTGAGAAATTGACCCTAGAAAGTGGAGAACCATTTAATGACCCTACTCTTTTTCGGTCTGCTATTAGCGGTCTTCAGTATCTCACCTTCACACGGTCGGACATTGCATTTGCTATAATTCGCATTTCTCAATACATGCATGCTCCGACTATTCTTCATTAGAGTGCAATGAAAAGAATTTTGAGGTATTTACGTGGAACTAGCAACTTTGGTATTTCTCTTCGTCCTTCTCGGACTGTTTTGACTGGGTTTACAGATTCAGATTGGGCGAGCTGTCTTGATGACAAGAAGTCAACTACTGGATTTGTTATCTATTTGGGAGCAAATGCCATTTCTTGGTCGTCTTAGAAACAAAAGGCTGTGTCTCGTTCCTCTATAGAGGCCAAATACAGGGCTTTGGCCTCGGCTACTTCAGAATTACATTGGCTTCATGTCTTTCTTCATGAGCTTGGTTTTGTTAAGGTTCCCCCTCCTACCTTGTTTTGTGATAATTTGGGTGCTACATACCTAACCTTAAATCCAGTTTTTCATAATCGGAGCAAACACTTGGAAGTGGATTTCCATTTTGTTTGGGATAGAGTTCGGAAAGGTTCTCTTCATGTGGCTTATCTTTGTTTTAATTATCAAGTTGCTAATGTGCTTACCAAAGGGCTCTCAAAGCAGCATTTTCTATGGCTCTGTGACAAGTTGACCATTGGTTCCTCCCCTGCTCAACTTGAGGGTGGGTGTAAGAGATAATATTCTTTATGCAAATGTGTAATTGTATAATTAGCTGTGGGTTACTCTTGTAATTATATATACTAGGGTTTATGTATAAATACATTAATGAGAATATTACGGTTTGCCATATATCTCTCAGAATGGTCTCCAATCTCTATGATCTCCTCTGTAAAAATTGATGCTTAGATCTCAAGTGTTAAAAAACTCTGTCATTTCAAATGTGAACTGTGAGTTTGCTTGCCATGCTGCGAATGCTCTCTTTACTGGTGCCACAGCTGCTGGTGGTGCATTGAGTAGAAACCCGTATGTTAGATGGTACTTTGTTGACGACCATGTCAGGTTAAAGAAAGCGAAGTGAGATACTTTATGGCTATGGCTATGGATTTTCTTGCCAGACGCCATCCTTGTTCTTCCACTGATGATATTTTCTTCTCCACATCTAGGCATCGCCATCTGCGACCCTGTTTGGGAGTCTAAAATTCCTGTGGTGTTCAGATGGAAATTGAGTTGGTACATTTTGATTGCGGACTCTAACTGATGATCAAAATCATCATTGTTAGCAATAGAAGGGTCTTGATAGTTTAAGTAACCAAAACGTTGAAGGTACTTTTTTAATTCCTGAATCCCTTTAACCTTTTCGCCCTTTCGGCATCCTTCGAGATTTTTCAGGAAACTAAATGTTGATGATGTTTTTATCATCTTTTGATTCTGCTGCTAAAGAAAAAGAAGAAGAATGGAAGTAAATAAAGGTGTCGTAAAAGCTTTAGATGCCATGTAAGTAGTTTTGTGATAAAAAAAATAAGGGCTTGCTTTTTTTTGGGCGAGGAAATTAAGGGCTTGCTGGATGCTATTTATACACTTCATTTTTATTATTTACGTAGGGGTACATATCTTACAATAAGAAAATGAGGAATCGAAGAATTTAAAGGCCGTACAAAGCCTTGATGCCTTGAACATCATCATTGTTCAAGCCCTTAGTTTGCCCAGGAAGAATGGTTGGAAACATAAAAGCAGCTTCAATAGAAGTATGTGCAAGTCCAAGCAAATGCCCTATTTCATGTAATGGTACTGTCTCCAAGTCATTACCATATTCACTTGATCCTACTACCCATTTTTCATCTCCCGTCTTTTGGTGCAAATGAATGAGCCACAATTCCTCTAGGCCCATCGAAACCCATCCCATCTCCGCGATATCCATTGATAAAACCCACAGTTAAATCTGCACTCTTATAATCTTCCACATTTTCAAAACTGTGTTAGTTATTGAAGAATGATTCAAAGAAAAGCTTAATTAGTTATTTCTTAGCAGTAGTGACGTAGTGGAGTGGTGGAGCTAGATTCATGTATTTGTTATTAATTAAATGGGTAAATAATTATGACCTCTCTAAGGTCTGGTAAAATACACTAGTACCTCCCTATGTTTTACATATATAATTTATATCTCCTTGAAGTTTGTCTCTATCATATTATTACCCACCTCAATTCATTATTAAGCTTTTTCTTTCAAAATTGTTGATGTTGTTAAGATTTGTGACTAAGATTAGCCTGTCTCCTATCTAATGTTGATTTTGTAAGGTTCTTTGTCACAAAATTATTTCTTTTTCACTTATTATGAGACTTTTTCCATACCATTTAAGTTGTGATTACATTAGAAAAAAGACATTAAATTGAGAAAAACTTGAATGTAGAACATTTTAAGAGATGATAGTAATCCGTAAATATATATCACATTAGAAATTTAGATAGAAAACCAAACAATATTAATTAGAGGGAGGTGATAGTGTGATAGATGCAAAATACAAGAAGGTATAAATTATATATATAAAACACAAGTAGATACTAGTGTATTTAACCAAACCTCAGGGAGACTATAATTATTTACCCTAATTAAATAGGTGATAGTCGTTTTATGTTAGTGGAATTAGTGGCTTTAGTCTGTTGAGTTTGTAAGCCTATATATAGGCCTGTTTATTGAAGTATTTCACTTAAAATTAAATCACCACTGCAGGTGATAATTAAGAGAATCATTTGCTTTCACTTTGTTTAACTTGTCAACAAATTTGGTATCAGAGCACAGATTGAAAGTGAGTAGAGTGTAAACAAGTGAGTCAAGTGAAACACCGAGAGACATACAGATGGGCAGCAACATCAATGCAATGGGTGTAACACAATCACTATTTCCCATCTTCAAAGGAGAAGGATACGAATTCTGGAGTATTCGTATGAAAACTCTACTTCAATCTCAAGGACCTTGGGACTTGGTAGAAAATGGGTACTTCAATTTTGATGACTTTGATGATGAAAACAGGATGCGGGAAATACGAAAGCATGATTCAAAGGTGTTGATAATCATTCAATAAGCAGTCCATGACAACATTTTTTCACGGATTGCAGCAGCAACGACCTCAAAGCAAAGCTTGGTCTATTTTGCAGAAGGAGTTCCAAGGAGATTCGAAGGTCCTTGTGGTGAAATTGCAATCACTGAGGCATGATTTTGAGACCTTGATGATGAAGAATGGAGAATTGATTGCTGATTTTTTGTCAAGATCAATGGCAATAGTCAGCCAAATGCGATCCTAAGGTGAACGAATCACAGCCTAGACCATTGTTGAAAAGGTGCTTAGAAGTTTGACTCAAAAATTTGATCATGTGGTAGCTGCTATAGAAAATCTAAGGATTTATCAATTTTTACATTTGATGAACTAATGAGGTATCTTCAAGCTCATGAGTCAAGAGTTAATCGATTGCTAGAAAAGAACGAAGAAAAAGCATTTCAAGTGAAAGAGGCAGCCACCAAATTTGGAGAGGGTGATCGTTCAACAGGTCGAGGCCAAGGAAGAGGAGGATTTCATGGCCATGGCCGTGGTTATGGAAGAGGCAGAGGTAGATTTGATGGACAGAAGCAGTCTAGAGACATACAGCCACCAAGAACGGAGTTCAATGTTATCATTGCAAAGGATATGGTAACATAAAAGCTAATTGATGGTACAAAGATCAGAAAGTCAATTTTGCAGCAAAGAATTATGAAGTATCAGAGAATGAAGCTGATTGTAGGCTTTTTATGGCTCACTTTCATACCAATCATACACAAGCTGATTTGTGGTTTGCAGATAGTGGCTGTTCAAATCACATGACAGGCATGAAATCCATATTTAAAGAACTTGATAAGACACAAAAGATGAAGGTACGGCTTGGAAACGGCAAGGAATTATAAGTTGAAGGCTAAGGTACAGTGGGTATTGAAACTAGCCAAGGTGAACTCAAATTTTTCTATGATGTTCAATTTGTACCTGATTTGGGGTATAATTTATTGAGTGTTGGGCAATTAATAGCTAGTGGTTCATTTCCTTTGATGATGGTGCCTGTGTCATTAAAAACAAGCAAACAGGTTAAGAGATGCTCCACATAAAAAATGACGGAATACAAAATGTTTCCACTGGAAGTCTCAAATATGGGTTGCTGCTAAAAAAGATGACGCAAAGCAATGGCATTCGCGTAATAAGCATCTTAAATTCAAGGGTCTGACATTGCTAAATAATAGAGGTATGGTTCTTGGGCTACCAAAAATTGGTTCCATTGATTTATGTGAAGGATGCATTTATGGTAAACAAACCAGAAAATCCTTTCCTATTGGGAAGGCATGGAGAGCCTCTAAATGTCTTGAATTAATTCATGCTGATTTATGTGGTCCTATGGAAACTAAGACGTTTGGTGGGAGTCGTTATTTCTTGTTATTTACTGATGATTGTAGTCGAATGAGTTGGGTATATTTTTGGAAAGCAAATCAGAAACCTTTGAGAAGTCCAGGCACTTTAAAGCAAAGGTGGAAAAACAAAGTCGAAGGTGTATCAAATTTCTTTGTGCTATCAGAGGTGGAGAATTTGTGTCCAAGGAGTTCAATTTGTTTTGTAAAGAGAATGGCATTCATAAGGAGTTGACAACTCCCTACACCTTGGAGCAAAATGGCCTCGTGGAGAGGAAGAATCATACCGTTGTAGAGATGGCAAGAAGTATGCTGAAAACAAAGGGACTTCCAAATCAATTTTCGGCAGATGCTGTAGCAACAACAGTCTATTTATTGAATCTCTCTCCAACAAGGGCTGTCAGGAATAAAACTCCATATGAAGCATGGTGTGGCAAGAAACCATCTGTAAGTCATTTAAGAGTTTTTGGTTGTATTGCTTATGCTTTGGTACATTCTCAACTTCCTTAAAAGCTTGATGAAAAATCTGAAAAATGCATTTTTATTGGCTACTATACATAATCCAAAGCATATAAGTTATATAACGCTCTTAATGACAAAATTCTAATAAGAAGAGATGTAGTATTTGATGAGAAAGCAAGTTGGGATTGGCAAGATAATTAAGAAAAGATGTAGGGGCAGGTTCCTGTGATTAATTGTGATTCCCCAAATGAAAGTTTACAACCAAACTCAAATCGATCTTCCACGGATTCACCAATTTCTTCAACTCAAAGTCACAGCTCTTCATCCTGCCTTACAGGATCTTCGAATCTAGACTAGCCATAAACGTTTATATCTTTATCTGACATATATGCATCTTGACAGTTTGCTCTTATTGTTTCAGATCCTATGAGCAATGGCGGAAGAATTAACAACAATTGAAAAGAATGCAACATGTGAGATGGTGGACTTACCAAAAAGCAAAAGTGTAATTGGTTTTAACACGGGTGTTCAAGACAAAGCTTACTGCAGATGGAAGCATACAGAAGCACAAAGCTTGGGTTGTGGCGAAAGGCTATGCACAACAACATGGCATTGATTTTGATGAAATGTTTTCTCCAGTATCTCATTTGAAAACTGTGAAAATCATTCTAGCATTAGCAGCATAACTATAATGGCCAGCTTACCAATTTGATGTGAAGTTAGCATTCCTCAATGGAGATTTACAAGAGGAAGTTTATGTAGCCTAACCAGAAGGTTTCACAAAGAAAGGCAAAGAAGCAAAGGTGTACAAATTGAAGAAGGCGTAATACGGATTGAAACAGGCTCTTGAGCATGGTACAACAAAATTGATGGTTATTTTCAGCAAAATGGATTCAAGAGAAGTGCAAATGAGCCTACCCTCTATGTGAAGATCTGACCAGTTTTGGTATTTGTGCCGTAACTTTTGTGTCTGACTCTGATTGGAGTGATTCAAAACGCGTTAGAAAGCTTAGAGAAAGATGTACAAATTTTTAGTTTTACATTTTTCCAAATTCAGAAGTCATCATTGTCGAAATTAGCTTTGAAGTAGCTGTCTCTGCAAACATTATTCTTCAAATTCTTCATCGTTCTTTCCTACAATCTAAGGGAGTACTTTTTTCCTTTTCTTTCCACTTTGTGCTTAATTTATATGCATTTTCAGGAGTAAATGCATGATAAGTGTTAGGGAAGGGAAAAATTAGGGATAATTTTTAACTTTTAGGATAGTTTAATATTTGCTTTTGTTATATTCTTGTGCTACTTAGGAATTGCATGTAGTTTTTGCATAATTTTCTCCATAAATCGGATTCTCAGTTATCTATTGACAAGCGAATTAGACTTAAATTTAAATTGTGAAATTGTCTTTGTTTAGCCCTTGGAAAATCCTAATTTTTGTCATCATTAAATATAATGAACCAATTGGAAGTGGGAAGATTAGAATCAAAGCATGTTAATGGGTTTGTCATGAGGATTGGGGGTTAGCTTGGTTTGCATATGCTCTACATTTGATTTTGATAGAATTTGATGAAGTTTAATTGATCAATTGCTTTCAAAAAGTTTGTTAGCTGATAGGTTGTCAACCCGTCAAAGTTAAATTTAATATCTCCGGTTCCTTATACTGGGTAGTATAGCAAGAACGGGGTCGAACCACAGGGATTAATGCAGGTATATTTATTTGCAAAAAGAAAGGAAATTGATTGGATTGAAATAAAAATAAATGATGTGATTTGTGTATTTGCAAAATGTAAATTAAGACAGAATAAATCAATAGAAAGGAAAACTAGCCGAGATACTTTTCAGTTTAATTCTGTAATTCAATCACAGACACCAAAGATCCAATTCAATTATCCAAATAGGTAGAGTTATAGTTAAAGGTGAAACGCACTCAATAACCAATCTTTTCTTAATTTATTGATAATCTGAGAAACGCCCGAATAAACTACTTCCCTAGCCAATAGATAATCTCTAAGAAACCTCTTAATAAGAATTAACCTATGGCAGCATTAAACACAAAAAAGACCTCTATCTTAGTTAATGAAATCGGAAACGCCGTAAATCATAAAAACTAAACTATTCAATTCCGTTAACTTTACACAAAGCTAACTTGCCACTATGATAGAACAACAATCACGGATATATTATTCTATTCGGTGATATGCAATACAATCAATCAATTAATTGGCCAAATCAATTTAATTAAATCAATAGCAATATAACAAATTATAATCGTTGGAATTGAATAAATATTCGGATAAAAGAATACAATTAAAACATAAGTCTCATGAATATGATGGAATTAAACTTCTAAGTACCTCAACTAGAAAAGAGTTTAGCTACTCATAACTAAACAAAAATCTACAGAAAATCTTCAAGAAAAACTTGCAGCCTTGTCCCCTCTCCAAGCCTCTACCAAAACGGTTTTCAAGTAGTCAAAAACTGAACCCTAAACCTTCTCCTCTTTTTCTCTTTTATAGCTCTCCTACTCCTAACCTAATTAGGAGTCTCATTAACCTACTTAATTAAAGAGGCCTGCTGGAAATTAAAGTGCAAGCCATGGGCTCCTTAAAGAGAAATTTGGCCCAATTAAGAAGAGAAGGTCAACAAGGATTGACTCGCAGGACCCGAACAGGCTGCATAAAACCTCAGCTAACTTCCTCGATATAGCTCCGATTGGCGCGATTCAAGGTGCTATGGAAAGCTAACGGATAGACGCACAATCTTGCAGAACAAACCTTGAGCTAAGACAGCCTCGAACACTGTTGAAAATCCAGTTGAAGTTCAAGCTCCAACAAAACCTCTTCTAGCAGTCTTCCTAAAAAGCCAAAATCTACTTCCAAGCACCTAAAAGAGGTAAATAACACTAAATAAGGATATATAAAACAAAACAAACAAACTAATTAAGAAAATAATAAAACTAATACTAAAATGCTAAAATAACTAAGAAAATAAGTTAAAATGCACCTAAATATGCTTATGTGAATATGAGTTATCATTAGCTAATGCGAAGTAAGTGAGTTTGTTGCCAACTTATGGAGGATGAGATAACTAGAGTTTAGCTTACGATTGATAATGTTGGTTGAATTGTGTTGAAAATGTTAAATTTTAGAATTCAATTATCTCGATTACCCTTAAGTCTTGAATTGGGAGATGTGACCAATTCACCTTAAGCAAGGTATGAACAAAATTATTCCTTGTGTATAGAGAGTGGCTTAGGAGGGAGAGCAACCTTCTCTTAGGAGACCCTTTTTATTGCTCGAAAAAGCGAACCTTTCGCATTCCAACACCCATAAGTTTTGAGTCGGGGGATAGGCCCACCTCGCCTTAAGCAAAGTTAAAGAAAAAATGACTTTGTGTATGGAATGTAGCTTATGGGGAGAGTTACCCCTCATTGGAGGCCTTACCAATACTCGAAAAATTGGAATGTTGACCCTTGGCTTAAATTGATAACTATTTTGGTTTGAAGTGCTTTAAGTATGAATAAAAGTTTAAAACCTCTAGATGTCTTTCTAAGTTGGATGATTCACTTGCCAAAAGTTAGTTAATTAAATAATTTGTGGCTTTTTTTTTCAATTGACTAAGTCTTGTGAAGTCGGGTTAGATGTTTTGTTTATGTCGACTTGTTTGATTTCTTGGTTTTTATGGTTAAGCTCATTGGCTTGTGGAGTTTTAAAACTTCCTATGGAATTTTGGTGACTTTAGCTTCCTTGAATGAACGGTTAAGGATTTACTCGGGTTCAAACATAGTCAATTTTGGGTGAAATTTTCCTTTAGCCCTAGTTTGCTTGAGGACAAGCAAAAATCCAAGTGTGGGGGAATTTGATAACTCATATTCATATAGGCATTTTTAGGTTCATTATAACTTGTATTTTTAGTTATTTTTGCGTTTTTAGTGTTAGTTTTATTATTTACTGGCCTAGTTTGTTTATCTTATTTTATTTATTCTTATTAGTGTTATTCATATCTTTTAGGTGCTTGGTAGCAGATTTTTGGCTAATTAGGAATGTTGCTAGAAGAGGGATTGCTAGAGGCTGAACTTCAGTTGGGTTTTCAAGATAGTTGGAGGCTATTTTAGCTTCAGAATTGTTATGCAAAGTGGTGCGTCTATCCGTTAGCTTTCCAACGCATCTTGAATCGTGCCAATTTAAGCTGTACCGAAGAAGTTAGCCTAGATTTTCTATAGCATGTTTGGGTCCTGCGGGTCAACCTATTTCTGTTGATTTTTTCTTCTAAATTGGGCTTCCTATTTCACTTAGGAGATTTGGGGTGATATGGTTTATTTTTTGGGAAGTCTTTTTCATGAAGGACTGCTCTTTAGTGAAGAAGTTTTAATTTAGGAGAGTTTGGGGGGTCTTGGAACAACTTGTCCTGATTGGGTGAGGAGACCTAATTTTAATTCTTTAGGAGTCTTTATTCTGGGGAGAAGGAATCGTTTTTCTGGGGAGCAGCAGACGTGAGGGAGAGTTTTTCAGCAGTTTTGGTGAAGAGGACGAAACGGAGGAATTCGGCGAAACATCTATACCGAATCACAGTTTTTCTTCTCTTTTCCCATGCTTCTCTTCATCTTTTCTTTTTATGTTTTAGATACCATGTGTAGCTAAATTCTTTTATCTAGGGTTTTGATGTAGTACAATTCGTTAAGCTAATGAAAGTATTATAGTATTTCTTACCTTATTCATACAATATCTATTATCTTGCTTATTTCTTGCTCTTGTTTGGCCATCAATTACTTGTTGTTAGATTAAAATAGTATAGAGTACCGGGAGGGAATACTATTGAAATCAGAATTGAGATAAGAGGTACATAAGTTAGGGTTTGAACGAAAGTAACATAACCTGAATTTATGCGGAGTTCCTTAGATGATTCAAACTTAATGAGTTAAGTGTATGTTATTATCACTGTTGGGAAATAGGGTTAGTAATATATGTTTAACATTGATGAAATCTCTTGGAAGAGAGTGTTTTCGACATAAAATAATTCTCCGTTGCTTGAATAATTGAATTGTTTGATTGCACAATATATTGGTTAGCTAAGCATTTTATGAAATCGAAACCCTAGACATTCTCTTCTATTGAATTTCCTTTATTTGTTTTCTTTGTTTTTTATTTAATTGGTAGTTAATATAAATCAAATCAATATTCGATATCTGCTTCGTTAATAGTTTTAGTGAATTAGTTGGTGATTAGTAAACAATCTCCATGGGAACGATCTTTACTTACTCTTTATTACTTGATACGATTTTGTGCACTTGCAAATTCTCACATCAGGTTTTATTTTTAGTTTTCTTTTAGTCTTAGTTTTGTTTCCTTTCTCTCATGGAAGATAATTTTCTCTTCTAGCTAGGAGGAATTCGGTCTTGTAGGATCAACTGTGAGATCAACTATTCTTACTTTCTTCTTTAATTCAAGTAATTGATTTCATTCTGTTCTTATTACTTTTGCATGATTTAATTGAATCTTTGATTTAATTATATACTTGTGATTGATTTGCTAGTTAGAAGATTACATACGTAATTATTTAATTCACCTAACCTAAGTAGCAAATAACATGGTTAATTATGGAAATGTTTTTAATTCATGTTATGAATGGAATTGATATGCTTTAAATAATCCCGCTTGTGTGATTATTGAGTAGAATTAGTGTCTCTTTCATGTGTTAATGCTTTTGATTGAATTAAATTCTGAAGGTTGTTTAGAACTGTTAGATTAAATAGATATAATTAATAAGCTTCTCTTGGTTATCTATTCTGTAAGAAGAGATTAGGTGATTCATACTTTGTGATAGCCATAGCTAATTTATTTGAATGCGTTGAAGTTATCCTTTGTTTTTGATCGATGATCGGTTGGTTTGACTCAAGACTTAAATCTGCTTTCTAGCTGGAATCTGCCTCATATAGATTTTTACCTGATTATTTTGTTTCTGTTATTTTCAAATTTTAATTGCAATTTATAAACAACCCCCTTTTCTTTTCTTGTTAAATTCTAGAAGAAATAATCTGGCCAATCCCTGTGGATTCGACCATACTTCACCTTTACTGCATATTTTGGTTTTGAGGAGTAGGTATTTAATTTTGGTGTGCTCCGCACGCATCAAACAACCTCGAAGCAAGCTTGGTCTATTTTGCAGAAGGAGTTCCAAGGAGATTCGAAGGTCCTTGTGGTGAACTTGCAATCGTTGAGGCGTGATTTTGAGACCTTAATGATGAAGAATGCAGAATTGATTGCTGATTTTTTGTCAAGGGCAATGGCAATAGTCAGTCAAATGCGATCCTAAGGTGAGCGAATCACAGCCCAGACCATTGTTGAAAAGGTGCTTAGAAGTTTGACTCAAAAATTTGATCATGTGGTAGCTGCTATAGAAGAAGCTAAGGATTCATCAGTTTTTACATTTGATTAACTAATGGGATCACTTCATGCTCATTAGTCAAGAATTAATCGATCGCTAGAAAAGAACAAAGAAAAAGCATTTCAAGTGAAAGAGACAGCCACCAAATTTGGAGGGGGTGATCGTTCAGCAGGTGGAGGCCAAGGAAAAGGAGGATTTCATGGCCGTGGTTATGGAAGAGGCAAAGGTAGATTTGATGGACAAAAGCAGTCTAGAGAACAACCACTAAGAATGGAGTTCATTGCTATCATTGCAAAGGATATTGATGTGTGTCAAAAAAACCAAAAATAATAATCTTCATACTTAAACTACAATTGATTTGTAGATAGCACTGAGCAGGGTCGAACCCACAGAGATTGGTTGGTTATTTCTTTTAAAATTTAGACAATAAAAAGTAAAAAGGGGGTGTTTAACAATTGTAATTAAAATCTAAAAATAGCAAAAACAAAATAATAAGGTAAAGTCTATATGAGAAAGATTCTAGCTAGAAGACAGATTCAAGTCTTAAGTCAAACCAACCGATCATTGATCAAACACAAAGGATAACTTTAATGCATTCAAATAAATTAGCTATGGCTATCACAAAGCATGAATCACCTAATCTATTCTTATGGAATAGATAACCAAGAGAAGCTCATTAATTATCTCTATTTAATCGAACAGTTCCAAACAAGCTTCGGAATTTAATTCAATCAAAAGCATTAACACACAAAAGAGACACTAATTCTACTAAATAATCACATAAGCGGAATTATTTAAAGTATATCAATTTCATCCATAACATGAATCAAAAACTTGTCCATAATTAACCGTGCTATTCGCTACCTAGGTTAAGTGAATTAAACGATTACATATTTAATCTCCTAACTAGCAAATCAGTCACAAGTATATAATTAAATCAAGGATTCAATTAAATCATGCAAAAGTAATAAGAACAGAATAAAATCAATTAATTAAATTAAAGAAGAAGGTAAGAACAGTTGATCTCACAGTTGATCCTACAAGACCGAATTCCTCCTAACGAGAAGAGAAAATTATCTCTCCATGAGAGAAAGAAAGAAAAACTAAAACTAAAAGAAAACTCAAACTAAAACCTAAAAAACTCCCCACCTAAAAACTAAAACTATCCCCTTTTAAGAGGAAGAAGAAGACTCCTCTTATGGAAGTTGGAAAGAAAAAGGAAATAAAATCCTAAATAGAATAAAACTCTAATTAGGAAAATTAGAGAATATCCTAAATAGAATTAAAAGTTGATACAAATAAAATAAAACTAATTAGGAAGTCTTCTAATCCCATAAAAACTCTACAAATTCATAGCTCCCCATAAACTAGGATCTTGGCTTATGCAAAACAGCTTTCTAGACCCATTTTCAGCATCAATAGCACTCCATAAGCTATGCTAATGGGTTAGGACTTCAAGCTCCAACTTCATTGCACTCCAAGCTCCTAAATACGGCTCTTTAAGCTCATTTCCAACTTCAGAGTCCCTAGCACAAGTAATTACACAAAATGAAGTAAATCCAAGTTAACTAAAAATATATCAATTATAGCCTATAAATAAAGATAGATTACGTGCATAAAATGCACTTATCAAAATTCGCCCCACTTAAACCTTGCTTGTCATCAAGCAAACAAAACAAGTCCAACTCCAAAGACAATTAAAAGCATATTATATCTCACAAATCATAGTTTCAAAAATCAACTAATAAATCAAGCACGCTTATCAAGGGAGAGACGCAATAAACTTGGCACTTAGCCCTAACTAATGCACTCAAAGCTACTCAATTAACAACTAGAATATTTTGCATCACTAGGATAGTAGACCCCTAATCACTTCTTAATAAAAAACATAAACAAGGGACAATAGGATTTGAATAAGCACACAATTCATCTAAGACACAAACAACTAATGGATCACTTTGTGATCTTACTTTATTTATTTATTTATTTTTCGCAACATTTAACCTTACTTAAGGTGCTTTAGCTTTTCCGAACGGATAACAAAAATGGAGCAAACACAATGCACCCGACTTACTTGGCTAAGCATATTCATTAAGCGGCTACTAGCACTATTCATAACTTGGATTCGCAAATCAAGCCAGCGGAATAGAAATTCTCGTGAATTTTTTTCTTTTTTCTTTTTTTTTTCTAATTTTTTTTTTTTTTTGATAAATTAGCATAGACATTCAAAATAAAAAACATGCATAATACCTATTTAATCCCTTAATTTATGGTAAATCAAAAGAAGTTTCTTATACAGCCTATGTCTCTAAGTGATACATCTCAATTCAAGTGTCTAGTGATCACAATGATTTCAACTAGCTAGAGCCTCATGCTTTATTTGTGCAAACATCTCCCTTAACAAGTACACAAGACATAAAAGAAAAAAATTTCGGAACTACAATTGCAAAAAGAAAAATAATGAAAAATTTTCAAAGGAGTTGGAATTAGTTTTCATTTGCAAGAGATTCAAACAATTCAAATAATATGGACAAATTCACAATGTGAAACCCCTCCGCCCACTTAAATCTGCACATAGCCCTCAATGTGCAAGAAAGCAAAACAATCACAAACCAGAATAAAATAAAGCAAGCAAGTGAGAACGGAACTCCCCTGGTTTATAAATGCTGAAGACCAAATACTCCTAAGGGGAAGGCGGGCACAGGGGATTGTGCTCTTGAGTCTGTTACAGCTTAGCCATAATAGTTTCAATTCGGGCCACCTCTCTTCATCCTACGCCCCTGCTTTGAGTTATGAGAGATTGATTATCCTTGATTTGAAACAAATAGTAGCAATACCTCCCAATTTGCCACCAAGTAAGCACAAAACAACTATAAAATCAAGAAAACTAATTATCCAAGAGATATTAAGATAACATCATACTGAATAATAGATATAAACCACAGATCAACAAGCAACGGCATAATTATTAGCAATGAAATCTCAAATATATACTCAACCATTTATTACAATCTCCACGAAATTGTCAAATTAATTGAAACATGGTAGCAGCTAAATAGATAGGGAAAAGCTAACATCAATTTGACCCCGCAATAGTGAATCAATTTTGCACAATAAATATTTGCAATCAAAAGTTGAGTAAGATATAAGCAATTTCCAATTCTCAATTAAGCAGTAAAATTAGCCTACAATGAGGCTATGCTAGCATCTAATCACTAATTTCCAAAGCTTCTTAATCAAAATTCAAGATAAAACATTTTTGAAACTTAAAATTTATTGCACTTATGAAAAATTGCAGCGACGGTTCAGAGCAATGAACTAATTCCAATTCAATTCTCTCATCAATTATCAAATTAGCATATAGATTTGAAACAATAATTTGAAAAATCAATTGGGAGGGAAAGAATTTGCAAACTAGAGTGGGGCTTTTCTGAGGCAAAATTTGCTGCTATGGACTTTTTGCTGGCCAGAGGTTGTTTAGTCACCGAAATCTGATCTGAAACAGGGGACAACGACTACCGGTCTGAAATTTGTGTTTCAGTCGCTGGAATCGATTTTCTAGCCACCATAATCAGTTCTGAAAATAGTGGAGTCGACGGCTACCAGAGACGGTGTTGGTTCAATATTGATAGAGGGCAGAGCGGCTTGAAGAAGAGGTGGAGGCGGCTGCTTTTCGAGATTGGGAAAGGGCTGGGCGGCGACGAGGCGTGTCTTGCAATTCGCGATCTGCAACGCTACTGTGGCGGCGAGCTGCTTATTGGCATGCGATTTCTGACCTGGTGGTTGTCTCGTCTTGGCCATCGGTGATGGAGAGGCTACGACGGCGTGTTGAAGGCTGCAGCGACGGAGGAGCAAGGGTGGTGGCTACTGGCTCGGTTGGGGGTGGAGAGAACGAGTCTGCAAAAGAAAATTAGGGTAGAATAAGAAAGTCAAAAGGAAAAAAAATTGTTTAAATATTTTCTCTTTTCTTTTTTCTTTTTTAAAATAAAATAATAAAATAAAACAAAAGACAAAAAAAAAATTTGAGCTTTGCCAAAATGAGGCAGAAGACTAATTGCCTCAAGCCATGATCATGGCTTAAATCACCCCTCTTAAATTTATCACTAAAAAAAATAGAAGACTAATTCTCTCAAGCCCAGATCACGGGCTATGACGTTTCTTGAGTAAAATTTCTGATTCTGAAAATTCACACAAGCAAAGATCTTGGCTTAATTGAATTTTTCTGCACATTAAAAACAATTAATTAGGGACATGAAACATGATCAAAGGCAATGAAGGAAGCTCAAAATTTATTTTAAAAACCTAAAAAGCTAAACTAAAAGCATTAAATTAAGCATAAAATTAAAGAAAATAAACTAAAATAAATTGAATTTGGATTGCCTCCCAAAAGAGCACCTTTCTTTATTGTCTTTGGCTAGACAATTGCAATTTTGCATTATCCAACTCCCACTCTTTCATCCTTTTGATCATCCCAATTATAAGCATATGGAATTTCAAATAAATCTCCCATGCCTTCTCCCTGCACACTAGAATCAATCATGTCAATAATAAAAACAAATTCAATTTCATTAGTACTATTACCTTCATGCATATTGATTTTTATATTATTGGTCTCTATAGGTAAATCACTTGACAAAATTGAAATTGATTTTATTACGGTCCCATCATTTATATCCATGATGTAAAAATCTTTTTCATAGATTAATTCATCATTAATGGTGGAAATCTTATCATCAATTACTATATCTTCTATGTGATCTTCTTCTTTCTCTTCTTCTAACACTAGCTTTATGAACTCTTCTTTCTTCTGCACTGACTCAGAATCTTGAATCAAAATTTGGGTTTCTAACTTATCCATGATCGTAGTAAAGTAGCTCATTTGTGAATTCAAATTTTTGAGTCTAGTTTGTGTTTCTGATTGAAATCTCATGGTATATTGCTGAAATTGTTGAAAGTTATCAGCTAAAGCATAAACAATATTTTAAAGAGACATACCTGAACTTGATGAGGATTGATCAACATAAGAAAATTGATAATAATTATGATTTGATTGATTCTCATAATGAAAACTGGGATAAGAATGATTAAAAGGATCAACATAAGGGTCATAGTTCCATTGGAACTCATCAACATGTTGAATTGGATGATCCATCAATTCCCAAAATTGCTAAATAGAAGAAAAAAAATAAAAAGAAATAAAACGATTGAACACCAATCCCCGGCAACGGCGCCAAAATTTGATGTGTGTCGAAAACACCAAAAATAATAATTTTCCTATTAAAACTACAATTGATTTGTAGATAGCAGTGAGTAGAGTGGAACCCACAGAAATTGGTTGGTTATTTCGTTTAAAATTTAGACAATAAAAAGTAAAAAGGGGGTGTTTAACAATTGTAATTAAAATCTAAAAATAGCAAAAACAAAATAATAAGGTAAAGTCTACATGAGAAAGATTCTAGCTAGAAGGCGGATTCAAGTCTTAAGTCAAACCAACCGATCATCGATCAAACACAAATGATAACTTCAATGCATTCAAATAAATTAGCTATGGCTATCACAAAGCATGAATCATCTAATCTCTTCTTACGAAATAGATAACCAAGAAAAGCTTATTAATAATCTCTATTTAATCGAACAGTTCTTTAAGGTCATTTCTAAGCTCCCAAATACGGCTCTTTAAGCTCATTTCCGACTTCAGAGTCCCTAGTACGAGTAATTACACAAAATGAAGCAAATCCGTCTAAGTTAACTAAAAATATATCAATTAAAGCCTATAAACAAAGATAGATTATCCGCCTACGCGAACTAAAAATATATCAATTAAAGCCTATAAATAAAGATAGATTACGTGCATAAAATACACTTATTAGATATGGTCACATAAAAGCTAATTGCTGGTACAAAGATCAGAAAGTCAATTTTGCAGCAGAAAATTATGAAGTATCAGAGAACGAAGCTAATTGTAGGCTTTTTGTGGCTCACTTTCATACCAACCATAAACAAGCTGATTTGTGGTTTGTAGATAGTGGCTGTTCGAATCACACGAGAGGCATGAAATCCATATTTAAAGAACTTGATAAGACACAAAAGATGAAGGTTGATTATTGATCTTCATACTAGTTGAAGGCCAAGGTACAGTGGGTATTGAAACTAGCCAAGGTGAACTCCTAACTTTTATATATGTAAAACACAAGGAGGTATTAGTGTATTTGACCAAACCTCAGGGAAATTCGAACTATTTACCCTAATTAAATACCTAATTAAATAGCTGATAGTGGTTTTATGTTAGTGGAATTAGTGGCTTTAGTGGACTTTAGTCTGTTGAGTTTGTAAGCCTACATATAGGCCTGCTTATTGAAGTATTTCAATTAAAATTAAATCACCACTGCAGGTAATAATTAAGAGAATCACTTGTTTTCACTTTGTTTAACTTGTTCTTTTCCCAACATTAGCTTCCAAAAGCTCTGCCTACTGGATCAATTGCTTCTACTTGTGTTCCTGGAAGAATTAGATGATACTTAATCACTGGCCATCACTGGATTCCGGGAAAGAAAGCACTATATGGGATTTTTATGTTGAGTTTCGGGTTTTCTTGTCGGACTCCATCCTTGTTTTTCCATTGATGATATCTGCTACTCCGCATCTGGGTAGCAGCATCTTCGACACTATTTCCGAGTCTCAAACTCCGGTGGCCTTCAAATGATAGTTGAGTTGGTATGTTTTGATTACGGACTCTAAAACATCATTGAAATCATTATCATCCTCGTCATCGTTAGCAAGTGATTGGTTTTGATTTAAATAAAACGTTGAAGGTACTTTTTCAGATCCTGAATGCCTTGAACCTTTTCGCCCCTACTATATCCTTGGAGTTGTTTAAGGAAATCAAATGCCGATGATTTCTTATCATCTTGATTCTGCTAAAGCTGTAATGTGGTTGCAGATAAGGGAAACGAGGAGAAGAAGGAAAGTAAATTCAGAGAGGGAAAAAGCTTTTATTAGATGCCATAGAATAGAATGACTCTAAATCAAATTGAGTTTCTGCTAAAACAAAGCACTACTTGCTTTGGTTCGGTGCTATTTCATGATCCCTGAAGCCTATGTAGATTATTATTTTTTTTTTTTTTAAAGTTCATATTTCACAATACATTTTATTAATTTGTGGAAGAATATGTGGATCCCATATAGAAATAAACTAAAAACAATAGTATGAAGATCAATAATCAACCGTTAATATACTTTTAACGACTAGGCAGTTAATGTGAGAACGAACATAACTGTCATTAAGATTGCACACCATATTCATATTATGAGCTATGCTCCACCCATCTCATTTTGATAGACTATTTGCTATTTTCCAACTTAAATTATAAATAACTTTTCTTTTATAAAAAGGAAGAAGACCCTTTTTGGAGCATGCGTATCCATAATCCACCTATTTAGTATCCGATCTATTGAAATGGTTCTTTTGGTACCTAACGTTTCGAAATCAAGAACATCTAGTACTTAACATATTAAAAATCTAGAATATTTTGATCTTTAGACAGTTATTAATATCACTATAATAACTTACATAATCATTGTTATTGTAATAGACAGATCTTTCTTACTTTTCACTAACATTGTTTAAACCACCAAATATCATTAATTTCATTGAATTTTATTATTCGGATATTAAATGTTCTCGATTTCTATAGATCTATACCAAAAGGACCAAATCAATAGGTCAAGTACCTAGTAGGCGTATGGTGGATAGATCTCGCCCAAAAAGGTCTTTATTTCTTTATAAAAATTAATTAAATTGTAATTTTTCTATTATGTCCCTAGCTATTGTGCATATAAATCAACAAATCATGCTAAATTAATTTAAATTATAAATTTCTTTTGCTTCAAATACAAACTTTATGAAGAATTGTCACTAGTTAGTATTCATATATTTTTATTGGTTAGTTGAGTAAGGGTAAAATAGTAATATCTTATGTAAAAAATTGTTTTTAAACTATATTAATTAAAATTTTTTAAACTACGTACAAGACGAATTAGTTTATCAAAATGGGACAAAAGGATTATATAGTAAACTTATATAAATAGCTGTCCATATGTCAATCCAAATTATTTAAAATAAATAATTTGTTTGTATATAATAATGATTATTACTATATTTAAAGACTTTTTACTAGCTACAACAAGATTATTATTAATTAATACAATTAAAGATTTGTTTCCGTATATAATAAATTAGAATAAATAATTATTACATTTAGAGAGTTATTTTATTTCTAAATTAGTTGCTATAAAAATAAATCATTACTATTCTAAATAAAATAGAAAGTCAATTATACTTTTTAAGTAATTACTTACCATGCATGTTGTAAGTTACAATATTTTGAGTATAAGTTCGTTTTTTCTCTAGCTAGACTAATTTGTTTCTTCATCCGATTCGGTTTTGTTTTATTTCATATCAAATCAAATCAAATTTTATTTCGATTCAATTTGGTCTAAATGTTTCATAATATTCCATTCAATTTTTGAATGATTGAGTTTTTTTTTTAAATCAAAGTAAATTTTGCTTAAATGTAAAAATAAATTAATGTTTCGTGCATGCACATGAGTACAAATTATTTTTTATTGTTGCAATTTGCTGATCAAATCATGTCTGTTTGCAAATTTTTCACTTTGATGGACGTTTTCATTTGTTCTTTTTGTAACCGAAAACATATTTCTTATACAACTTTGATCCTCTTGTTCAATTTTAGTAATTATTTTCATCACACTGATAGGAAAAATATACCGACCACAACGTCAACAACAAATACAGAATAAATTTTCATTATGATTCTTTCTCCCGACTCGTATGAATCTTGGAGGAAACTAAAAATTTGAGCAATACCAAGCAACAAAAATAAAGCAATGCACAACAACACAAACACGCAAGATTTTTACGTGGAAAACCCTCCCAACTAAGAAGTAAAAACCACGAGACCCTTAGGCCGCTTAATCTTCCACTGTCAACTAATAATGGGAAATTACAACAAGTCTTCCCTAGATGAACTAGAGGTATATACCATGAACATTATATTCTTGGAATGAATCATCAAGAAACATGGAATCAAAACAAAAGTGAGAGAAAAGACCAAGAACATACCAAAAATACACATAATTTTCCTTTGGACGAAAATTCCCTCTGGACCTCCAACAATGATATCCAGCGTTCAGATTGAAGACACAGATGTTAGAAACACTCTGCTCAAATTTCACGGCAATCCAACAGTCGAAACTTCAGCAAATGGCTAAAACGTACAGCTGGTGATAGAGAAGCAAAATGGGTTTCAAAACTCTTTCTCTCTCTCTCTCTCTCTCTCTCTCTCTTTTTTGTTTCTTTTTCTGCCTCTCTTTTTCTCACCTCACCTTTTCACTTCACATACATGGTAAAGTCTTTCTTACACCTCACCTCACAAAGTCCACTTTTTAACCTCTTAAAGTGTAGCTCACAAAGAGCTTCCTCATGTTGGAAACCCAACGAATCTCCCCCTTTCTAACTACGAGGAAGAACTCAACAACCCGGTGATCGAGCAACACACCTTTAGCTTCTCCCTAGCTAAAGCCTTTGTCATCATATCGGAACCATTATCATTGGTATGAACTTTATCAAGCTCAAACAACCCTTCTTCAAGGGCATCCCTAATCCAGTGATATCTCATATCAATATGCTTTGTTTTCTGGTGGTAAGTAGAGTTTCTGGCAAGGTGAATTACACTTTGGTTATCACAAAGCACAACATAGGGTTGTTGCTTGAAACCCAACTCCTGCAAAAACCTTTTCAACCATAACATCTCCTTACCCGCTTCCGTTGCTACTATATACTCAGCCTCTGTTATAGAAAGTGCAACACACTTTTGCAATCTTGATAGCCATGACACAGCTCCCCCTGCAAAAGACATCAAATAACCAGATGTAGACTTCAAGCTATCATTGTCACCTGCCATATCAGAATCTGTGTACCCAACCAGCACTGGCTTTCCATTCCAAAATGTGAGACCCAATTTGGAAGTACCCCGAAGAAATCTGAAAATCTAGTTAACTGCTTCCCAAAACTTCCTACCCAGATTTGACAGAAAATGGCTAACAACACCAACCGCATGAGCTATATTAGGCCCTGTACACACCATGGCATACACAAAACTTCCTATTGCTGAGGCATATGGAGCTATATCCATCTCTTCCTTCTCTTTCTCAGTAGAAGGGCAACCTTTTTCGGTTAGCTTAAAGTTGGTAGTAAGAGGAGAACTAACCACTTTAGCTTTATCCATGTTAAACCTGCCAAGCACCTTTTCAATGTACTTTTCCTGTGACATATGCACCTTCTTGGCAGCCCTATCTCTGGTGATTTTAATGCCAAGAATCTATTTTACTGGCCCCAAGTCCTTCATAGCAAAGGACTTGATTAACTGTTGCTTCAATTGGGTAATTCTTCCTGCATCTTTGCCAACAAGCAGCATATCATCAACATAAAGCAAAAAGATGATAAAATCATCATCACTAAATCTCTAAACAAAGACACAATTATTTGAAATAGTCTTTCGGTAGCCTTGCTCTCCTATAATAGACTCAAACTTCCTATACCACTGTCTTGGTGCTTGCTTCAAACCATATAGACTCTTCTGCAGTCTACTTATATAATCCTCTTTTCCTTCATTTAAAAACCTTCAGGCTGCTGTATGTAAATCTCCTTGTCTAAATCACCATGGAGAAATATAGTTTTGACATCCATCTGCTCAACCTCCAAATCAAGGCTAGCAGCTAAACCAAGAACAACACGGATAAATGCCATTTTCATCACTAGAGAGAAAATCTCATCAAAATCAATACCTTTCTTCTAACTAAATCCCTTGACCACCAATCTAGCTTTGTACCGTGGCAGTGAAGATTCTCTTCTTGCTTCACTTTGTACACCCACTTATTCTTCAAAGCTCTCTTACCTTTAGGCAACTTCACCAACTCAAACGTATTATTCTCATACAAGGATTTCATTTCATCTTCCATGGCATCAATCCACTTCTTCTTATGTTCATTTTCCATGGCTTCTGCATACTTTCAGATTCTCTGCCGTTAGTAAACAAAACATACTCATAAACAGAATACCATGTGGAAGGATGATAGTCTTTAATTGACCACCTAAGTGGAACAAATGGTGGTGCATCTGGTACTGGTAACTCATCATGGAAAATCCCATCCATTTTAGCTTCCTATAGAGCATCAACATCATTAGTACCATATTGGTCAATAGTGTGATCATCATCTCCTACATATGCGCCAATATGCTTAGGAGGAACTAGATCCAAATCAGTAAGGTCATCAGTAGGCTGAAGAACTATCTCAGGTTACTATAGGGAATGATCAGTAGGCTGGGAAACTACTTCAGGCTACTGTAGAAGATCATTAGTATGCTGAGGAACTGCTTCAGCCCTCTAAACATCTTTAAAAGTCTGATCTTCCACAAATATGACTTCTCGGCTTCTCACAACTTTCTTTATGACTGGATCATAAAGCCTATAACTCATCTCATCTTATGGCCGAATACATAAATACCCCCCTGAACTTGGCCAAAAACGCCTACTACTCCTTTGAGCTTTGAAAATATCCTAATGCCCCCCTAAACTTCTTACAAGTGTTCTAATGCCCCCTTGAATTTGTTAAACTTGGCCTAGTTTGCCCCTTAAGTCCAACAAAAACTAGAATTTGCTTTGAAAAGTCAAACATGAGACAACCAATAATTGAGTGACACGTGGTAGCAAGGGGGGCAAACTGGGTCACTTTTTTAAAAGTTTAGGGGGGCATTAAGACATTTTAAAAGTTCAGGGGGGCAGTAGGCATTTTTGGACAAGTTCAGGGGGGTATCTATGTATTTGGCCCTCATCTTATCCATAGCCAATGAACACATTGCCTAGTCTTCACATCAAGCTTAGATCTCTCACCTTTGGGACTATGCACAAAGGTCTTGCATCCAAAGATGGGCAAGTGATCATAAGAAACATCTTTGCCACTCCAAACCCTTTCGAGAACATCAAAATGCAAAGGAACACAAGGTGTAAGATTTAAAACATGTACAACTGTACTCAAAGCCTCGCCCCAAAATGATCTAGGCAATCCAGCATGTGACAACACATATCTAACTCGCTTAACTAGTGTCTTGTTCGTCCGCTCTGCTAAACCATTCAGCTGTAGGGTCTTCGGAGGAGTCCTTTGGTGCCAAATACCATGCTGTCTGCAATAGGCATCAAAGGGACCTATGTATTCACCTCCATTTTTTGTCCGGATACACTTGAGTTTCTTCCCAATCTGTCTCTCAACAAGATCTTGAAATTATTTGAATGCTAATAATACTTGATCTTTACTTTTCAAGGTATAAACCCACATCTTCCTTGAATAGTCATTGATGAATGTAACAAAGTAAAGAGAATCACCAACTGTCCTTGTGGACATTAAACCATAAACATCGGAATGCACCAGATCAAGTATGTTCTCCTTCCTAGAAGAAGGATGGCTGTGAAAGGAGACTCTCGTTTGTTTACCTACCAAGCAATCAGAACATCTCTTCAATTGAATATCATGCACACCAGATAGCAATTTCTTCTTGGACAATATAGACATGAACTTTTCACTCATGTGAACAAGTCTTTTATGCCATAAATTAATTGCATCAACATTCTCCACTGCATTAACAATGCTTTTGGAGATCTTTGGTCGTACCTGATACAACTTAGAATGTCTGCTACCTCTTACCACAATCAAAGAACCTCGAGTGAGCTTCCATTGTCCATTACCAAAGTTGTTATGGTAACCATCATCATCAAGCAAGCCTGTAGAGATCAAATTCAATCTCATATCTCGAATATGTTTCACATTATGCAAAACCAACTCCATCCTAATGTCAAACTTGAAATAGACTTTACCAACACCAACAGTCTCTGATAGCATATTATTACCCATCTATACATCACCAAGTCACTTGGAGTGTAAGATGAAAAATGGTCTCTTCATGATGTAACATGACACGAAGCACCACTATCAATCACCCAACTTGAATCATCAAGTGCAAGATTAACATCATCACAATCACAACAAATTAAGAGATTACCAGTAGTAGCATTAACAACATCAATTTCATTACCACTGTCATCGTTCTTGTAATTGTTCTATGTACCTTTCTTCTTCTCCTTTGCCTTTTCCTTCTTCAACTTTCTACAATAATTTCTGGTATGCCCTGTTTTGCCACAGTGGTAGCACTCAACATTGGCAAACTTACCCTTAGAACTGCTGCACTGATTCCCTTTATTACCTGGACCTCTACTCTAACTTCTCCCCTTTCTTTCTGTAACCAGGACTTCTGACTATGAAGAAGAACCCTGTGACTTTCTTCTAATATCTTCATTTAGAATACTTCCCTTGGCTAACTCAAAGGAAACAATACCATTTAGAGCAGAATTGCACAAAGACATTTTAAACGTCTCCCAAGAGTCCGGTAATGAACCAAGAACCCACAGATCCTGTATCTCGTCCTCAAACTTGATTCCCATTCCCTTAAGTTAATTCATAATTCCTTGGAAAGCATTCAAGTGATTTATCAACGGGCTTCCATCTTAATACTTCAAATTGATCATTTGTTTAATCATGAACAACTTGTTATTCCCTATTTTTCGAGCATACAGCTCCTCAAGCATGTTCCACAATTTTCGTGCATCTCTCTCACTAATAACAATGTTCAAAACAGTATCCCCTACCCATTATCTAATAAACCTGCAAGCTTACCGATGCAAAATAGTTCATTCTACTTCTTCCTTGTCCTTAGGTTTACAACTGGTAGATAATAGTCTTTTACATAAAGAAGGTCTTCCATTTTTGTTTTCCAGACATGGTAGTTTGAACCATTTAAATGAACCATTCTAATTTTATTAGTCTACATCATTCACACAAGTCCAATAACAACAATTTCAACAACCAATAGCTCTAGTACAAATCTAATGGGAAAAATATACCGACCACAATGGTAACAACAAATGCAGAATAAATCTTTGTTATGATTCTTTTTCCCAACTCGTATGAATCTTTGAGGAAACTAAAAATTAAAGCAACACCAAGCAACAAAAATGGAATAATGCACAACAACATAAATATACAAGATTTTTACGTGGAAAATGTAGGGATTTCTCACCGAAAATCACCTGATTGAATGCTGAAGAACACGGTGATTTCCTCAAATCCGTGCCCAGGAGCAATTGAAATGGAAATTGCAAAACATAAAATTTTTCAACAAGAGATTAAACTCTTACCAGGAGTATCTCTTTAAGAGATGGCTGCATAAATCAATGTAGATTCCCTCCTCGTTCACGTACACGAACGCCTCTTGAACACAACCCGTGCTAGCATCAGAAATCACAAACTTTAGAGAGGGAGAGGGTGAGAAATTTCGGCTAGGCTCACTTAGCATGGTCTTGGTTGAAATACCTAGGGTTATTTTAACCCTAGGTGGCCGAAATTCTGAGAATTTCGGCCCTATTGGCTTACCTTGTGTGGGCTTTCCTTCTTTTATTTTTTAGGCCCAAATCTATTCTAATTCATTTGGTTTAAATTAATTTCAAGCCCAACTTTAATTTTAAAATGTAGATAATATATTACACCATGTAACATATTATTTACATTTAATTAAAATTGATTTGATTAATTAATTTAATCCATGAAATTAAAATTAGATCTTCACAAAATAAATTCATATGTAAACTTATACATATGAATATTTCCACCCAGGAAATAATCTCATAAATTAATCCAATTAATTATGAGAAGGCCAATCAAATATTAATTTTATTATTATGATCAATCCCATTGATCTCTATAATATAATTAATATAATCCTCCCTCTCCAGAGTGTATACTCCAAGTATACAGGTGATTCCTTAAGCCTGTGTTCAGTCGCTCAATGTGTATGATCCCGTGGGCCCATCTTTATGTTGGCAGCAGGCCTATGACCCACAGACTGCAGGTGGGCTCTAGCAAGCCACTGCAACCCCTAATTAAGATGGAGATGGCAGTCCAACTGTAATCATAACCCTGTAGTTTGAACTTGTATATCCCTTGTCATTGATATCAGTGTCCAAAACAGAGGCATGGATTGATCACCCTCTTTTGTGTCTGGACATTTACTTGATCCCGAATGTACTGATGCTCACAAACAAGTTCCAATTTGTTTGGGTGTGGCCACATTCTTATCAGTCACATTCATCAAGAGGCCGGTGATATCTTCTCAGTGGACTATTGAGTGACAAATCCCTTTTGCATATCCATAGCTTTGCCATGCTAAGTGACATACCCGAAAGTACCCATACTTGGCACCCTATTATAGGCCCTTTAGGCGTACCCCTAAGTATGCGACCTCGCATGCAACACCATCATATGGTCAGGTCAAAGGATCCATATAAGTACTACACAAGAATCACTTATGATGCTATACCATGTGGATTTCTCGTTTAGTGGATCTATCCAGTACCATGCCCTTTTTGCATGTACCATTAACTTGGTTGACATCCCATGTCCAATGACCGGTAAGACACCGCCATACAACCAGGTTAATGATAGTCTTTAGTTCCATTCATTCCCATGACTGGAACAGACTACGGATCTCTTTATGGCCATATCGTTTACCCTATCCATGGTCTTACTACCAAGTGCATGACACTTGTCATCATGGATATGGATATGTCCATTCGATACTTCATTTAAGATATTGCATAAGATATATATATATAATAAATGAATTAATGCCTTTATTAATGACACAAAATGTGTATAATACATAAATCCAATAAATGTACAATACAAATACAAGGTCCAATGCCTCGGGACTAGGGCATATCCAACAGAAAACCCTCTCAACTGAAAAGTAAAAACCACGAGACCCTTAGGCTGCTTAATCTTCCAGTATCAAACAATAATGGCAAATTACAAGTTTTTCGTAGATGAACTAGAGGTATACACCATGAGCATCATATTCTTGGAATGAATCATCAAGAAACATGGAATCAAAACAAAAGTGGGAGAAAAGACCAAGAACAAACAAAAAATACATACAATCTGCCTTTGGATGAAAATACCCTCTGGACCTCCAACAACAATCTTCACCGTTCAGATTGAAGACACAGATGTTAGGAACACTCTACTTAAATTTCACGGTGATCCAACAGTTGGAACTTCGGAAAATGCCAAAAACATGCAGCTGGTAGTGGAGAAGAAAAATGGGTTTCAAAACTCTCTTTTTTATTTTCTTTTTTTGGTTTCTTTTTCTGCTTCTCTTTTTTTCTCAGCTCACCTTTTGACTTCACATACATGGTAAAGTCTTTCTTACACCTCACCTCACAAAGTCCACTTTTTAACCACTTAAAGTGTAGCTCACAAAGAGCTTCCTCGTGTTGGAAACCCAATACACACCCCTCCCTTTTTGCAGCAAATTTTGGTGTCCTGTTTTTCATTCTGATGGAGAAATCCCCTAAGTACAATTTGGTTCATGATGATAACTCTTTAAGCTGCAGTGTATCAAAAATAATTATTTATAATACTTTGTGTGAACCCCTAGTGTATTTCCATTAGAAAGATAGTATTTATATAAGTACATGATGGGCAGAATATACAAGTAAGCCCAAGGATACATATTATACACATACATATAATATACTCTAACACCCTCCCTCAAGTTGAGCAGGGAGTGGAACAAATGCTCAACTTGCGATGAAATGGGAGAAAGCGATCGTTCGATAAGGGTTTGGTAAGTATATTGACAACTTGATCTTGAGTGGGAACATACAACACTTGAAGAAGACCTTTCGAGACAAAATCACAAACAAAGAAAAAATCAACTTCAAGATGTTTACTCCGTTGGTGGTAGATGGGGTTCACTATGAGATAAGTAGCCGAAAGATTATCACACTAGAGGCGAGGTGGAGTGTGCAGCCAAAAGCCTAATTCTTGCAATAAGATTTGAAGCCAACCAACCTCGGAAGCACCAGTAGCCAAAGCTCTATATTCAGCTTCAGTGGAGGATCGAGAAACTAACTTTTGCTTTTTAGAACTCCAAGTTCTGCCCCAAGTATATAGCATACTCGGTTGTAGTCTTTTGATCATCCAAGCTGCCAGCCCAATCAGCATCGGTATAACCCTAAAGGATAAGCGGTGACCCAGAATGAAAGAATAGGTCGTGTTCAATGGTGCCGCGAAGGTATCGAAGGTTTTGTTTGACCCCTTGCTAATGAACAGTGGTCGGAGCATGCATGAATTGTGAAAGTTTGTTCATAGCGAATGAGATGTCAGGTCGTGTCAGAGATAGGTACTGAAGGCTCCCCAACACTGCCCGATAATTAGTAACATCAGAGTAGGGATCACCATAGTCAAGCATAAATTTTTCCTTTGAACACATCGTTGTGGAAATAGCCTTGCAACCAATCATATTCTGCCGTGTGAGAAGATCCCAAATGTATTTGGATTGATTGAGAAAA
Organism: Euphorbia tirucalli; assembly: GCA_039660915.1. Classification (NCBI taxonomy): domain Eukaryota; kingdom Viridiplantae; phylum Streptophyta; class Magnoliopsida; order Malpighiales; family Euphorbiaceae; genus Euphorbia; species Euphorbia tirucalli. Next base: position 14,263,476 of record CM077638.1, on the reverse strand, counting down.
AGACCATTTTTATACCAGGTAGCTTGGATACCAAGAAGGTACTGTAAAGAACCAAGGTCACGAATGGGAAATTGGGTTTGCAGTTTGGAAATCAGACGAGAGACAACTGTAGGACTGTTGCCGATCACTAGAAGATCATCAACAAAGATGAGACAAAACACAAGAACCGAGTCCCTATGCAGCCAGTATAGAGAGACATCAGATTTGGAACCCTGAAATCTGAAGGAACAGAGAGCATCAGTAAGTCTTTTGTGCCACATGCGGGGTGCCTGTTTCAACCCATATAGAGGTTTTTGCAATTTGTAGACATAATTCAGATATTGGGCATTGACATAACCCGGGGGTTGCTCCATGTAAACAGTTTCTTCTAGATTTCCATGAAGAAATCATTGGATACGTCCTGTTGAGTGATCTTCCATTTCAAGGAGACTACTAGTGCTAACAATAATATGATAGTGGCAGGTTTAACTACGGGACTGTAGGTCTCAAAATAATCATCTCTGGGTCTTTGATGAAAGCCTTTTGCCACCGAACGTGCCTTGTACCGATCAATAGTGCCATCTGATTTATGTTTTAGCCTGTAAACCCATTTGCATCCCACCATATTCTGAGTATGATGGGGAGGAACTAAAATCCATGTTCCATTCTGAATCAAGGCATTATACTCTTCTGACATAGCCTGATGCCATTGTGCATGTTTGCACACCTGCTTATATGAGGAGGGTTCCAGTTGTGAGCACGGGTTTTCCCGACCTCCGTGATGAGAATCCTTTATTACGTCTATTAAGCAGTCAGGCTTGGAAAAGAGCAGAAGGTAGCCTAGAATACCTCAAATGCTCAGAAAACTGAACCGCCAGCGATCTGAAAACCCCGAGAAAGGTCCCTCAAGTGAGTTTAGGGTTCAGAGGCGAGTGCAGGAATTAGGATTGTCTGCCTCGACTCTACTCAGAACCTCACAGCTGTAGTTTCAGAACTACAGCTGCATGGCTCTAGGTCAAAGCCGCGCGGCTCTGGTGGGTTTGGCAATTTGCTCTGCAAAGCAGAGCAACTTGCTGAAACGGGGGCGGATTCAGCTAAAACCCCAATTGATCATGAGGCACAATTAATCTCCATAATGATGAAAATGAAAAAGAAATTATAAAAGCTGAAATCAAAAAAATCAAAAGGGAAGAAAAAAAATAGTTTTCAGCCAAGAAACTTAGTTACAAGAAAAAACTTTGAAAAAGTGAGGAAGAAGAAGAGAGAAAGAGAGAAAGAGTGAAACTGCAAAATCAAGCCCAAACACACATTCAAAACTATCCAATAACAAATCTAGACCATTGCTCATTCCTCCGGATACATTTTTGGATTCGTTTCGTATTGGTTCTAGATTCGTTTTCGGGATTTCGGAACGTTCGAGGATTCGAAGCATATTCTCGCTTTTTAATCCATTTCTGAATATCCAATACACTGGAACAATAACAAGGTAAACTCTGAGAGGCCTTAAACTTGGGTTCATTGCATTTTCTGTGCATTTTTCCTCTGTTTCATCAATTTTTGGAAAACCTACTACCCGAACAGAGCTGTACAGCTGTGTTTTCTAAGAACACAGCCTTACCTTGGAACAGAGCCGTGCGGCCTAACCTTTGAGCCGCACGGCTATGTTCCTCCTGGGCAGAAACCCAAAAATGCCTGATCGGTCGAAAATAGCCCATTTTCCATTTTACTCGTTCTATTGAGATATTTTTCGGTCCAAATACATCCGTACATTATTAAACTATGGTTTTCGGATTTTTGTACGTACGGGTGTTAGGTTTTCGGTTTTTTTTAGATTTTATTTTCTGTATTTTGGGGTTGTTCGATCCGAACCGGATCCGTAGTCTAGCATTAGCGGACCCCCGAACCCTATAAAAATCCTCGGAAAACATCGAAAATGAGCAAAATAGCGATTTTCGAAAAATGAGAAAACCATTTTTTAGGTTTTGGAAATTACAGCCAAATGGCTCTAAATTACGGTCGCACGGCTCTAATTACAGCAGCACGGCTGTAATCTCTAGAAGGAGACAGAATCGCAGAACGACCGGTACGGACGTCGTCGCGTGATGCTGTTTTCAGAATCAAATCATTTTTTGTGTGTTTATCGCTTTTGGACCCTAGATGGTTGTTGAAAGCACAAACGGAACTCCAGGTTTCGGGATAACAGACCCGCTGATATACAGAAATTTGCATCAAATCGAGCCAAATGGTTTTTCTAAAATTATTTTCCAGGACAAAAATCTACAGGGCATTTCAAAACCGTTTTCTAGGTGTAACCGGGCGGACTAGTCGAGTCGACCCGGTTACCCCCTAAATGTATGCCCCTGCTCCTAAAAATCCCACTTCTGTCCTGCAGTGAGTCCTACTTGTACTTGTAATATAAATTGTGCTAACCGTCTATTTTGCAGTATTTATTTTTTTCTTTTTCTTATTTTTGGTGTAATTAATAGATTAATTCGTGTATTTTAGGCGGTTGTAAATTTTTAGATATCTGTGTATTCTAGGCGCTTGTAATGTGAGGATGAGAGTTTTTATTTTTATTCGATTTGGTTGTATAAGTGGCCTCTATTATTCTTTTGTATAATTTGGATGTATGGTTTATTCATTCTGCAATTTATTCCAGTCATTTGCTTGAGCATCGGCTGATAAATAAACGAATTGGATAGAGAAAGATAATAAATTGAATAAATACAGTAATATAAATTATAAAACGAATACAAGCTCGAGGTTGAATAGGTAAGTTGCCCGAACCCTAAATCTCTGAATTAGGTATGGTAGTCTACGCTCGGTAGGGAGCTGTACCGGAATTTTCCGAATGAGCTGATCCGGATGGTAACTCTGTCACTGATCTTGAAATTTAAGTTTCGAGGTCTTTAAGTAATAAAAATGGGAAAATGTTTTCTAAAAAAGGAATTTCCAAATAAATCAATGGTTTTTCTAAAGCAATACAGAAACCCATTTTCCATCAAATCCCAAGCTCGCTCGTCCGCTCACAGTGGCGACTCCGCTGGGGATAAAAGTTTCTTAAAACGCTTCCATAAAAACTTAAGGAACTTAGGTAACTACTAAAATATAACCTCGCTTGTAGTCATTTACTAATTCATAAATACTGTATTTATTCATACCATGGATTTGAGACCCGGACCGATCATCGAACCGGTGAAGGGATGGATTCATGGATTTTGGATTAAACCGGAATAAACCGGAATCGAACCGGATTTAATAAATATATTAAAATATTAAAATATTTTTATTTTTATATTTATAATTTATGAAAATTTGAATATTTTTATTATAATTCTGTAAGTTTAAGCATTTCAAACACAATATACTAATTAAAAAAACTCAATTTATGATATATAGTTTTTATAGTTACAATTAAATGTCAATTTATTTAAAATAATTTAAAATACAAACTATATTTTATTTTAATTAAACAAACCTCAAAATAATACTTAAATTTTATATTTAAATAATTTTAAAAAAAAGGTCTGGACGTTGACCGGTTGTTGACCAAAGTGAAAACCGGATAGAAACCGACCGGTCTGACCTCCGGTTCCGGTCGAACCCGGATCGGTCCAGTTTTCACAACTATGATTCATACTTTGCATATCATGACATTTTCTTCTTCTCAACCCGTCAAATACACTGATCAGCCCGGTTTACTCAAGAAGGTGACCTACCTCTTCTGCCAGGATTGGAGGCACCCGACAGGATAAACCACTCATAGCACCGCATGACCTTACATCGTGTTCTACGGTGAGGAGTGTATATTCGCTATGGGAACCTGTACGACCCTTGGTTTGACTTTGGCCCACATGTAATGGCTTAGTAACTTCCCCTAAGATTACCAAAACATAAATTCAAATTGAACAATTGAGTGTACACCTTTGGTATCCCCTGTTGCGTGACCAATTGAAAGGAGGAATAAGGTCGGAAGGGAGAGCATATTTTTGCGTGTGCTAAAGTTTGTTCCGTCATGATTTTCTTTTTACATTTTTCACGTAACATCAAACACGCATAATCATCCATGTGCCATTTTAACCACGTCTCCGTGTAGCCATGACATTTTATTTATGTGCCATATACATACATCTCGTGTGCCATAAAGCATACACGACACCATCCCGTGTGTCATACATCCTAACCACATTTTTCTGCAGCCACTTGCATTTTGTGTGACATACACATCCATGCCATTTCATTCCATTATGCCTAATAAGCGACATTCTGAGAATGCTTATCATGATCATTTCATTTCATACCATATCGGGTACCCCAAAACTACCCGTAGTCCGCCTGTGCACCGGTTCTCATTTGGCCACTCCACTATACCATATCATTCACTAGAAGATCATAACAATCTTAGGTCTGTGTTGTGTGGCAAGCTGCACCACAACATAACACAACACCATATCCATTTCATGTCCATCCATCGTTGGCATCACAGTGATGCCGAAACCTTGCTTGTGTCTCGCAATCCACATTGGACTTGTTTCACAACATTAATAACTCATTTGAGGTACTCCATGAGTGCTAAACTACTACACACATAGGAGCATCTCATGACATTACCAATTCATGTGAGGTGTTCCACGAACGCCGAACCTTTGTCCGCGTCCCTACGTACAAGTGACTTGTTTGCAAATCATTTCATTATTAGATGCCCCAAAAGCATCAAAACTCTGTTCGCGGAACGGCTTCCACGTGACCACTTCATACCATTTCATTTTGGCCTACAAAGCATCGAAACTCTGTCCATGTGTCGGTACACGCGTAAACTATAACATCCATTAGGTGCCCCAAAGGCGTCGAACCTCTGTCCTTGTGATGATCCATACGTGACGGTTCTTGCATTGTCTTTTGTATAGTTTTGGGCATTCTTGGAAGGTCTGAAGTAAAAACAAAGGAAGCCACATTCATGAAACATCATTCGATCACGATCATCCCACGATCATACCATATATGCCACTTAGTACATTACGTCTAGGGTTAAGACATTCATCCATGATGCTAACCCTGTGTTGAATATGCAGTTTGGAGTCGAACTTCAAAACGACTAGTATGAATCAGATCAGGGTCTAGTCAGTCAATTCAATCAGCTCAGACAGAATCAGTCACCATGGAAGAGGTTAGAGTCAGCTCAGATTCAGATTCAGAACAAGAGTTTGGGGGACAGTTGCCTTCCTTGCCAGTTGACAGTCAGTTTGTGTTGGAAAAAGTGAACAAAACAGAGATGGCTCAAGATGGATCCAGTGGAGGGATGCCTTTTGACATGAATGCATTCCTGAATTCAGAATAGTTCAAAGCTACCATCAAAGAGCAGGTGTAAACTGCAGTGACTGCCGCTATGGGCCAGACTAGTCAGCAGGCCCAAACCCCAGTTAAAAATGAAGGAAATGTTGTTCAGGGGGCCCAGGAAGGAACATCCCCGGCAGTAGTAGGGTGGCCATCCCGCAGCGGGAGGTTGATCGTCAGTCTGAGGAAGATGAGGCTTTTGTAAGGGCAAGAGAGGCCTCATTTGAGACTGCTGTAGAAAAGCTTCTCAAGGAAAAATTCTCTGATCTTGAGGCATTGTTGCTAAAACTGAAAGAAATAGTGCACTACCAGCCTGTTAAGTGTGCAGATCCAACTACTTTGTTGGTAGAAGGGGGGAGCCACTCCTGGTTAGGTTCCAGATGCCGTACTTACCTCCGTACACTGGAGAAGGCCCACCTGAAGCTCACCTGGATAGCTATGTAAGAATTATGTCTAGTTGGGAAACAGGAAGGTCCATTTGCTGAATTTGTTCCTAACAACTTTGTGAGGCGCAGCAACTAAGTGGTATTTAAAGACACCAATCCATACCCGTTCCACGTGGGAGGATCTGTCGGAGGCATTTGTAAAACAGTATGCCTACAATACTCAGGTTGAGACTACACTGGAAGATCTGGAAAGAATCCATCAGAGGCCTAATGAATCCTTCTTCGCATATTACAAGAGATGGATGGATGTGTAAATACTAGTAGACAGGGCCCCCAAACTGGAATCTCTTATTGTGAAGTTGGTTAACGACAGTTTATCACTTTATAAAGAAAAGATGAAGCTGAAGAAATTCCACTCCTTCAATGATGTCATGGATTTTGCTAAGTGTATCGAGAGATACGAAAAAGAAGAGCAGCTAAGTAGACAAGGCTCGGGCGCTTATCGAGGTAACCAGGGGTATACACAAGGGTATAAGGCTGGTAGCTCCACGACTACGCCCTTTTGGGTCTAGTTCGAAACTAGCTCAGTCAGCACCATTAGACTAAGCAACACAAATGGATGTAGCCACAGTAAATCAAGGCAGGCAGGCAGGGACTCCTCAGAGGATCACCAATCCGTAGGCCGAATCCCTGGATTGTATTTTTGCCAAATGCAGGAAGGCAAGGCTATTACAGAGTTTGAAACCGTATTACCCCTAACTGAAGCTGAAAAGAACAACTTATGTGCCTATCACGTGACTCTAGGTCACCACACCAATGATTACATTCAACTGATAAGGGTCGTTTGTCAGCTGATCACTGAGGGGAAGATTGTGGAGTCAGCCTTAAAGCTGAACGTTCAGAACAATCCCTTACTTAACTTCTGCTAGCCCAGGTAACGAGCTACTAGGTAACCATGGTGTCACAAAAACAAAAGACCCTCCGTATGTGGAGGACGACAACTATTTTGATGTACTTGTTTTGTTTTTTGTTAGTATTATTATCTATTGTGTGAACAATTCAGCCCCTAAGGCATTTAATTCAATGCAATTTGATTTCAATTACTTGAGTGATGTTTTTCTGGATGGAACTATGCATACATACAAACATTCATTTAATTTCTTTAGCATACATGATGCATCATTGCATGAAATGAATCTAGGGACAGATGATAATCCAAAAATGGTATCTGCCTCAAAAAATCTCAAACCTGACGAGAGAAAAGAAGTTGCAAAGGTGCTCCAAAAGTATATAAAAGCCTTTGCTTGGTCCCACGACATGCCTAGGGACTACAGAAGAATTACTGAGTACCAGATCCCAAAGGAGTTGAGCACAAAACCGAACAAGCAGTGACTCTACGGACTTAGACCAGACAAAGAGGGAGACCACAGCAGCAGGAACGGATGTCGCCAAGAAAATAGGGCTACTCGCGGCAAATAGACATCAATTCACAATTATGACCATCAAGTACTCAAAGTGGATAGAAGCGGAGTCTTACACGAATTTCACAGTAAAAAAAAAAAGTGCACCCAGGTTCAGAAAGAGGAATGCATTCGCACGATGTAGAATTCTGCATCTTATTATGACCGAGAGTAGACTATGATCTCAAGGGGCAACGGTGCAGTTGTTTTAGAATAAAGGATTGGGGCATTGTTCGTCATGTCCGCATCACCCATAAGTCAACGGGGCGATGGAAGCAATCGACAAATCTGTGAAAAGAATTCTGTCAAAAATGGTAATTACCTACACAACTTAGATTGGTATTGTAAGCATCAGAATTTTTCATACTAAAAAAAAATTCGCCACACGACTGTAATTACAGTCGTGCTGCTGTATTTACAATCGTACGACTGTAAATACGTAGCAGGTACAGCAGCCTATACCTGAAGAATTAAAAAAATAGGGGTGATTTGAAGGGCAATTAATGCCGGGTTTTGAGCAGAAAGAAAGACAAAATAAAAGGGAAAAAAGGAAGAAAGGAGGGGACTTTTGGAGAAATTGAAAGAGAAAAAGAAGAGAAGGAAAAAGGAGAGAAAAAGAAAGAACCCAACATCAAGCCATCTTTTTCTCCTCTTTTTCTTTTAATTTTGTGTTAAAGTTAAAAATGGTTAGAAATCAATAGGTTAATAACTTGACACATTAAATTTGATCAATTCCAGACTCTTAACTCTCTGAATCCGTGACTTTTTGGAGACATTCGAACAACTTTTGGAACCTTAGCACACAAGGAAAAAAGAGCAATTTGGAGCAATTTAAGGTGTTTCCAGTGGTCAAACCGACGGTGGATCAGCGCCACAAAGGTAATTACACCTAAAACTTTCATTTTGTTGCTCTTTCTGGGTATTTTGATTTGATTTCGTGCATAAAACTCATATTTTTGGCCTACTGTTGCTGGAAAATAAGAACAGTCGTGCGACTGTTCTTATGACGAAGAACAGTGGTACGACTATAATTACAGTCGTACCATTCAAACAACAGTCATGCGACTGTTCTTAGATTTCCCCACTTTCTTTTTTCATTTAAATAAGTTTGGTGATTTTCTACATTTGGATGAACTACAGTCGCACGACTGTAAATATAATTATACGAGTGTAATTTTTGTCCAAGGATAGAATATCCAGAAAAATCTCTGAAAATTCCCAAAAATCATAAAAATTCAGAAAAATCAAAAAATCATCAAAATAAATTTTTTTGTGTGCATTCATGACTTTAGATTTAATTTTTGATGTTATTGCACTTAGAACAATACAACGACAGAGACCCAAATCTCCTAAAAACCGACCCACCTCACATGTTAAATTAAAAAGTAAACTGAAAAAAAATGTTTTCAAAAAATGTTTTCTCACAAAACAAAAATGCAGGGATGTTTCAAAACTGTTTTCCAGGTCTAATTGGGCCGGCTAGCCGAGCCGACCCGGTTAACCCCTAAATGCATGCCCCCGATCTCTAATTTCCCAATTCTGTCCAACTTGAGTCCTATTTGTGGTGTGCTATAAATTGTGCTAACCATCTGTTTTGCAGCTTTTAATTTCTTTTAGTTTTTTATTTTTGATGTAATTAATAGATTAATCCATGTATTTTAGGCGATTGTAATTTTCTAGATCATTCGTGTATTTTAGGCGCTTGTAAAGTGAGGTTGGGAGCTTTTATTTTTATTCAATTGAATTGTAATAACTTATTTATTTATTGCTTTATTTTGATTTGTGTGTATGCTGTGTGATTTAATTTAATAGAAATCAAGTTTAGAAATTTAAAATACCTTCAATGAACATTGGCCAATTTTATTTTGATTAGACATGAAATAAGGGACTTGTCCGGACCTAGATCTCTGGAAAGTGTAGCGGCCTTTATCTAGTTCAGCTACGCTATAAATTCCCGGTTGAGCTAAGCCCGGTGGCGACTCCTACACTATCTATCGAGATTTAGGTCTCGGTTCTTTTATGAAGAAATTTAATTTTCCAAAAATGAATTTTCATTCCAAAATCCCCACGCGAGGGAGGGTTGCCCGATATCGAGACTCCATTCCGAGAGAGTTGTGCGAAAAACATCGTTCGCTCACAGTGGCTACTCCGCTGGGGATTTCTTACAAAAGTTTTCTTAAAACTTAAAAGAATTTGATAAGCCCTGAAAAATGTCTAATCAAAATAAGGTGGATGATTCTTGTATGGTATTTTATTTTGCATTCTTTAGTTAGACATTTTCGCAATAGGTTAAGTATCCAATTTTTAGCCCGGTGAATTGTTGAAGTGTTGCCTATGTTCCTTTTGGTCTTAGGGGAATGGATACGAAACACCACCCATAGCCTCGTCGAACCCCTTCGTTTGGACCCTTGAGTGGGGAGAAGTCAGGAGTATACTTAGCTATGGGAGCCTTGATTTTAACCCGACTTGGACCAAACTCATATAGGCAACCTTAGTTGGATTCCCTTAGGATACTAAAATAAATTGTATGAATGCTATAAATTGCTCCTTTATCATCCCTGGTTGATGATCGAAGAGAACCCCTCCTAGGACTCGGTTAGAATTTTCAAAAATTGACCACGTTTGGAGGAATAAGGTTGGAGGAATATGCTTTGTGTTTTTCGTCCTCCCATGACATACCATCATCGCCATTTTCATGAACATGACACACCATACATGTAAAGCATTTATGTGATACTAACCCACATCTTTTGTGCAGCCACTTCATTTTATTTCCGTGTGTGAAAGCATTAAATCATCCGTGTGACATTCACACTAACACTTTCTTTTGCAGCCATAACTTTATATTCGTGTGTTAGCATTTTCACAAAGCATACACGACATCATCATGTATAACCCAACCATATTTTTGTGTCGCCATTTGCATTTTGTGTGACATAAGCATTCATATCATCCCATCTCAGTTAAATTAGGGACATTCCAAGGATGCCCATCACGATCATTTCATTCCATAACATAGTGGGAGTCCCAAAACTACCCGTGTTCTGCCCGTGCATCGGATTGCACTCGGCCATTTCAATACCCCATCTCATTCAATATAAGACCACAATGGTCCTAGGTCTATTCCTGTGTGACTGTTCATATGATGTCATCATATAGCATCATACCCATTCATCATAGGAGTCACGATAACGCCGAAATTCTACTTGCGCATTATGGTTCACATCGGACCATTTCATAACATTGTGAAACCATTTAAGGTACTCCCCCAGTGCCTGATTACTACACATATAGGGGCATTTCATAATATTACCAAATCATGCAACATGTTGCCTGAATGCCGAACCCCTGTCCGTGTCCCCGGTTACACGTGACTCTCTTATAACATCACTTCACATCATATGCCTCAAAAGCATAAGAACTCTGTCCTTGGGCCAGCCCCATGTGACCATTCCATGTCATATCATAGACCTACAAAGTGTCGAAACCTTATCCTTGTGTCGGCACACACGCGACCATTTCATAAAATTTACTAAGTGCTCCAAAAGCGCCGAATCCTTATCCGTGTGGCAATCCACACATGATCTTTTTGCATTATCCCTTGTATGGCATTGGGTGTTCCTGGAATGTCCAAAAAGGAAAAAATAATAAATAGGGATCATCCTCATCATCATTTCACTCACGACATCATTTCATTCATTCACCATAAATCACCTTTAGTGTATCACTCTTCATGTCACCATTCCATTCATTCATTATCCCTAACATTTCCCGTATGATGTCAAGCAGAGTAAAATGGAGTGATCTAGGACAAGATCTCAGGCTTCGAGGGCAACAAAGAGCAGTAGAAACAGAAAGTGAATCTGATTCCGGAGAAGAATTTGAGATGGCCAATCCGACACCAAGTCTTGCTGATGCCTTGAAGGATTTCCTGAAATCTCAGGATTTCTATGACATACTGAAGGAAGAGATGTGGGCTGTTGTGAGAGAAGCCGGTGAAACCGGCGCTAGTGGGGCTGGAAAGGAAAAAGAGGCTGAATCATCTCAGCAAGGCATTGATGCCTTGGCTAGTTTGGAGAAGCTGCAAGAAATTGAGGCAGCTATGGAAAGGAAAATGAAGGTGAAGTATTCAGAATCGGATGAAGTTGTGGCCTAGCTGAACAAATGGGCTAGTGTCAGTTCGGACTCCAAGAGGAGAGTTAATGTAGATGCCATGATCAGTAAAGGCATTGTGACTTTTCCTATTGGCTTTCAAGTGCCGAAAGTTCCCTCCTACAAGGGGATGGGTTCACTAGAAGCCCATGTAAATCTCTATGCATGAGTCATGCTGACGGCCGGTGCCACTAAGCAATAACTTATCAATCTCTTCCCGACTACACTTGATGGAGGAGCATTGAGCTGGTACAATTCTCTATATGAAGAAGAGCAATCAGACTTGGTGTTTTTATCAGCGACTTTTATCAAATACTACAGCTTTAATAACAAGATTCAGGTGAAGCTGTACGACCTGGAAAGGGTTAAGCAAAAGTCAAACGAGCCCTTTGATAAATACTATCAACGGTGGATCAACAAGATGATCTTGCTAAAGAACCGCCCTGATGAAGATGAATTGATCCAGAAGTTGATTGACGGTAGTAGAGACATCTTCAAGAACAACATAAAGTTCCACCTCTTCAGTGAGCTCAGTGAAGTATACAGTATGGCTATGAAAATTGAGCGTGATAAGGAGGAGAAGGCAACAAGCCACAAAGGTGGCAAAAGTTCAAGATATAGCTCCGGGTTCAGGTCAACAGCTGCGGCCGTGTCTGGTAGCGGTTCTAGCTCAGGTTCTGGAGGTAAAAGGGGACAAACTTCGGAGGTAAAGTAGGTCAAGGTTACCGCAGTAACCCAGCAGCAAGGCAGTCAAAGTAGAAATCCCGGAGGATAGAGTATATCCCCTTGTGCTCTCCCCTTTGTTAAAATTTTTGCAAAGTGCAGAAATGGAGGCTTGTTGCAGTCCCTGAGACCATTTGAGAAACCTGCTGATGCAGATAAAGATAATTTCTGCACGTACCATGTTGTGACTGGCCACAGAACCAATAATTGCTATAAGATGAGGGATGCCATCCAAAAACTAATTGATAAAGGTAAATTACAGGAGCCACCTAAACCCAGTATAAAGACTAACGCGTTGCTGGCATTCGAGAAGCGGGTTAACATGGTGCACTCAGGATTGCCAGCCAATTTCATTTTTGCTCAAGTCCTACAGGCGAATCCTACTATATAGTCCATAGCGATCGGTGAAGCTAAGGCACAGTCAGGATGTGTGGGGCAGACAGAACAGAAAGAAAACAAGCCGGTGAGCTTGAATGACCTCGACTCGGAGGATGAATATGAGGAGTTTGGTGGGGATGAGATAGTTAAGCCTCTAGTTATTGAAAAGCTAAAATTCAAGAAGTGAAGAATGTGACCCGAAGCGGTAGGGTTTATCAACCAGCGGTCCATTTGAAAGATAAGGCCCCAGTGACTGGGTCGGGTAGCACATCAACATAGGAGGGAGTTGAGAAGGAAGACTTGGTTATTTCTCAGTTAAAGAAAACCCATGCCTAAGCTAGTTTGTGGCATCTGCTGTTGACTTCTAAGGAGGACAGAGCGGCTTTGGTGAGGAAGTTTTCAGAAATTGAGGTTTCCCCCATTGCATCACCGGAAGCCATGTGTTGTCTGCTAGACAAGATCCATTCTGGATCTCCTGACATTGTTTTTTCTGAAAAAGATCTACCCAACGAGGGAAAGGCTCACAATAAAGCCCTCTACATCAGAGCCCATGTCATGGACAAAGTAATGCCATGTGTGATGGTGGACAACAGGTCGGCGCTGAACATATGTCCGTTAAAAATGATGCTATGTTTGGGCTTGAATGAAGATGCCCTAAAAAAGTCCTCAACAGTGATTCGGGCATATGATGACTCCAAAAGAACTGTAATTGGGACTTTTGAGGCTGAAGTGGAGGTCGGGCCAGTCAAGTCAATGGTTGTTTTCACTGTGATAGACATCCCGGTCACTTTCTCCCTACTGTTAGGAAGGCCATGGTTCCACCCATTAGGAGGTTCCCTTCTACTCTACATCAGAAAATAAAGTTCTCGATAAACGGTGAGATTGTGACTGTTGAGCCGGATGCCCAATCCATGATTGCTACTGTAAATGAAGGAGTTGTACCATTTGGCAGGCTCCAAATCACCATGGTTGGGGAAGAGGAAGCCACAGACGCCCCGATGGTCATTTACGAAAACTATAAGTAGGAGTGGTTGTCCAGATATTTGCATAAGCAGAACTTTGTCCCAGGCATGGGACTCAGAATTAACCTACAAGGGGTGCCTGAGTTTAACATTGACTTGGGAAAGCTGAAATAATTCGGGCTAGGGTATGCAGAAGAAACATCTGACCAGAAGAATCAGAGAAGGGGCAAGAACGGCAAACCTATAATGAAACCATTCATAAAAGGCAGGGGAAGAGCTGTATAATGGCCAAGCTGAGCCAGTGAGGGTCAGGAACATTGAATACCTAGGCTTTGAGATATTTTTTGATGTCGTAGACTTTGAGAGGAGCCGGCAAGAACCAGTAGCCCCTATGACGGTGGAAGAGGTGATTGCTAAGTCTGCTGTTCTATAGAATGAGCCGCCTGAAGAGATAGCAAAAGCAATTGAAGGTACCCAAGCAGAAAACTGAAGAGAAAGTCTGCGATGAATCAGTAGAAGCAATTTCAGGTGCATTGGCTGCTGCCTTATGCAAGGCGTTTGGGAAATCTAAAGAAGGGTTCGAAGAGGAGCTGATGACCAAGGTAAACTTGGATTCTGTGGTTGCTGAGATAGTCGGGATCATGAAGAAGGCTAAGGCACAGGTGGCTGAAATTAAGGAGACCACTATTCCTGCTGAATAAGAAGCCAAAGTAGCCGCAGATCTGGATGATGTCCTAGAGCTGAATGGGAAAGCTGAAGAAGTGCAAGGCCCTCCGCCTGTGGAGGATGAAAATGATTTTGTTGTATCTATTTCTTCCATTTTCAATGTGAATGATGTACTCTATAACATGTTTAATGTAATGAAATCCCAATTTGCTTACTTGTGTGATGTTTATCTTGATAATTTTGTGCATGCATTTGAATCACCGTCAAGCATATTTAGCATACATGACACTGCATTGCATGAAATCAGCATAAGTTCAGATGAAAATCCCAAAATGGTATTCATTTCACATGAGCTAAAACCCAAGGAAGAGAGAGAACTTACAAGAATATTGCAAAAACATGTTAAAGCTTTCGCTTGGTCATACGAGGACATGCCGGGTGTAGACATGGAAATAGCAGTTCACAAGATCCCAACGGACCCTAAGTTCAAGCCACTGAAGCAGAAACTGAGAAGATTGAGACAAGAGTGGGCTATATTGGTGAAAGAAGAAGTGGCTAAGCAGATAGAAGCCAAATTCCTCGAAGTGGTGGAGTATACAGAATGGCAAGCCAATATCGTCCCAGTACCCAAGAAAGACGGAAGGGTCAAAGTTTGTGTCAACTACAGGGACCTGAATAAGGCATGCCCAAAAGACAACTTCCCGTTGCCCCACATCGATGTCCTAGTCGCTGGTACAGCTAAAACATCAATGTATTCCTTCATGGATGGGTTTTTAGGGTATAATCAGATCCTTATGGAAGTAATTGACAAAGTGAAGACGTCATTCATCACGGAGTGGGGTACCTTCTGCTACATAGTGATGCCCTTCGGGTTGAAGAATGCTGGAGCCACTTATCAAAGGGCTGTCACAATTTTGCTGCATGATATAATCCACAAAGAAGTCAAAGTGTATGTCGATGATGTGCTTGTTAAATCAATGATCCAGGAGGAACACCCTGTTATCCTGGATAGATTTCTTACACGTATTGGAGAGTATAACTTGCGACTCAACCCTAAGAAGTGCATATTCGGGGTCACATCAGAGAGGTTGTTGGGTCATGTGTTCAGCCAGAGAGGGATAGAAATGGACCCAGATAAAATTAAAGCTATTCGAGATATGCCAGCTTCAAAAACAGAGAAGGAAGTCTGCACATTCTTGGGCTCCTTACATTACATCAGTAGCTTTATAGCACGGTTGACTTCCACTTGTGAGCTGATTTTCAAATTGTTAAGAAAAGACCAGCCTATTGTATGGAACAACAGATGTCAGTTGGCATTCGAGAAAATCAAGGCTTATCTAGTGAATCCACTAGTTCTGAGCCCACCAATTCTAGGGGAGCCTTTGATCTTGTATTTGGCCATTGAAGATTCCTCTGTAAGGGCAATGTTGGCACAAGAACAAGATGGCAGGAAGGAGTATCCTATTTACTACCTCAGCAAGAAGCTGCTGGAGTATGAAACCAAGTATACACTGGTAGAGAAGACATGTGTGGCAATGATCTGGCTGACCAAGAAGTTACGCCATTACTTCCAGTCATACAAAGTGCAGGCCATGGCCAAAGTAGACCCAATGAAGTATTTGTATAAAGCACTGGTGTTGGTTGGGAAGTTATCTAGTGGCTCTTGCTTTTGTCAGAGTTCGACATTGAATACATCACTAAGAAAACCATCAAAGGGTGAGTAGTTGCAGAATTTCTAGCAAATCAGCCACTGGCATCAGATTACACAGAGAATTTGGAGTTCCCGGATGAACAGCTGGCCATGGTGGAAGTAAAGAGATGGGTTATATGCTTCGATGGTGCCGTGAATAGGAAGGGTGCTGGAGTCGGGGTAATCATAGCAACACCGGACGGTGAAATCATTCCTTTGTCAAAGAGATTGGATTTTCCTATAACCAACAATGGGGCAAAGTATGAAGCATGCTTGTTCAGGATGGAAGCTCTGTTAACTCGAGGGGCAAATGATGTCTTAATCGTTGGAGATTCACTTTTAGTAATTAGACAAGCTCGAGAAGAATGGGAGTTGAAAGAAGAAGCCTTACGGCCTTACTTGGAGCTGCTACAGTACAGAAAAGAGCTTTTCAACCAATGCGAATTCAGACAAGTCCCCAGAGATGAGAACAAGATGGCTGATGCGCTAGCAACACTATCTTCTATGTGGGAAAATCCAGAAGAAACTCAAGTACAACCACTGGTTATAGCAACTTCCAAACAACCCTACTTTGAAGTGCAGGAAGTAATGGAATTGACAGCTGAAGAAAAGTCATGGTTCTTCAATATTTACTAGTATGTGAAGGAAGGAAAATACCCAGAGGGAGCCAGTACTGCTGATACGATGTCATTAAGAAAGCTAGCTAGTCGGTTCAGAATCTTTAAAGATAGACTATACAAGAGAACATCAAATGGTTTCCTTTTGAGGTGCCTGACAGAGCAAGAGGTAGCAAGTACACCCAGGGTCCTGCGACCTACATATGAATGGACTAATTATGGCCAGAAAAATAATGAGACAAGGGTATTTCCTGGATGACTATGCTGGTAGATTGTTTAAGGAAGGTAAGAAGATGTCACGAGTGCAAGATCTATGTTGATATCAGTCATCTGCCGCCACTTGAATTACAGAATCTGGCTTCTGCTTGGCCATTTTCCACATGGGAGACAGATATGATTGGTGAAATTCATCTTACAGCATCTAATGGGCACCGATTCAGAGTCGTGGAAGTTGATTACTTTTCGAAGTGGGTAGAAGCAGAATCCTTCACTAGTGTAACAGCCAAGAAAATGGTCAAGTTCATTCAGAAGAACATCATTGCTCGATATGGAATTCCCCACCATGTAGTGACTGACAACAGAGTTTAGTTTCAAGGGGCAACAGCTGAGCTGCTTGCAGAACATGGCATTGAGCACCATAAGTCTTCTCCATATAAGCCCCAAGCTAACGGTGTAGTGGAAGCAGCCAATAAGGCAATAAAGAAGATCTTATTGAAAATGGTAACCACCTACAGAGATTGTGTTGACAAACTTCCATATGCTTTTTGGGGTTACAGAACCAGTGTCAGAACACCAACAGGGGAAACTCCCTACGCCTTAGTGTATGGTATGGAAGCAGTGTTACTAGTAGAAATAGAGCTCAAGTCACTCAGAGTCGCCTTAGAAGCTCAGTTACCAGAGACTAAATGGGCTCAAGCTAGATACGAGCAGGTGGAGGCGCTAGATGAAAAGCGGCTAAAAGCACTAGATCATCTATAGATGTACCAACGCAGAATGGCCAAAGCCTATAACCGGAATGTGAAGTATCCTAAGCAGCAGTTGAAAGCAGGAGATTTGGTTCTAAAACAACTAAGGCCCTCAAATGTCGATGTTCGGGGGAAGTTCAGATCCAACTGGGAAAGGCCCTATATTGTGAAGAAAGTGCTATCAAAAGGTGGTGTCAGAATCATGGACATGGATGGAAATGAGTTCACAAATCCTATCAACCAAGACTGCTTAAAGCTTTATCATGTCTACAAAAAAAAAAAAAAAAAAAAAAAAGAGAAGTCTGCTAGGTTGAAAACTCAAAAAGAACGGCCTAGGCAAAAGTTAAGACATGAGAGAAAATGATCAGTTGAAAAATCTGGAAGGAACGACTGGTGACCGATTTTGGCTCTGTGTGGAGTGTATACCATTTTGGGAACCAATCTTTTCAAATGTACTCATTTTGATTTTATTAATAAAGTGAAATGTTTGTTTAAATATATTTGTGTGGTTATGTCAAATGCATAAACAAAGTTATCTTGCTTAAACGTTGATTTAAGAAAAGAGCTTTGCATTTAACTGGTTGAACATATCACGTTATTTAACAATGAAAATGTACTAAATACATACAATCTGAAATCTTTTGTCATCTTTCAAATCTAATTCATTTTCCAAAGAGCAATAGTGGTTGTCTAAGAACTTGGCTATTGAAGGAATCAAGCTGAGTAAAAGCTACACTGACCTGATGAGTTACTCATTTCATTTGCTCTCTTGGACTGATTCTGTAAAACCTTATTTTTTTTACTGCCAATGGCTTCTAATAAGAAATTGAATCACAATGCTATTCCATATAGCACTTTTCTGCATTATGTCATTACCAGAAGGATGATGGGACAAGTAGTCATGACGCCATTTCAGTCGGTCTTTGTTCATCCTAAACATGTAAAAAGAGAGAGAGAGAGAGAGAGAGAGCTCGCTGGGGTGAAAACTGAAAAGGCACCTCAGGAAAAAGTTAGAGCAACTCGCTGGGCTGAAAACCCATATTGGGCAACCCAGGCAAAATTTAGAGCACTTCCAGATTCATGAATCACAGGGGCAGAAGGATAGAACCCTCCACTATTTCCCCACAGGAATCTTTACAGCATCCTCTTGCAGGATTCTCCACATTACTCGCCAGTGGAACATTTACAAGGGACACTATGATCCTTTCCCCAGTAGTTGTCACGCATCCCCAGCAGTCATCTCATTTCTTCAGCAGTCCTCATATATTTGCAACAAGGAAAAGCTTTGTGTAAAGAATGTCTTCCACCAGCTGGGGGCAAAACGTACCTTCCCCAGCAGAAAGGAGAAACCTCAATATTAAACAAACAATGAGAAATGCATCCTTTAGTATCCACATGGATATGCATCATCATGCATACATACACAACATACACAGAGCATTCATCCCCAGCTAGTCTTCATTCTTGATCGAAGGGGTAAAAATTTTTGCTAAAAATCTCTCGATCAAGGAATGAAGACTCGCTATTTCAAATGCAGGAATTCGTCATCACTATCTCGGACCAGGATGAATCCCCAGTAGATCCGCCTTAGGTAATATAGACCAGGTATCGGCCCAGATCAGTTTCATTCCAGATCCCCAGCAGATCCGCCTCTGGTAACATAGACCCGGTATCGGCCCAGATCGGCTCCATTCCAGTTCATCATCAACCTTGCCTCGAGTAACCTAGACCCGGTATTGGCTTATTTCCCCGTCAACCTCGCCTCGGGTAACCTAGACCCGGTATCGGCTTATTTCACCATCAACCTCGCCTCGGGTAACCTAGACCCATTATCGGCTTATTTCATCTTCAATCTCTCCTTGGGTAACCTAGACCCGGTATCGACTTATTTTGCCATCAACCTCGCCTAGGGTAACCTAGACCCTGTATCGGCTTATTTCACCATCAACCTCGCCTCGAGTAACTTAGACTGGGTATCGGCTTATTTCATCATCAACCTCGCCTCGGATAACCAAGACACAGTATCGGCTTATTTCATCATCAACCTCGCCTCGAGTAACCTAGAACCGGTATCGGCTTATTTCACCATCAACCTCACCTTGGCTAACCTAGACTCAGAATCGGGTTATTTCACCTTTAGCTTTGCCTCGGGCAATGTAAACCCAGTATCGGCTTATTTCATCCAATCAACTCAGTGCATCATCACGACAGTGAGACTTCAACGAGTCAGTTGCACGTTTTCTTTCTTACGTCTATAGCGCTTCAATCCGCGCTCTCAAATTCATCACCTCAGGTATTTTAGACCTGGAGTCGGGTGTCGAATTTGATCATGCAAGGGGCAACTGTAAGCACCGAAATTTTTCATACATAAAAAAAATCACCACACGACTATAATTACAGTCGTGCAGCTGTAATTGAAAATTACACGTACGAATGTAAATGCATAGTAGGTACAGCAGCCCATAGCTTAAGAATTAAAAAATGGGGGTGATTTGAAGGGCAATTAATGCCCGGTTTTGAGCATGAAGAAAGAGAAAATAAAAGGGAAAAAAGGAAGAAATGTGGGGACTTTTGGAAAAATTGAAAGAGAAAAAGAAGAGAAGGAAAAAGGAGAGAAAAATAAAGAACCCAACATCAAGCCATATTTTTCTCCTCTTTTTCTTTTAATTCTGTGTTAAAGTTAAAACCGGTAAGAAATCAATAGGTCAATAACTTGACACATTAAATTTGATCAATTATAGACTCTTAACTCTTTGAATCCGTGACTTTTTGGAGACATTTGGACAACTTTTGGAACCTTAGCACACAAGGAAAAAGGAGCAATTTGGAGCAATTTAAGGTGTTTCCAGCGGTCAAACCGACGGTGGATCAACACCACAAAGGTAATGTAACCTACAGCCGCGCGGCTATAATCTACAGTGGCGCGGCTGTAGTTGAGGCAAAATCGCTAAATTTGCAAAACGATTTTCAAAAACAAGAAAAACATACTGGAATTGATTCTGGAGCATTACAGCCTTGCGGCTGTAATCTACAAAGCGGTTTGGCTCATTTACATGCATTTTTCCAACTTTGGCAGGCCGGATATCCCGAGACCCGGGGGTCCCGTTCGTGTGTAGGCCTAAATCAAACATCCATCTAGGGTCCAAAAGTATGCAAACACGCCAAAATTTATTTTTGAATAAGAAAAGGATGCAAAATTACAAGTTTGGGCCCTAAAAGGGCAAAACTGTAATTCTGCCTCAACTACATCCGCGCGGCTGTAGGTTATAGCCGTGCGGCTGTAATGCTCCAGAATCGATTCCAGTGTGTTTTTTCGTTTTTGAAAATCGTTTTGCAAATTTAGTAATTTCGCCTCAACTACAGCCGCGCCACTGTAGTCTACATGTAATTACACCTAAAACTTTCATTTTGTTACTCTTTCTGGGTGTTTTGATTTGATTTCGTGTTTAAAATTTATATTTTTGGTCTGCTGCTGCTGGAAAATAAGAACAGCCGTGTGACTATTCTTGTGACGAAGAACAGTAGTACAACTATAATTACAGTCGTACCATTCGAACAACAGTCATGCGACTGTTCTTAGATTTCCCCGCTTTCTCTTTTCATTTAAATAAGTTTGGCGATTTTGTGCATTTGAATGAACTACAGTCACATGACTGTAATTACAGTCATACTACTGTAGTTACACTCGCACGGCTGTAATTACAGCCGGGCGACTGTAATTTTTGTCCAGGGGCAGAATATCCAAAAAAATCCCTAAAAATTTCCAAAAATCATAAAAATTCAGAAAAATCAGAAAATCATCAAATGAATTTTGTTGTGTGCATTCACGACCTTAGATTTAATTTTTGATGTTATTGCACTCTGAACAATGCAACGACGGAGACCTAAATCTCCTGAAAACCGACCCAGCTCACATGTTAAATTAAAAAGTAAATAAAAAAAATATTTTCAAAAAATGTTTTCTCACAAAACAAAAATACAAGGACGTTTCAAAACTGTTTTCCAGGTCTAATCGGGCCAGCTAGCCGAGCCTACCCGGTTAACCCCTAAATGCATGCCCCCGATCTCTAATTTCCCAATTCTGTCCAACTTGAGTCTTATTTGTGGTATGCTATAAATTGTGTTAACCATCTGTTTTGTAGCTTTTAATTTCTTTTATTTTTTTTATTTTTGATGTAATTAATAGCTTAATCCGTGTATTTTAGGCGATTGCAATTTTCTAGATCATTCGTGTATTTTAGGCACTTGTAAAGTGAGGTTGAGAGCTTTTATTTTTATTCAATTGGGTTGTAATAACTTATTTATTTATTGCTTTATTTTGATTTGGGTGTACGCTGTGTGTTTTAATTTAATAGAAATCAACTTTAGAAATTTAAAATACCTTCAAATAAGGGACTTGTCCGGACCTAGATCTCTGGAAAGTGTAGCGACCTTTATCTGGTTCAGCTACGCTGTAATTTTCCGGTTGAGCTAAGCCAGGTGGCGACTCCTACACTATCTATCGAGACTTAGGTCTTGGTTCTTTTACGAAGCAATTTAATTTTTATGAGCGGACGACATTTTTTTCAGGCGCACAACTCTCTTGGAAGGGAGCCTCAAGATCGGGCAACCCTCCCTCACGTGGGTTTTTGGAATGGAAATTCATTTTTGGAAAATTAAATTGTTTCATAAAAGAACCGAGACCTAAGTCTCGATAGATAGTGTAGGAGTCACCACCCAGCTCTGCTCAACCGGGAAATTACAGCGTAGCTGAAACGGATAAAGGCCGCTACACTTTCCAGAGATCTAGGTCCAGACAAGTCTCCTATTACATGTCTAATGAAAATAAAATTTGGCCAATGTTCATAGATGGTATTTTAAATTACTAAAGTTCATTTTTATTAAATTAAAGCACACATCGTACACACAAATCAAAATAAAGTAAAAAGCAGTGAATAAATAAATTATTACAACCCAAATGAATAAAAATAAAAACTCTCAACCTCACTTTACAAGCGCCTAAAATACACGAATGATCTAGAAAATTACAATCGCCTAAAATACACGGATTAAACTATTAATTACATCAAAAATAAAAATAAAAGAAATTAAAAACTGCAAAACAGACGGTTAGCACAGTTTATAGCACACCACAAAAAGGACTCAAGTAGGACAAAATGGGATTTTAAGGAGTTCGAGGGCATGCAATTGGGGGATAATCGGGTCGGCTCGGCTAGCCGACCCGATTAGACCTGGAAAATAATTTTGAAACGTCCCTGTATTTTTGTTTTGTGAGAAAATCATTTTGAAAACATTTTCCTTTTCCGGTTTACTTTAATTTAACATGTGAGATGGGTCGGATTTCAGGAGATTCGGGTCTTCGTCATTGCGTTGTTCTAAATGCAATAACATCAAAAATTAAATATAGGGTCGTGAATGCACGCAACAAAATTTATTTTTGATGATTTTCTTTTTTTTTTTTTTGACTTTTTATGATTTTTGGGAATTTTTTCGGATTTTTCTGGAAATTCTGCTCTTAGACGAGAATTACAGTCGCCCGGCTGTAATTACAGCCGTGCGACTGTAACTACAGTCGTACGATTGTAATTACAGTGGTGCGACTGTAGTTCATCTAGATATAGAAAATCGCCAAAATTTGTTCAAATAAAGCTAATAGCCGTGGGAAATCAAGAACACTTATACGACCATATATATAGTCATGCGACTGTTCTTATTTCCAGAAACAGCAAACCAAAAATATGTGTTTTATGCATAAAATCAGATCAAAACACCCAGAAAAAGCAACAAAATGAAGGTTTGAGGCATAATTACCTTTGTAGCGCTGATCCACCATGGGTTTGACCGCTGGAAACGCCTCAATCAACGCCAAATTGCTTGTTTTTTCTTGTGTTAAGGTTCCAAAAGTTGTATAAGATTCTCCAAAATGTTACAGATTCTTGATGGATTTAATGCCTGGAATTGATTTAATTTAGTGGGTCAAGTTTTAACCTATGGTTTCTAATATATTTTAAACTTCAACACTGAAGAATTAAAAGAAAAAGAAGAGCAAAAGATGATGCTTAGTTGGTTTTTCCTTCTTTTCCTCTCCTTTTTCTTTCTCTTCTTTCCTTCAATTTCTCTCCCTAAAATCTGCCAAAATCCCAAGAGTCAAAAGCCTGTTTTCTTCCTTTCTTTCTCCCTTTTATCTTTGCTTTCTTGCTGCTCAAAATCGGGCATTAATTGCCCTTCAAATCACCTCCATTTTTTTATTTTTAAGGTATGGGATACTGTACCTGCTACGCACTTACAGTCATATGACTGTAATTTTTCAATTACAGTTACACGACTGTAACTACAGTCGTGTGACAGAATTTTTTTTAAAAGTATGCAAAATTCCAGCGCTTACAGCTGCTCCTCGCATGATCAAATTCGACAAGTGACTCCAGGTCTAAAATACCTGAGGTGATGAATTTGAGAGCTCGGATTAAAGCGCCATAGACGTAAGAAAGAAAACATGCAACTGACTTGTTGAAGTCTCACTGTTGTGATGATGCACTGAATTGATTGGATGAAATAAGCCGATACCGGGTTTATATTACCCGAGGCGAAGTTAAAGATGAAATAAGCTGATACCAGGTCTAGATTACACGAGGCAAGGTTGAAGATGAAATAAGCCGATACCGGGTCTAGGTTACCCGAGGCGAGGTTGAAGATGAAATAAGCCGATACCGGGTCTAGGTTACCCGAGGCGAGGTTGATGATGAAATAAGTCGATACCGGGTCTAGGTTACCCGAGGTGAGGTTGAAGATGAAATAAGCCGATGCCGGGTCTAGGTTACCCGAGGCGAGGTTGAAGATGAAATAAGCCGATGCCGGGTCTAGGTTACCCGAGGTGAGGTTGATGATGAAATAATCTGATAGTGGGTCTAGGTTACCCGAGGCGAGGTTGATGATGAAGTAATCCGATACCGGGTCTAGGTTACCCGAGGTGAGGTTGAAGATGAAATAAGCTGATCTGGGCCAATACCGGCTCTATGTTACCCAAGGCGGATCTGTTGGGGATCTGGAATGAAGCTGATCAGGGCCGATACCGGGTCTATGTTACCCGAGACGGATCTGCTGGGGATCTGAAATGAAGCTTATCTGGGCTGATACCGAGTCTATGTTACCCGAGGCGGATATGCTGGGGATCTGGAATAAAACTAATCTAGGCCGATACCGGGTCTATGTTACCTGAGGCGGATCTACTGGGGATCTGGAATGAAGCTGATCTAGGCCAATACCGGGTCTATATTACCCGAGGTGGATCTGCTGGGGATCTAGGATAAAGCCGATCTGGACCGACACAGAGTCTATGTTACCCGAACGGATCTACTGGGGATCTAGAATGAAGCTGATCTGGGCCGATACCAGGTCTATAGGCCGATACCGAGTCTATGTTACCCGAGGTGGATCTGCTAGGGATCTGGAATGAAGCCGATCTGGGCCGATACCGGATTTACATATATCCGAGGCGGATCTACTGAGGATCTGGAATGAAGCCGATCTGGGCCGATACCGGGTCTATGTTACCCGACGCGGATCTACTGGGGATCTGGAATGAAGCTGATCTGGGCCGATACCGGGTCTATGTTACCCCAGGCGGATCTGCTGAGGATCTAGAATGAAGCTGATCTCGGCCGATACCAGGTCCATGTTACCCTAGGCGGATCTACTGGGGACTGGAATGAAGCCGATCTAGGCCGATACCGGGTCTATGTTACCCAAGGCGGATTTGTTGGGGATCTAGGATGAAGCCGATCTGGACCGATACCGGGTCTATGTTACCTGAGATGAATCTGCTAGGGATCTATCCATGTCCGAGATAGTGACGATGAATTCCTGCATTTGAAGTAGCGAGTCTTCATTCCTTGATCGAGAGATTTTGAACAAAAATTTTTGCCCCTTCGATCAAGAATGAAAACTAGCTGGGGATGAATGCTCTATGTATGTTGTGTATGTATGCATGATGATACATATGCACGTGGGTCCTAAAAAATGCATTTCTTGTTATTTGTTTAATATTGATGTTTCTCCTTTCTGCTGGGGAAGGTATGTTTTGCCCTCGGCTGGTTGAAGACGCACTTCACACGAAGCTTTTCCTTGGTGAAAATATATGAGAACTATTGAGGAAATGGGATGACTGCTGGGGATGCATGACAACTGCTGGGGAAAAGATCGTAGTGTCCCTTGTAAATGTTTCACTGGGGAGTAATGTGGAGAATCCTGTTGGAGGATACTGTAAAGATTCCTATGGGGAAACGGTGGAGAGGTTCTATCCTTCTGCCCCAGTGATTTATGAATCTGGAAGTGCTTTAAATTTTGCCTGGGTTGCCCAATGTGGGTTTTCAGCCCAGCGAGCTGCTCTAACTTTTGCCTGAGGTGCCTTTTCGGTTTTCGCCCTAGCGAGCTCTCTCTCTTTTTTTTAACAGTTTAAGATGAACAAAGACCGGCTGAAATGGCGCCGTGACTACTTGTCCCGTCATCCTTCTGGTGATGATATGATGCAGAAAAATGCCATATGGAATAGCATTGGGGTTCCATTTCTCGTTAGAAGCCGGCTTGATTTCTTCAACAATCAGGTTCTTGGACAACCACCGTTGCTCTTTAGAAAGATGAATTAGATTTGGAGGATGACAAAAGATTTCTGATTGCATGTATTTAATACATTTTCATTGTTAAATAACGTGGTGTATTCAACCAGTTAAATGCAAAGCGCTTTCCTTAAATGGATGTTTAAGCAAGATAACTTTGTTTATGCATTTGACATAACCACGCAAATATATTTAAACAAACATTTCACTTAATTGATAAAATCAAAATGAGTACATTCGAAAAGATTGGTTCCCAAAATGGTATACACTCCACACAGAGCCAAAATCTGTCACCAGTCATCCCTTTTAGATTTTCCGCCTGATCATTTTCTCTCGTGTCTTAACTTTTGCTTAGGCCGCTCTTTTGAGTTTTCAACCTAGCATACTTCTCTTTTTTTTTTCTTTTTTTTTAAACATGATAAAGCTTTAAGAGGTCTTGGTTGACAGGATTTGTGAACTCATTTCCATCCATGTCCATGATGCTAACACCACCTTTTGATAGCACTTTCTTCACAACATAGGGCCTTCCCCAGTTGGGTCTGAACTTCCCCCGAACATCGACATTTGAGGGCATTAGTTGTTTTAGAACCAAATCTCCTGCTTCCAACTGCCGCTTAGGATACTTCACATTCCGGTTATAGGCTCTGGCCATTCTGCGTTGGTACATCTGTAAGTGATCCAGTGCTTTCAGCCGCTTTTCATCTAGCGCCGCCAACTGCTCATATCTAGCTTGAGTTGATTCAGTCTCTGGTAACTGAGCTTCCAAAGTGACTCTAAGTGACTTAAGCTCTATTTCTATTGGTAACACTACTTCCATCCCATACACCAAGGCATAGGGAGTTTCCCCCATTGGAGTTCTAACATTGGTTCTGTAACCCCAAAGAGCATATGGTAGCTTGTCAGCCCAATCTCTGTAGGTGGTTACAAGATCTTCTTTATTGCCTTATTAGCTGCTTTGCACCATTAGCTTAGGGCATATATGGAGAAGACTTATGGTGCTCAATACCATGTTCTGCAAGCAACTCAGCTATTGCCCCTTGGAATTACACTCCGTAGTCAGTCACTATATGATGGGGAATTCCATATCGAGCAAAGATGTTTTTCTGAATGAACTTAACCATCTGCTTAGCTATTACCCTAGCGAAGGATTCTGCCTCCACCCATTTTGAAAAGTATTCAACAGCCACAACTATGAATCGATGCCCATTAGATGCTGCAAGATGAATTTCACCAATCATATCTATCCCCCACACTGAAAACGGCCAATGGGATGCCAGATTCTGTAGTTCAAGTGGTGGAAGATTACTGATATCAGCATAGATCTAACACTCGTGACATCTCTTTACTTCCCTTATACAATCAGCTTGCATAGTCATCCAGAAGTACCTTTGTCTCATTATCTTCCTGGCCATAGCGAGTCCATTCATATGTGGACCGCAAAACCCTGCGTGTACTTGTTGCATCACTGTTTCTGCCTCCTGTTATTCCAGGCACCTCAAAAGAACACCATTTGCTGTTATCTTGTATAGTCTATCTTCAAAGATTCTGAACTGACTGGCTAGCTTTCTTAATGACATCTTAGCAACAGTATTGGCTCCCTATGGGTATTTTCCTTCCTTCACATACTGGTAAATATCGAAGAACCATGGCTTTTCCTCAGTTGTCAATTCCATTACTTTGTGCACTTCGAAGCTGGGTTGTTTGGAAGTTGCTATTACCAGTGGTTGTACTTGAGTTGTTTGGGGGAGGAGTTACGTATCAATCAATTGGGAGTAGTCCCCCTCCACTCTGTCAGCAACATATCTAGACCTAAAGAGGTCGGGGTGCTCCTCGGCCGGCAATAGATGTAGCCAAAACAGCCCTACCGACGGAGCAGATGGGATCCTATGGTTCGTCATACCAGCACGCCAATCGATGGGCCCCTCCCCCAGGTACCACTCCAGTCCAAACCAGCACTCTATGAAAAACCTCCGGGGCATCAATCTCAGGGTGTCCACCACCTCCGGAGGCAACACCGCTCCCCTCCATGGCTCCTTAATCAGCTAAAATCAAAAAATCAGAAGTTAGAAAATTGGAAAAATGGCTATCAGATCACGAAAGTCAAAATGCATAGGGAAAGGAAGATGTGTACCCCCTCAAAGGTCATATCAGCCAGGAGTTGGCAGCAGTCCCACGGGTCACTATCCACCTCGCTCCAGTTGTAGCCTACCCACCGCTTAAATCGGGGGAAGTTCGGGAACTCAGCATTAGGTGGTATGCCCAATTTTGGCTGGGGGACGAAGGCATACTCATACGCCCAAATCTGCACAATAAGAAAGTCAGCAAAAAAGAAAAAAAAAAAAGAGAAACTGGGAAACTCAGATGGACGACGAGCCATAAGCCCTTCAGCTCTCTATGTTTCCCCCATGCGCAGATATCGAGGGCGTAATACAACTGAGCCAGCCCGGCTCGCCCCCAGCTCAGGTTTCTTACATCCTCCAACTGAACCATAGATGGGAGGACAGCTAGGTGCAGATCAATCTGACCCGTCGGGGAAAGCAAAATGCTAAGGGCATGTAAGAGAAAAGCCCTAGCATATTAGCTCGCCTCTGTAAGAAGAAAAGCAGGCCCTCGGGGAGCTCACCCTGCCTTCCCAGCAAGTATACCAAGCCGATCAGCATGCCGATCACCTCTAGCTTAAACCCCCTTCTATCCAGGGTCTGATTGAAGTTGATAGTGCGACCACTGAAAGAGAGCCTAGTGATGGCCATGAAATCCTTAGGGGTAATGGTGTGCTCCCCAGTCGGAAAGTGAAAGGTGTGGGTGGAATCCATCCACCGCTCAATCAGAACTGACAGTAGATCGCGGCTCGTCTGCTCATGCAACAGACTAATCTCTCTAGCCCAGTGGAGTCAACAATGTCCCTCACATTACCAGGAAGCATCCGGTACCACTTGACGGTGTCGGTCATCGTCCTAGCACCCTGGTTATAGGGTTGATCCTGCAAAACAATGAACAAGGAGTTTTTTATGAGTTATTTGTGTTGTGCATTACTTGAATAAATTGAATAAATGCATCGAAATAGAATTAAAGCGTGAAAAAGTCTCTTTTTTGACTGAACAAAGCCGCACGGCTGTAGCCAGAGCCGTGCTGCTCTATTTTTCTCCCACCTTAGGAACAGAGCCGCACGGCTCTATTAGAAACCGGCAGTTTTTCCAAAACCTAAGTTTTATGATTTTTCGCCCTAAAATCAAATCTAAACCATCAATCAAGTTCCTCGGGGGATAATCTACTATAAACATGCATCAATTTCATGTAATTTTGCCTAATTTTACCTACATTTGCAGAAATTTGAAAAATTGGGAAAAGAGGAAAATGGAAAAAACTAACCAGATCTTGGCTCACATGTGTAACTAACTTGAGCGTGATGGGTACGGGATCATTTCTCCCAATCCCGCAGTACGTGATGGACTCCTGGAGTCCGTAAACATCCACCGTGGACTCCACAGGTAACACAAACTCTCCCTCCGGTAAAACATGTCGAGTATGGAGTCCGGACAGTGAAGGGGCAGAGGGGCGCAAAGCTTTTCTCAATTTCTTCAACATTTTGGTAGTAGAAATGTGGGTTGAAGATTGGAGAGAACTTTGAGTTTGAGAGATGAAGAAAAGAGGATTTTGGTGAAAGTGACCGTCCATTCCCCTTATAAAGGGACGATCACCACACGCTAGAGCCGCACGGCTCTGTCTTGCCAAAACAGAGCAGCGTGGCTCTAGCTCCTAGGTAAGCGATTTTTCATGATTTCGTTTATTCTGATATAATCCCGGGGAGGGTATTTCTCGCCTTTTGCAGGTATCCAGGGGCAAAATAATTAAGCTGTATTTATTCTTGATTGAAGGGGCAAAAATTTTTGTTTCCAAAATTGTCGATCAAGGAATAAATATGCGCTTTCAACTCAATTTCAACGGTATGCTCCACCACAGAGAGCCGATTCCAACAACAATCCCATTCTCACTGGTACACTCCACCACAGAGAGTCAATTTCATCGATACACCCCGCCACGGGTAGTTGATTTTCGATGGTACGCTCCACCACAGAGAGCCGATTCCAACAACAAATCCCAATTTCACTGGTACACTCCGCCACAGAGAGCCGATTTCACAAATATACCGGATCTCAACGGCACACTCGGCCACAGAGAGCCGACCCTAGAGGCGAAGCTGACACCTCCAACTAGATGTCACGTTTATCCCTCGATAAGCCGAGATGTTAGGTACGTCTTCTTTTCCTCTCTCACCGTGCTCCGAATCGCGAGAACAAACTTGATCTAGGCTTTATGGCCGACCGTGAATCGATTTTGATCCTGCGAGGGGCAGCCTGTGAGCACGGGTTTTCCCGGCCTCTGTGATAAGAATCCCTTATTACCTCTGTTAAGCAGCCAGACTTGGAAAAGAGCAGAAGGTCGCCTAAAATACCTCAAATGCTCTGAAAACCGAATGATCCGCTATCCAAAAACCCCAAGAAAGGTCCCTCGAGTGAGTTTAGGGTTTAGAGGCGAGTGTAGGAATTATGGTTGTCTGCCCCAGCTCTGCTCAGAACCGTACGACTGTAGTTTCAGAACTACAGCCGCACGGGTCTAGGTCATAGCCGCCCGACCCTAGTTGCTAGAGCCGCACAGCTCTAGCACTTAGAGCCGCGCGGCTCTGGCAAGTTGCTCTGCAGTGGACATCGTGTGTTTTTAGGTTTAGGGTTTCAATTTTTTTTTTTTTTTTTTTTTTTTATTCTAGCTCTGATATCATAATACTTTGTGTGAACTCCTAGTGTGTTTGCATTAGAAAGATAGTATTTATACAAGTACATGATGGGCTGAATATACAAGTAAGCCCAAGGATACATATTATACACATACACATAATATACTCTAACAATTTAAGGTACTAAAATTATAATGTATTTGTAAAAAATAAAGTAATATATTTATAAGATGCTTAAATATAATTGAATTGTAATCCATACTAAATGAAAATTTTCTGGCTCTAAGGGTATAATCTTCATACAAGTATCACGTAAGAAGGATCGATTTGCTCCAATCCTTGCTTGCTGAACCATTTTTTGGATCTGATATGATCAGCTTATTTTATACATTCAATTTCATTCGATGCATCAACAAATTGATGCAACCAACAGTGATACAGTTATTAAATTGTATGTGGTAGTTTTTTGGCATTATTGTATATTCTTTAGTTTCTGGATTATCGCACATTTTGGTTTGTAAATATCCTTTTTATGAATAATATTGACTGGTAGCCTATTATAAGAAAGTACATAAAATAGAAGGAATGGTTATGTATGGGTTATTTTTGCACAGTACCACAAAATTTTATATATCTAACAATTAATTATACAATACTTATAAGAAAATTTTTCACGCCTGACTCAGTCCACAATTATTATTATTACTAAAAATCAAGTCTAACAATCTTGTTTGAGTTCCTCCTTCACATTACCAAGTCTATAAAAGACGTGTTCATAATTGGTCTTCCTTCTAATCAGTTTCTAGTTTTATTGTTTTTTTCTAGGACTAGTCAACTTGTGGTTACCATAGAGGACCCATTATAAGTAATGTTTCCTTTCCTGTGTGGAAGAACTAATAATCGGTCATCTATGGGAATTAACTGATCAATTTCTAGTTACTTTCCATAGACGACCCATAAATTCTGTCACAAGACAAACAAAAGATTTAGTAGGAAATATGGACCTGAAAAATCCTATAAATTGGCTTCAGGAATAATGAAAATAGCACCAAACCAAAGCAAGTGTTTTGTTTTATCAAAAACATAAGTTGATTGAGTTTTGCTAATTCCATGGCATCTAAAGCTTTTTCCCTCTTATCTCCATTTACTTTCATTCTTCTCCTTATTTCTCTCCTCTGCAACACATCTTTAGCAGCAGAATCAAAAGATGATAAAAATTCATCAGCATTTGATTTCCTCAAACATCTCCAAGGATGCCACAAGGGCGAAAAGGTTCAAGGCATTCAGGATCTGAAAAAGTACCTTGAACGTTTCGGTTACTTGACCTATCAAAACAAATCACATGCTAACGACGATGATTTCGACGATCAATTAGAGTCTGCAATCAAAACATACCAACTCAATTACCATTTGAATTGCACCGGAACTTTAGACTCCGAAACGGTGTCAAAGATGATGATGCCTAGATGCGGAGTAGCAGATATCATCAATGGAAAAACAAGGATGGAATCCGGGAAGAAAAGCCACTCAACTTCGAAATTCCATACAGTATCTCACTATAGTTTCTTCAGACGTCGACCAAAATGGCCAGCGAATAAGTATCATCTGAAATACGGATTTCTGCCAGGAACACCACGAGAAGCAATGGAACCAGTAAGGAGAGCATTCCAAACATGGGAAGCTAACACACATTTTAGTTTCGAAAGAGTAGAAGATTATAGGAGTGGAGATGTGACAGTGGGTTTTGGCAGAGGAAATCATGGAGATGGGGCACCTTTCGATGGGCGAGGAGGAACTCTGGCTCATGCATTTGCACCACAAGATGGAAGATTTCATTATGATGGAGATGAAAGATGGTCAGTACAAGCAACACAAGGTGCATTTCATTTGGAGACAGTAGCAGTTCATGAAATTGGACATCTACTTGGACTTGGACATAGTTCTGTGGAAGCTGCTATCATGTATCCTTCTATTGCTCCTGGACTCACCAAAGGATTGCATTCTGATGATATTGAAGGCATCAAGGTTCTTTATAACCTTTGAATTAAATTCCTCATCACCATCTTAATTTTGCTTTTCTTGCTATGAATAAGTTTGAGTTTCAGAAATACTTTTTGTAGTTTTCCTATATCCTTTGAGTTCTTTGTAATTGATGAGCTAGGCATATATCTACTTTTGGAATAAAGCATATAGTATGTATTTACATTCAAACCATTTGGGCAATATGACAATGCATTGCAAATAATTAATGGAACGCATTAAAAAGCATATGATATGTACTTACATATATTCGAACAATTTTTAGTATTACAATTACTACTCTTCTTATCAAGTAAAACAGCAAATTTTTTTTTTTTAAAAAAAAAAAAAAAGAAAAGAAAAGAAATGGTATTTCATTAAATAAAGAAGATGGGCCATTTAAATTGGAGCGGATGTAAATCTAACTCCAATAGTCTCATCTGAAATATGCCTAGTTAGGCATTGAAGGCTTGATAGGTTTACCTTTTAACAACGAAAAAAAAAAAAAAAAAACAATAAAAAAGCTTATACATACCAGTGAGAAGGAACCCACTCTTATTGGTGGGAGAAACCCCACACATACTAGTGGAAGAGAAGAGAACTTACATATACTGGTCATCTTGCATTTTATCAAACATCACCAGACAATATCGGACGTCCATAGCCACAGGAACTCTCACTTCACATATAACATCGAACAATTTATCAGACAGACCTGAAAGTATCTTCCAAATCTTGTATAAAAATGATAGAACTGGGTACGTAAAGTGTAAAGATCTCAAAGAATGTTTGACTAAGAATAATAGACGACCAATCCATTAAAGAAAAACTATCAGATGAGCATCATGCCTAAGTACATCTATAATCAAGAAAGCCGATTTTAAAAATAAAACTAGAAAAAATGTCGAATGTAAATTATTTCACGCAAAATAAATGTAAAAACAAAAGGAAAAGGGAAAAAAATATAAAATTTGGTCTTTGATGCATGTCGAAAACACCAAAAATAAAAATTTTCCTACTCAAACTACAATTAATTTGTAAATAGCAGTGAGCAGAGTTGCATCCACAGGGATTGGCTGGATTATTTCTTTTAAAATTTAACAGGAACAGTAAAAGGGGGTTGTTTGCAAATGGAAACTAAAACTCAGAAATAGTAGGAATAAAATTATTAGGTAAGGTCTAGATGAGAAAGATTCCAGTTAGAAGGCGGATTCAAGTCTTGAATCAAACCAATCGATCATCGAACAAACACAAAAGATAACTTCAATGCATTCAAATAAATTAGCTATAATTATCATAAAGCTTGAATCACCTAGTCTCTTCTTACAGAATAGATAACTAAGAGAAGCTCATTAATTATCTTTATTTAATCAAACAGTTCCAAACAAGCTTTCGAATTTAATTCAATCAAAAGCATTAACATAGGAAAGAGACTAATTCTACTTAATAATCACACAAGTGGGATTATTTAAAGCATACCAATTTCATCCATAACACAAATTAAAAACTTGTCCATAATTAACCGTGTAATTCGCTACCTAGGTTAAGTGAATTAAACGATTACGTATTTAATCACCTAACTAGCAGATCAATCACAAATAAATAATTAAATCAAGAATTCAATTAAATCACGTAAAAGTAATAAGAACAAAATGAAATCGATTACTTGAATTAAAGAAAGAATCTAGAACAGTTGATCTCACAGTTGACTTTATAGGACTGAATTTCCTTCTAGCTAGAAA
The DNA here is from genome assembly GCA_039660915.1 of Euphorbia tirucalli. NCBI lineage: Eukaryota > Viridiplantae > Streptophyta > Magnoliopsida > Malpighiales > Euphorbiaceae > Euphorbia > Euphorbia tirucalli. Next base: position 14,229,059 of record CM077638.1, on the reverse strand, counting down.
TTAGGGTTTTAGTTCTTCATGGGTGGGAAGAACACGTAGAAAAGAGAAAAAGAGCTGCTGGAATATACGTTTTAAAAGTTGAAGAAGAGGGGAAGAAACAATTAACCTAACTCTTTTAAACCTAAACAACTAAGGAAAGAGTTCTAAAAAAGAAATAACTCTAATTAAAATTTTTGTAGGAAAATCTAATTAGAGTTATACTAAAAATAAAAATAAAAATAAAAATAAAAAAATATCCCAAAAGCCTATCACAAAAAGGCTGAATCAAATAAACTAAAACTAAAATAGAAAATCTTCAAATTCGCACCTCCCCTTAAGCCAGGATCTTGGCTTATACAAAATAGTTCCCTAGGCTCAAATTCAGCACCAATAGCATTCCATAACCCATGGTCATGGGTTACGACTTCAAGCTCCAACTTCAACGCACTCCAAGCTCCCAAAATCGGCGCTTTAAGCTCACTTTCAACTTCAAAGATCCTAGCACGAGTAATTACACAAAATGAAGTAAATTCGCCTAAGTTAACTAAAAATATAGCAATTAAAGCTTATAAACAAAGACAGCTTACGTGCATAAAGTGCGCTTATCAGTCTTTTTTGAGAAAATTTTTTGTAGAGGGGGTGGCTTGGTTTTCATATAACATTTATGATCTTTTATATAAATATAAAAGAGCATCTGTTAATACGGAGATAGAAGGTCATAAGTTCAATACCGAACCTCTTTCATATTTTTATTTAAACCAAAACATCAATTTTATATTCCAGAGTACTTATTAAACCCTAGATATGCTTTTTTTTTCAGGGTCTAAAGACTATATATACTTGTAAGAGATATATATATATATATATATATATATATATATATATATGGAAAATTTTATATATCCACATAACACCAAGGGCATAAACGACTATTTTCTTCCAAATTTCATCTTTTAATATAAACAATACACCAATTTCACTAAAATGTAACAAAAAAAAAGTCTAATTTTGACAAAAAAAAAAAAATGCCACCGCACTAAGAAATTCTTAAAAATAAAGAGGGATAAAAAAGAAAATTAAATTTTCTAGTTAGTTTGATTGGGATAAAAAAGAAATTGACAATAGAAATTAAAGCAAAATATATTTTCTATTAAAATTTAATACAAAATAGGATAGAAATATAAATTGCCTTGCTACATTATTTTGAAAAAACTATCTTTATTCCAATAGCAAAAAGGAAATTATGAGACGGCTAGGGTTTGGGATAAATCGCACTCAAGTTATGTTGAGGAGAGTAGGTTGTATTTATAGTAAAGGAATTACAGCAGATAATTATAGCAGATGTATTGACAAAAATATCCCCCACACACACATTAATATGGACATTAAATAACATACAATTTATATTACTCTATTACTCCCCCGCAAGTTGAGCTGGGGTGGCAACCACAGCCAACTTGTCACGCAATTGAAGAAACCGAGTGCGGGGCAAGGGTTTCGTCAAAATATCAGCCACTTGGTCCTTGGTAGAGATGTACTTGATGAGAACTTCTTTAGCTGCAACACGTTCCCGAACAAAGTGGAAGTCAAGTTCAAGATGTTTGGTGCGACTGTGAAAAATCGGATTGGCCATCAAGTATGTAGCACTCAAGTTATCACACCAAAGGGCGGGTGCTTGACATAAAGGAAAACCAATTTCGGTGAGAAGCATACCAAGCCAAGTAACCTCTGTAGTTATAGTCGCTAAGGCCTGATACTCCGCTTCCGTAGAGGACCGTGACACTGTTCGTTGCTTCTTAGAGGCCCATGACACTAAATTGGTTCCATGAAAAATCCCAAAGCCTGACATAGAACGCCTGTCATCAACATCCCCACCCCAATCCGAACCACAAAAAGCATTCAGAGTGAGTGATTTTTGAGGCTGAAACCGAATACCCAGGAAACTGGAAGCATGAAGATACCGAAGAATCCGTTTCAGCGTCTGCCGATGAAGGGTGGATGGGGCATGCATAAATTGTGCTACTTTATGAACTGAGTAGGTGATGTCAGGACGGGTAATGGTCAAGTATTGGAGGCCACCAACCAAGCTGCGGTACAAGGTAGGATCATCAAAACCGTGACCTCCACGAACGGACAAGGAGTCAGCCATACTAGCAAGTGTAGAGACCGCCTTGCAACCGTCCATGTTGGACCGTTTTATCAAGTCCTGGACATATTTCTTTTGAGACAAGAATAAGCAGTTATCATGCCACAGAAGTTCAATCCCCAAGAAATAATTTGCACGCCCAAGGTTTTTTATTGCAAAATGGGACTGCAAGTAATGAATAAGGTGAGCTGCCCTAGCATCATTATTGCCCAAGATGAGGAGGTCATCCACATAAATTAGACAAAATAAAATGGAACCTGAGTCACATAGCATGTAGAGGGAGACATCGGCTTTGGACCCCTGAAAACCTTACTGAACAAGGGACTGAGTGAGCTTTTTATGCCACATCCGTGGGGATTGTTTTAAGCCATAGAGAGATTTGCAGAGACGGTACACATGAGTAGGATAAGAGGGATCAACAAACCCCGGTGGTTGTGTCATAAACACTGGTTCATCCAAATCACCGTGTAAGAAGGCATTAGACACATCAAGGTGTAGTACACTCCACCCAAACGAAACAGCCAAGGACAATAATAACCGGCTTGTGGTCAGCTTGATCACGGGACTGAATGTGTCCTTAAAATCCATACCAGGTCATTGTTGAAAACCCTTTGCAACCAATCGAGCTTTGTACCGATCAACCGAATGATAAGTGCATTTTATGCACGTAATCCGTTTTTGTTTATAGGCTTTAATTGATATATTTTTAGTTAACTTAGGCGGATTTATTTCATTTTGTGCAATTACTCATGCTAGGGACTCTGGAGTTGAAAATGAGCTTAAAGAGCCTTATTTGGGAGCTTGGAGTGTCATGAAGTTGGATCTTGAAGGCTTAACCCATGGGCATGGCTTATGGAGTGCTGTTTATGCTGAAAATGGGCCTAGGAGACTGTTTTGCATAAGCCATGATCATGGTTTATAGGGAGCTGCGAATTAGAAGAACTTTTGTGGGATTAGAAGACTTTTTATTTTAATTTAAGTTTATTTAATTCGGCCCTTTATGAAAAACTTTTGGGGATTATTTTATTTTATTTTATTTATTTCCATTATAGCTCTAATTAGATTTTCCTACAAAAATCTTAATTAGAGTTATTTCCTATTTAGAAGTCTTTCCTTAGTAGCTTAGGTTTAAATAGGGTTAGGTCTTTTGTTTTTGGGACTCTCTTCTTCAATTTTCTGGAACGTGATTCTTTGGGACAACAAATTTTCTTCTCTTGCTGGAACGTGTTCTCTCTTCATGGAGAACTAAAACTTTAATCTCTAGCTAGTGGGCAATTCAGTCTTGTAACGTCTAACTGTGAGATCATTTATTCTTTCTTTCTTCTTTAATTCAAGTAATCGATTCCCTTCTGTTTTTACTACTTTTGCATGATTTAATTAAGTTCTTAATTAAATTATTTACATGTGATTTCTCTGCTAGTTAAGTAATTGAATACGTAATTGTTTAATTCACTTAACCTAGGTAGCAAATAATACGATTAATTACGGACAAGTTTTAATTCGTGTTATGGATGAAATCGATATGCTTTAAATAATCCCGCTTGGGTGATTATTGGGTAGAATTAGTGTCTCTTTCGTTTGTTAAAGCTTTTAATTGACTTAAATTCTGAAGCTTGTTCTAGACTGTTTGATTAATTAGAGATAATTAACGAGCTTCTCTTGGTTATCTATTCCACAAGAAGAGATTAGGCGATTCATGCTTTATGATTGCTATAGCTAATTTATTTGAATGTATTGGAGTTATCTTTTGTGTTTGATCGATGATCAGTTGGATTGATTTAAGACTCGAATTCGCCTTCTAGCTAGAGTTCACCTCAGATAGATTTTTACCCAATTGATTTATTTCTGTTAATTTGGTTACTTTCATTGCAATTCTTCAAAACCCCCTTTTTACTTTTATTGTTTAACTTTAGAAGAAATAATAAGCCAATCCCTGTGGATTCGACCCTGCTCCATCTGTACTACAAAATTTTGTGTCCAAGAGTAGGAATTTATTTTTGGTGTGTTCGGCACCCATCAAATTTTGGCGCCGTTGCCGGGGATTGGTGTCTTAATTGTTTATTTCTTCTAATCTGTGTTTTCTAGTGTATGCCTCGTTCTTCTCGTACAAGTGAACTCGAATTTGATCCCGAAATAGAGAAAACTGCTCGTCGATTGAGGAAGCAGACAAAGGAAAGGGGATCACGGGAATCACTTCCACCGGACGTGGTAGCTGATTCGTTAGACTCAAGTGAGAGTGAAATCGAAGAAGAAGAAGAGATGGCTAATCTAGAACAAACATTAAGAGCCATGGCTGAACCGGATATGGATCAACAACCTCTATGCATACTGTATCCGGAAAATGAGGTAAATTTTGAATTAAAATCTGGTTTAATTCACTTATTGCCTACTTTTCGTGGACTTTCAGGTGAAGATCCACATAAACATTTGAAGGAGCTCCATGTAGTATGTTCGAGCATGAAACCGCCGGGGAATGCAGTTTCTGTGGAGCAAGTGAAAATGAGAGCCTTTCCGTTTTCACTAACTGATAAAGCTAAGGATTGGTTGTATTACCTCCCATCTGGATCAATCACAACCTGGGGCGAGATGAAGAAGCAATTTCTGGAGAAATTCTTTCCTGCTTCTCGAGTTTCTTCAATCCGCAAAGATATATCGGGCATTCGCCAATATGCTGGGGAAAATCTTTATGAGTACTGGGAAAGATTTAATCAGCTCTGCACCAGTTGCCCAAATCATCAGATAAAGGACCAACTTTTACTTCAATATTTTTATGAAGGACTAACCTTATCTGACAGGAATCTGATTGATGCATCTAGTGGTGGATCCTTAGCAGATAAGACGATCACTAGTGCAAGAGAGCTGATTTCGAGAGTGGCTGCCAACACACAACAGTTTGGCAATCGACAAGATCATCCTGTGCAGAAGGTGAATGAGGTAAACACTTCTGCTATTGAAAAACGACTTGACACCCTTACTTCACTCATGCAGAAAGCCTTTTTGAGAAAACAACAACAAGTGAATGTTTGTGGGATTTATTCAAGTTTCGATCATCCTTCGGATTCTTGTCACACTCTCCAAGAGGAAGAATAGGTTAATGCTGTTGGTAATTTCCAAAGCCAACAAAACCAGAGGAGATAGGATCCATACTCACAGACTTACAATCCAGGATGGAGGGACCACCCGAACTTGAGCTATGCTCATAAGCCGAATAACTTTCAGCAAGGACAACAATCTAACAACTACCATCCTAGGCCGCCAATCCATACACCACAACCACCCCCTCCTAAGCTAACTATGTCTTTAGAGCAAATAGTGTCTGCCTTGGCTTCCAACGTGCAACAATTTCAACAAGACACTAAGACAAGCATCCAGAATATAGAAAACCAAACAAGCCAATTAGCCACCTCGGTGAGTAAGTTGGAATCACAATTTTCTGGACGTTTGCCATCACAGCTTGAAATAAATCCGAGGCAGAATGTTAGTGCCATTACTTTAAGGAGTGGCAAGGAGATACCATCTGCTGGAGTTTTGAAGCATGAGGTGGAGAAAGAACTAGAAAAAGAGGAGGTAACTCCTGCACCAGCTAAGCCACCACCAGCCATTGTCATCCCACCTCCATTCCCAAGTCGATTCTCCAAATCTCTAAAGGAGGACCAAGAGAAAGAGGTACTTGACTTATTCAAAAAAGTTCAGGTAAATATTCCTCTTCTTGATGCTATTAAACAAATCCCTCGATATGCCAAATTTCTTAAAGAATTGTGTACTAACAAGAGAAAGCTGAGGGGTAATGAAAAAATCAGTGTGGGAGAGAATGTTTCTGCTGTTATTCAAAGGAAACTCCCACCAAAATGTGGAGATCCAGGTATGTTCACTATCCCTTGTAAGATAGGTAGTACTAGAATCGGGAAAGCAATGTTAGATCTTGAAGCTTCAATTAATATCATGTCACGATCTCTTTATGCATCTTTAAATGATGGACCTTTAAAAGAAACTGGTGTGATAGTTCAACTTGTTGATAGAACTAATGCTTATCCTGATGGGGTACTAGAGGATGTACTTGTACAAGTTAATGGTTTGGTATTTCCTGTTGATTTTTATGTTTTGGATATGAATGATGATGATTGTCCAATATCGACACCCATTCTTTTAGGAAGACCATTCCTTAAAACATTTATAGCTATAATCAATGTGAATGAAGGCAAACTCACTATGGAATTTAATGGTGAAATGATTTGTTTTAATATATATGATGCCATGAAATTTTCAAGTGAGCAACATTATGATTTAGCTCCTGATGTTGCTAATTCTGGTGTTTATGAGGTTTTTGACATAGGAGGTTGTGAAAAAATCTTACAAGTGAAGCCAGTTGAGAGTTTGGCCCGGAAAGATAATCCGAAGATAATGCCTAAAACCTTGATTGATAAATTTAAGGTTTTCTATCTTGATGATAATGGAAAATTTCCGGTAATAATACCAAAAGGATTGGAAGGACTTGAAGAGGATGTGATAGTCCGAGTTCTCAAGGAACACAAATATGCCGTTGGGATTACCTGATTAATTAAGATCGGCATAATGTCTAGCCCAAGACAATAAAGAAAGGTGCTTTTGGGAGGCAACCCAAATTGGTTTTGTTTTAGATTAATTATTCTCATTTTGTGCTTTAATTTGATATTTTTATTTTAATTTCTTAGGTTTTTCAATGAATTTTGAGTTTCAATCTTTGCATTTGATCATGTTTTAAATCACTAATTAATTGCCTTTTTAAGATGCAAAAATTTAATTTAGCCAAGATCTTGGTTTGGGTGATTTTTGAGAATCTGAAATTTTATTCAAAACTGTCTTAAGCCATGATCTAGGCTTGAGCTAATTAGTCTTCTGATTTTTTTGGACCCAAAGCTAAAGGTAGTGAATTAAGTCATGATCATAGCTTGAGGCAATTAGTGTTCTGATTTTTTTTTGGGCCAAAATCAAAAGAGGTGATTTAAGCCATGATCATGGCTTGAGACAATTAGTCTTCTATTTTTTTCTTTAACACTACTCAAAATTTTTGCTTTTCATTTTGTTTTATTTTATTCATTCTTTTTTTTCAAAAAAAAAAAAAATGAAAACACGTGCAAAAAAAAAAATCTGCTGTTGACCATTAATTAATTAATTTTTTTTTCTTTTCTTCTTTTTCTTTTTCTCTTTGTCTTTTCTTTCTTTTCTTCTACCCCTAATTTTCTTTTGCAGACCCCTTCTTCTCCAACGTCCACAGCCACCGCTCCCAACATAGTAGCAACCGCCACCCATGCTCTTCCGTCGCTGCCGCCTTCAGACATGCCTCGTTGCCGCCCCGCCCTTTCCCAATCTCGAAAAGCAACCGCCTCCAACTCTTCTTCCAGTCGCTCCGTCCTCTATGGACGTCGAACCAACACCATCTTTGGCAGCCGTTGACTCCACTATTTTCAGAACTGATTATGGTGGCTGGAAAACAGATTCTGGCGACTGAAACACAGATTTCAGACCAGTACCTGCCGCCCCATGTTTCAGATCAGATTTCTGTGACTAAACAACCTCTGGCCAGCAAATAGTCCATAGCAACAGATTTTGCCTCAGAAAAGCCCCACTCTAGTTTGCAAATTCTTTCTCTCCCAATTGTTTTTTTCAAATCTATATGCTAATTTGATAATTGATGTGAGAATTGAATTGGAATTAGTCCATTGCTCTGAACCATCGCTGCAAATTTTTCATGAGTGCAATAAATTTTAAGTTTCAAAATTGTTTTATCTTGAATTTTGATTAAGAAGCTTTGGAAATTAGTAATTGCATGCTAGCTAGCCTCATTGTAGGCTAATTTTACTTCTTAATTGAGAATTGGAAATTGCTTATATCTTACTCAACTTTTGATTGCAAATATTTATTGTGCAAATTGATTCACTATTATGGGGTCAAATTGATTGTTATCTTTTCCCTATCTATTTAGCTGCTACCATGTTTCAATTAATTTGGCAATTTCATGGAGATTATAATAAATGGTTGAGTATATATTTGAGATTTCATTGCTAATAATTATGCCTTTGCTTGTTGATCTGTGGTTTATATCTCTAACTAATTATTCAGTATGATGTTATCTTAATATCTTTTGGATAATTAGTTTTCTTGATTTTATAGTTGTGTTGTGCTTAATTGGTGGTAAATTAGGACGTATTACCGCTATTTGTTTCAAATCAAGAATAATCAATCCCTCACGACTTAAAGCAAGGGCGTAGGATGAAGAGAGGTGGCTCGAATTGAAACTATTATGGCTAAGTTGTACCAGATTCAGAAGCGCGATCCCCCGTGCCCACCTTCCCCTTAGGAGCGTCAGATATTTGGCATTCATAATCCAGGGGAGTTCTGTTCTAACTTTCTTGCTATTTTTACTCTGGTTTGTAATGCTATGTTTTCTTGCACATCGAGGGCTATGTGCAGATTTAAGTGGGGGGTGGGGTTATACATTGTGTGCTTATCAGTATGTCTATATTATTTGTTTTGTTCTCTTGACTGTCATCTCGCAAAACATAAATTAGTTTCAACTCCTTTATCATCTTGCATTGTTCTCTTTAACAATTATAGTACCGAAAAATAAATTTTTTTTCTTCTATGTCTTGTGTGCTTGTCAAAGGGAGATGTTTGTATAAATGAAGTATGAGGTTCTAGCTGGTTGAAATCACTGTGATCAATAGACACTTGAATTGAGACGTATCACTTAGAGACATAGATTGTATAAGAAACTTCGTTTGACTAACCATAAATCAAGGGGATAAAATAGGTTTTACGCATGTTTTTGATTTTAATGTTCTTAAAAAAAAAAAAGAAAAAAAAGAAAAAAAAATTTCACATTCTATTCCGCTGGCTTGATTTGCGAATCCAAATTATGAATAGTGCTAGTAGCCGCTTAATGAATATGCTTAGCCAAGTAAGTCGGGTGCATTGTGTTTGCTCCATTTTTGTTATTCGTTCGGAAAAGCTAAAAGCATCTTAAGTAAGGTTAAAAGTTGTGAAAGAAAAGTAAATAAATAAAATAAGATCACAAAGTGATCCGTTAGTTGTTTATGTCTTAAATAAATTGTGTGCATATCCAAATCCTATTGTCCCTTGTTTATGTTTTTGATTAAGAAGCAATTAGGGGTCTACTATCCTAGTGATGCAAATCACATTCTAAGTTGTTAATTGAGTAGCTTTGGGTGCATTAGTTGGGGCTAAGTGCCAAGTTTATCACATCTCTCCCTTGAGAAGCGTGCTTGATTTATTAGTTGATTTTTGAAACTATGATTTGTGAGATATAATGCGCTTTTAATTGTCTTTGGAGTTGGACTTGTTTTGTTTGCTTGAGGACAAGCAAGGTTTAAGTGGGGGGAATTTTGATAAGTGCATTTTATGCACGTAATCCGTTTTTGTTTATAGGCTTTAATTGATATATTTTTAGTTAACTTAGGTGGATTTATTTCATTTTGTGCAATTACTCGTGCTAGGGACTCTGGAGTTGAAAATGAGCTTAAAGAGCCTTATTTGGGAGCTTGGAGTGTCATGAAGTTGCATCTTGAAGGCTTAACCCATGGGCATGGCTTATGGAGTGCTGTTTATGCTGAAAATGGGCCTAGGAGACTGTTTTGCATAAGCCATGATCATGGCTTATAGGGAGCTGCGAATTTGAAGAACTTTTGTGGGATTAGAAGACTTTTTATTTTAATTTAAGTTTATTTAATTCGGCCCTTTATGAAAAACTTTTGGGGATTATTTTATTTTATTTATTTCCATTATAGCTCTAATTAGATTTTCCTACAAAAATCTTAATTACAGTTATTTCCTATTTAGAAGTCTTTCCTTAGTAGCTTAGGTTTAAATAGGGTTAGGTCTTTTGTTTTTGGGACTCTCTTCTTTAATTTTCTGGAACGTGATTCTTTGGGACAGCAGATTTTCTTCTCTTGCTGGAACGTGTTTTCTCTTCATGGAGAACTAAAACTTTAATCTCTAACTAGTGGGCAATTCAGTCTTGTAACGTCTAACTGTGAGATCATTTATTCTTTCTTTCTTCTTTAATTCAAGTAATCGATTCCCTTCTGTTTTTACTACTTTTGCATGATTTAATTAAGTTCTTAATTTATTTATTTACATGTGATTTCTCTGCTGGTTAAGTAATTGAATACGTAATTGTTTAATTCACTTAACCTAGGTAGCAAATAATACGATTAATTACGGACAAGTTTTAATTCGTGTTATGGATGAAATCGATATGCTTTAAATAATCCCGCTTGGGTGATTATTGGGTAGAATTAGTGTCTCTTTCGTTTGTTAAAGCTTTTAATTGAATTAAATTCCGAAGCTTGTTCGGGACTGTTTGATTAATTAGAGATAATTAACGAGCTTCTCTTGGTTATCTATTCCATAAGAAGAGATTAGGCGATTCATGCTTTATGATTGCTATAGCTAATTTATTTGAATGTATTGGAGTTATCTTTTGTGTTTGATCGATGATCAGTTGGATTGATTTAAGACTCGAATTCGCCTTCTAGCTGGAGTTCACCTGAGATAGATTTTTACCCAATTGATTTATTTATGTTAATTTGGTTACTTTCATTGTAATTCTTCAAAACCCCCTTTTTACTTTTATTGTTTAACTTTAGAAGAAATAATCAGCCAATCCCTGTGGATTCGACCCTGCTCCATCTGTACTACAAAATTTTGTGTCCAAGAGTAGGAATTTATTTTTGGTGTGTTCGACACCCATCAAATTTTGGCGCCGTTGCCGGGGATTGGTGTCTTAATTGTTTATTTCTTCTAATCTGTGTTTTCTAGTGTATGCCTCGTTCTTCTCGTACAGGTGAACTCGAATTTGATCCCGAAATAGAGAAAACTGCTCGTCGACTGAGGAAGCAGACAAAGGAAAGGGGATCACAGGAATCACTTCCACCGGACGCGGTAGCTGATTCGTTAGACTCAAGTGAGAGTGAAACCGAAGAAGAAGAAGAAGAGATGGCTAATCTAGAACAAACATTAAGAGCCATGGCTGAACCGGATATGGATCAACAACCTCTATGAATACTGTATCTGGAAAATGAGGTAAATTTTGAATTAAAATATGGTTTAATTCACTTATTGCCTACTTTTCGTGGACTTTCAGGTGAAGATCCACATAAACATTTGAAGGAGCTCCATGTAGTATGTTCGAATATGAAACCGCCGGGGAATGCAGTTTCTGTGGAGCAAGTGAAAATGAGAGCCTTTCCGTTTTCACTAACTGATAAAGCTAAGGATTGGTTGTATTACCTCCCATCTGGATCAATCACAACCTGGGGCGAGATGAAGAAGCAATTTCTGGAGAAATTCTTTCCTGCTTCTCGAGTTTCCTCAATCCGCAAAGATATATCGGGCATTCGCCAATATGCTGGGGAAAATCTTTATGAGTACTGGGAAAGATTTAATCAGCTCTGCACCAGTTGCCCAAATCATCAGATAAAGGACCAACTTTTACTTCAATATTTTTATGAAGGACTAACCTTATCTGACAGGAATCTGATTGATGCATCTAGTGGTGGATCATTAGCAGATAAGACGATCACTAGTGCAAGAGAGCTGATTTCGAGAGTGGCTGCCAACACACAACAGTTTGGCAATCGACAAGATCATCCTGTGTAAAAGGTGAATGAGGTAAACACTTCTGCTATTGAAAAACGACTTGACACCCTTACTTCACTCATGCAGAAAGCCTTTTTGAGAAAACAACAACAAGTGAATGTTTGTGGGATTTGTTCAAGTTTCGATCATCCTACGGATTCTTGTCACACTCTCCAAGAGGAAGAACAGGTTAATGCTGTTGGTAATTTCCAGAGCCAACAAAACCAGAGGAGATATGATCCATACTCACAGACTTACAATCCAGGATGGAGGGTCCACCCGAACTTCAGCTATGCTCATAAGCCGAATAACTTTCAGTAAGGACAACAATCTAACAACTACCATCCTAGGCCGTCAATCCATACACCACAACCACCCCCTCCTAAGCTAACTATGTCTTTAGAGCAAATAGTGTCTGCCTTGGCTTCCAACGTGCAACAATTTCAACAAGACACTAAGACAAGCATCCAGAATATAGAAAACCAAACAAGCCAATTAGCCACCTCGGTGAGTAAGTTGGAATCACAATTTTCTGGACGTTTGCCATCACAGCTTGAAATAAATCCGAGGCAGAATGTTAGTGCCATTACTTTAAGGAGTGGCAAGGAGATACCATCTGCTGGAGTTTTGAAGCATGAGGTGGAGAAAGAACTAGAAAAAGAGGAGGTAACTCCTGCACCAGCTAAGCCACCACCAGCCATTGTCATCCCACCTCCATTCCCAAGTCGATTCTCCAAATCTCTAAAGGAGGACCAAGAGAAAGAGGTACTTGACTTATTCAAAAAAGTTCAGGTAAATATTCCTCTTCTTGATGCTATTAAACAAATCCCTCGATATGCCAAATTTCTTAAAGAATTGTGTACTAACAAGAGAAAGTTGAGGGGTAATGAAAAAATCAGTGTGGGAGAGAATGTTTCTGCTGTTATTCAAAGGAAACTCCCACCAAAATATGGAGATCCAGGTATGTTCACTATCCCTTGTAAGATAGGTAGTACTAGAATCGGGAAAGCAATGTTAGATCTTGGAGCTTCAATTAATATCATGTCACGATCTCTTTATGCATCTTTAAATGCTGGACCTTTAAAAGAAACTGGTGTGATAGTTCAACTTGTTGATAGAACTAATGCTTATCCTGATGGGGTACTAGAGGATGTACTTGTACAAGTTAATGGTTTGGTATTTCCTGCTGATTTTTATGTTTTGGATATGAATGATGATGATTGTCCAATATCGACACCCATTCTTTTAGGAAGACCATTCCTTAAAACATTTAAAGCTATAATCAATGTGAATGAAGGCAAACTCACTATGGAATTTAATGGTGAAATGATTTGTTTTAATATATATGATGCCATGAAATTTTCAAGTGAGGAACATTATGATTTAGCTCCTGATATTGCTAATTCTGGTGTTTATGAGGTTTTTGACACAGGAGGTTGTGAAAAAATCTTACAAGTGAAGCCAGTTGAGAGTTCGGCCCGGAAAGATAATCCGAAGATAAAGCCTGAAACCTTAATTGATAAATTTAAGGTTTTCTATCTTGATGATAATGGAAAATTTCCGGTAATAATACCAAAAGGATTGGAAGGACTTGAAGAGGATGTGATAGTCCGAGTTCTCAAGGAACACAAATATGCCGTTGGGATTACCTGATTAATTAAGATCGGCATAATGTCTAGCCCAAGACAATAAAGAAAGGCGCTTTTGGGAGGCAACCCAAATTGGTTTTGTTTTAGATTAATTATTCTCATTTTGTGCTTTAATTTGATATTTTTATTTTAATTTCTTAGGTTTTTCAATGAATTTTGAGTTTCAATCTTTGCATTTGATCATGTTTTAAATCACTAATTAATTGCCTTTTTAAGATGCAAAAATTTAATTTAGCCAAGATCTTGGTTTGGGTGATTTTTGAGAATCTGAAATTTTATTCAAAACGGTCATAAGCCATGATCTAGGCTTGAGCTAATTAGTCTTCTGATTTTTTTGGACCAAAAACTACAGGTAGTGAATTAAGCCATGATCTTGGCTTGAGGCAATTAGTGTTCTGATTTTTTTTTGGGCCAAAATCAAAAGAGGTGATTTAAGCCATGATGATGGCTTGAGACAATTAGTCTTCTGTTTTTTTCTTTAACACTACTCAAAATTTTTGCTTTTCATTTTGTTTTATTTTATTCATTCTTTTTTTTTCAAAAAAAAAAAAAAAATGAAAACACGTGCAAAAAAAAAAAAAAAATCTGCTGTTGACCATTAATTAATTAATTAATTTTTTTTCTTCTTTTTCTTTTTCTCTTTGTCTTTTCTTTCTTTTCTTCTACCCCTAATTTTCTTTTGCAGACCCCTTCTTCTCCAACGTCCACAGCCACCGCTCCCAACATAGTAGCAGCCGCCACCCTTGCTCTTCCGTCGCTGCCGCCTTCAGACATGCCTCGTTGCCGCCCCGCCCTTTCCCAATCTCGAAAAGCAACTGCCTCCAACTCTTCTTCCAGTCGCTCCGCCCTCTATGGACGTCGAACCAACACCATCTTTGGTAGCCGTCGACTCCACTATTTTCAGAACTGATTATGGTGGCTGGAAAACAGATTTCGGCGACTGAAACACAGATTTCAGACCGGTAGCCGCCGCCCCCTGTTTCAGATCAGATTTCTGTGACTAAACAACCTCTGGCCAGCAAAAAGTCCATAGCAACAGATTTTTCCTTAGAAAAGCCCCACTCTAGTTTGCAAATTCTTTCTCTCCCAATTGTTTTTTTCAAATCTATATGCTAATTTGATAATTGATGTGAGAATTGAATTGGAATTAGTCCATTGCTCTGAACCATCGCTGCAAATTTTTCATGAGTGCAATAAATTTTAAGTTTCAAAATTGTTTTATCTTGAATTTTGATTAAGAAGCTTTGGAAATTAGTAATTGCATGCTAGCTAGCCTCATTGTAGGCTAATTTTACTTCTTAATTGAGAATTGGAAATTGCTTATATCTTACTCAACTTTTGATTGCAAATATTTATTGTGCAAAATTGATTCACTATTATGGGGTCAAATTAATTGTTATCTTTTCCCTATCTATTTAGCTGCTACCATGTTTCAATTAATTTGGCAATTTCATGGAGATTATAATAAATGGTTGAGTATATATTTGAGATTTCATTGCTAATAATTATGCCTTTGCTTGTTGATCTGTGGTTTATATCTCTAACTAATTATTCAGTATGATGTTATCTTAATATCTTTTGGATAATTAGTTTTCTTGATTTTATAGTTGTGTTGTGCTTAATTGGTGGTAAATTAGGACGTATTACCGCTATTTGTTTCAAATCAAGAATAATCAATCCCTCACGACTTAAAGCAAGGGCGTAGGATGAAGAGAGGTGGCTCGAATTGAAACTATTATGGCTAAGTTGTACCAGATTCAGAAGCGCGATCCCCCGTGCCCACCTTCCCCTTAGGAGCGTCAGATATTTGGCATTCATAATCCAGGGGAGTTCTGTTCTAACTTTCTTGCTATTTTTACTCTGGTTTGTAATGCTATGTTTTCTTGCACATCGAGGGCTATGTGCAGATTTAAGTGGGGGGTGGGGTTATACATTGTGTGCTTATCAGTATGTCTATATTATTTGTTTTGTTCTCTTGACTGTCATCTCGCAAAACATAAATTAGTTTCAACTCCTTTATCATCTTGCATTGTTCTCTTTAACAATTATAGTACCGAAAAATAAATTTTTTTTCTTCTATGTCTTGTGTGCTTGTCAAAGGGAGATGTTTGTATAAATGAAGTATGAGGTTCTAGCTGGTTGAAATCACTGTGATCAATAGACACTTGAATTGAGACGTATCACTTAGAGACATAGATTGTATAAGAAACTTCGTTTGACTAACCATAAATCAAGGGGATAAAATAGGTTTTACGCATGTTTTTGATTTTAATGTTCTTAAAATAAAAAAGAAAAAAAAGAAAAAAAAATTTCACATTCTATTCCGCTGGCTTGATTTGCGAATCCAAATTATGAATAGTGCTAGTAGCCGCTTAATGAATATGCTTAGCCAAGTAAGTCGGGTGCATTGTGTTTGCTCCATTTTTGTTATTCGTTCGGAAAAGCTAAAAGCATCTTAAGTAAGGTTAAAAGTTGTGAAAGAAAAGTAAATAAATAAAATAAGATCACAAAGTGATCCGTTAGTTGTTTATGTCTTAAATAAATTGTGTGCTTATCCAAATCCTATTGTCCCTTGTTTATGTTTTTGATTAAGAAGCAATTAGGGGTCTACTATCCTAGTGATGCAAATCACATTCTAAGTTGTTAATTGAGTAGCTTTGGGTGCATTAGTTGGGGCTAAGTGCCAAGTTTATCACATCTCTCCCTTGAGAAGCGTGCTTGATTTATTAGTTGATTTTTGAAACTATGATTTGTGAGATATAATGCGCTTTTAATTGTCTTTGGAGTTGGACTTGTTTTGTTTGCTTGAGGACAAGCAAGGTTTAAGTGGGGGGAATTTTGATAAGTGCATTTTATGCACGTAATCCGTTTTTGTTTATAGGCTTTAATTGATATATTTTTAGTTAACTTAGGTGGATTTATTTCATTTTGTGCAATTACTCGTGCTAGGGACTCTGGAGTTGAAAATGAGCTTAAAGAGCCTTATTTGGGAGCTTGGAGTGTCATGAAGTTGCATCTTGAAGGCTTAACCCATGGGCATGGCTTATGGAGTGCTGTTTATGCTGAAAATGGGCCTAGGAGACTGTTTTGCATAAGCCATGATCATGGCTTATAGGGAGCTGCGAATTTGAAGAACTTTTGTGGGATTAGAAGACTTTTTATTTTAATTTAAGTTTATTTAATTCGGCCCTTTATGAAAAACTTTTGGGGATTATTTTATTTTATTTATTTCCATTATAGCTCTAATTAGATTTTCCTACAAAAATCTTAATTACAGTTATTTCCTATTTAGAAGTCTTTCCTTAGTAGCTTAGGTTTAAATAGGGTTAGGTCTTTTGTTTTTGGGACTCTCTTCTTTAATTTTCTGGAACGTGATTCTTTGGGACAGCAGATTTTCTTCTCTTGCTGGAACGTGTTCTCTCTTCATGGAGAACTAAAACTTTAATCTCTAACTAGTGGGCAATTCAGTCTTGTAACGTCTAACTGTGAGATCATTTATTCTTTCTTTCTTCTTTAATTCAAGTAATCGATTCCCTTCTGTTTTTACTACTTTTGCATGATTTAATTAAGTTCTTAATTTATTTATTTACATGTGATTTCTCTGCTAGTTAAGTAATTGAATACGTAATTGTTTAATTCACTTAACCTAGGTAGCAAATAATACGATTAATTACGGACAAGTTTTAATTCGTGTTATGGATGAAATCGATATGCTTTAAATAATCCCGCTTGGGTGATTATTGGGTAGAATTAGTGTCTCTTTCGTTTGTTAAAGCTTTTAATTGAATTAAATTCCAAAGCTTGTTCTGGACTGTTTGATTAATTAGAGATAATTAACGAGCTTCTCTTGGTTATCTATTCCATAAGAAGAGATTAGGCGATTCATGCTTTATGATTGCTATAGCTAATTTATTTGAATGTATTGAAGTTATCTTTTGTGTTTGATCGATGATCAGTTGGATTGATTTAAGACTCGAATTCGCCTTCTAGTTGGAGTTCACCTCAGATAGATTTTTACCCAATTGATTTATTTATGTTAATTTGGTTACTTTCATTGCAATTCTTCAAAACCCCCTTTTTACTTTTATTGTTTAACTTTAGAAGAAATAATCAGCCAATCCCTGTGGATTCGACCCTGCTCCATCTGTACTACAAAATTTTGTGTCCAAGAGTAGGAATTTATTTTTGGTGTGTTCGGCACCCATCAAATTTTGGCGCCGTTGCCGGGGATTGGTGTCTTAATTGTTTATTTCTTCTAATCTGTGTTTTCTAGTGTATGCCTCGTTCTTCTCGTACAGGTGAACTTGCATTTGATCCCGAAATAGAGAAAACTGCTCGTCGACTGAAGAAGCAGACAAAGGAAAGGGGATCACGGGAATCACTTCCACCGGACGTGGTAGCTGATTCGTTAGACTCAAGTGAGAGTGAAATCAAAGAAGAAGAAGAGATGGCTAATCTAGAACAAACATTAAGAGCCATGGCTGAAACGGATATGGATCAACAACCTCTATGCATACTGTATCCGGAAAATGAGGTAAATTTTGAATTAAAATCTGGTTTAATTCACTTATTGCCTACTTTTCGTGGACTTTCAGGTGAAGATCCACATAAACATTTGAAGGAGCTCCATGTAGTATGTTCGAGCATGAAACCGCCGGGGAATGCAGTTTCTGTGGAGCAAGTGAAAATGAGAGCCTTTCCGTTTTCACTAACTGATAAAGCTAAGGATTGGTTGTATTACCTCCCATCTGGATCAATCACAACCTGGGGCGAGATGAAGAAGCAATTTCTGGGGAAATTCTTTCCTGCTTCTCGAGTTTCTTCAATCCGCAAAGATATATCGGGCATTCGCCAATATGCTGGGGAAAATCTTTATGAGTACTGGGAAAGATTTAATCAGCTCTGCACTAGTTGCCCAAATCATCAGATAAAGGACCAACTTTTACTTCAATATTTTTATGAAGGACTAACCTTATCTGACAGGAATCTGATTGATGCATCCAGTGGTGGATCCTTAGCATATTAAAATGGGACTGCAAGTAGTGAATAAGGTGAGCTGCCCTAGCATCATTATTGCCCAAGATGAGGAGGTCATCCACATAAATTAGACAAAATAAAATGGAACCTGAGTCACATAGCATGTAGAGGGAGACATCGGCTTTAGACCCCTGAAAACCTTACTGAACAAGGGACTGAGTGAGCTTTTTATGCCACATCCGTGGGGATTGTTTTAAGCCATAGAAAGATTTGCGGAGACGGCACACATGAGTAGGATAAGAGGGATCAACAAACCTCGGTGGTTGTGTCATAAACACTGGTTCATCCAAATCACCGTGTAAGAAGGCATTAGACACATCAAGATGTAGTACACTCCACCCAAACGAAACAGCCAAGGACAATAATAACCGGATTGTGGTCAGCTTGATCACGGGACTGAATGTGTCCTTAAAATCCATACCAGGTCATTGGTGAAAACCCTTTGCAACCAATCGAGCTTTGTACCAATCAACCGACCCATCTGCCTTTAAATTTGTCTTGAAAACCCATTTACATCCCACAACATTAGGGGCCACAGATTTGGGAACCAATTCCCACGTCCCATTACGAATAAGTGCTACAAATTCTTCCTCCATCGCACGTCTCCATTGTTCACTTTTGGCAGCTTCGGTATAGCAAGTAGGGTCAGGAGCAACAGCAATGGTATGGAATAAACGAGGCTTGCTGTTCCCAGTAAGAGATCTAGTGACCATTCGACGCGGCTGATTGTCACAAAATTGTCGTAAATCCACCACTAAAGGCAGTCCGGGTGAGGTAGCAGGAGGTGAATTGGTGGCTGGGTCAGGTGTGGGGTCAGAAGGGGGAACGTGAATTGTAGGAGGAGGGGACTGACTGGTCTGGTCAGGTTGCGAGATGAACAGGCTTGGCGGGTTGAGGGGCGTGGAGGGCGGACTGGTCTGACCAGCAATGGCTTCGGGTAAGGAGAGTTGGGTAGGTGGTTCGGTCTTAGGGAGGGGTGAGTCATTGGGTGCTGGAGTGGGGTCAGGTGGGAATTTGGTTAGTGAGATTAGGGGTTAAGGAGATAACGCCCTGATTGGAAGTCACAAGTGCGCCGGTGGTTCCCATTGGTGATGAGGCGACGGCGGTCTGCTGCTTGGTTGCTATCGGCGGCAATTGAAGCCCTTAGGCTCTGATACCATATGAGACGGCTAGGGTTTGGGATAAATCTCACTCAAGTTATGTTGAGGAGAGTAGGTTGTATTTATAGTAAAGGAATTACAGCAGATACTTACAGCATATGTATTTACAAAAATATCCCCCACATACACATTAATATGGACATTAAATAACATACAATTTATATTACTCTATTAGAAATCACCTCTGCAAGCTAATTCCTTTTAAACTAGCCAAAAGCTAGTGCATTTGCACGGATTACATAATTTTATTACTTTCTACTATTTTACTTAAACAATAATAACTTAAGAATATGATTTTCATTCTGATTAAATAAATAAAATTTCAATTTCAATCATTCAACTTAAATCAATTAAATTACAAATTGAATGAGAAAATTAACAAATCATGAAATCATATTTGTTTAGTGACCTTAATTGACACATTAAACATTAATATTAACCAATTAAGGTCATCTTGAGTGGTAAGAGCTTCAGTCGCTTAAGTTAGAGATATTGAGTTCGAGTCCTAGTATATGAAATAAACTCTAATTGGGAGATGGGCCACCTAAAAAGTGGCTGATCAATCTCGAACTAAGTAATCGGACATATTTACTAATATATATATATATATATAATTGATTAGAATATGTATTTGTGCTCCCCATTTTTAGTATTATTACATTAAAAAAATGTATATCACACATTCGGTCCATTAAATCGATGGAAACATCAATTCCTATTTGGATTGAAGTCTGATAAAACAGAAAAGCTTGAAGAGTTTAACATGAAAATATAGTTTAAGTCTAAACAATCTAAATGTGTTAAATTTTTATTATATTTCAACGTATAAAATACATTAATTTCTTCAGCAATATACATTTTTATTTATTAGAAAAATCCTCTAAAGAGTAATTTATAGATTTACGCACTCAGATTACATAAACCTTTTGTTTCTTTTCTTGTTGAGTTTCTCATGTTTTTTGCTATTCAAAATGTTTGTATTTATGCTCTTGGTGATATAATATATTTACTTTCAATTAATATAAGTGAAATTATGCTATAAAATATTAAATCAATAAGATAGATAATCAAGACTAACATAGTCAGTATGCAATAATTAAATGGAATGCCAAAATTGCATGAAACTTAAATTCGATATATGCATATAGATACTCAAATATTGCATTTTTTACAAAATAAAATCAAGATTATAATTATTTTCAGAGAATGAAAGCAAAGTTTTTTTTTGAAGCCCGCCTCTCTGCAAACATCGCATTATGAAGTAAAATTCTACCATATTAATGACATTGGAGAAGATGATTGGTACATGAAGTTACCTGGAAAAGAAAGTATTCCTCTTATTTAAATTAGCTACCCATCAATAAGCTTCTTTTCATATTAAAAGGAGTATTATTAGTGAAGAAAACAATTTCTTTTCGGCAAAGAATAGTACGAAATACGTAAAATTTTCGCTCATCAACATTCCTCTAGTGACCAAATAATTTAGCAGGAGGCAAAGGATAGGTTTGGCATACAACAAATTTTATTACGAATTGATATTGAAAAAGGCATGCAAAAATGGTCTCATATAAATAGACGATTCTCCAAAAGAAAATATCTTTCCAATAAATCATAAGATGGTTAATACCTGAGCAGTAAAAAACCACTTGTAAGACAAACATACAGAGTGAGAATTCATTGTGTGGTTGAAGCAGTAGACGCTTAGACCATGTGTCATCTCCTGATTCATTTGAATTATTTATTTATTTCAATCTATTAATAATTATAGATCAATAAAAATTTATAGATATCTCTTTATATGTACTCCTGTTTCTTTTTACTACTCAAATTACGCTTCTTTTTTAAATCTATATGTTTTTCTTAATGCATGAACACAAGTTAAAATAAAGCTACTCGAATTAACTAAATTCAATCTAAGTACATATATCCAATGATTAAGAACAACAAAATCCAAATATTGAACCAAAGAAACACATAAAGAGAATATTACAAACAAAGGGAAAAGAGGGAAAAACATATAGAAAAGCAATATATATAATTAAAAAGAAAAACTTACTATTAATACTCTTAGAGAACTCCTTCCACTAATCCATAACTGGAAGCAGAAGTATTTTCTTCAATCCTCCTGCAAAATCCATCATTGATATTACATATTTACTTACCAAAGTCGTAGAAAAGAAATAAATAAGGTAGATATTACAAAAATGAAACAAAGATGGTACACATGCCATTGTCACAAGCTAACGGATAAAATTGAAAAAACTAGTATTCTAGACAGAGACACTATGCTAATTGAAAGTTCCAAAAACCAAAGAACATATCAATAAGTTCAAGTATTATTGTGATTGGAAGCAAATATAAGATAGTAAGCAAAAACAATATATTAAAGCAAATTCGTTGTAATATTGACACATGTCAAATTAAGTCCCAAATTTCTCTCTCTTTCCTTTTGACCACCTAAATCTAGCTGTTTTCTTTCCCTAATGGCAATTTTTGGTTTTTAATTTTTGAATTTTAAATTTGGAAAAACTATCCAACTCTTTTTCGCCTTAACTGTTCATCTCTTTCCTTTAGCCCTCTTTCTTCTGTAATTTTCTCTCATCTTTGCTGTAAAGTTTCAACCTCCACTGCTCCTGAAGAGAACACTCCATAGCCCAGTGAGAAGACTGCTTTAATGGAGGAGGACCAGCAGTCCTCCCTGCAGCCTCAAAAGTAACTCTTTGTTTCTTCTCCTTTTACTCTCTAGTATGTTTCGTCTCCCTCAGTCGTTGAAATTTCCAATTCCATGCCCTGCTCAGTAATTTCTTTTCCTTTCCCCTTATAACCTGTATTTGTTTGTTAGATTGTTACATTAAGGACAATACAAGCTTTAAGTGTGGGGGTATAATGGGAAGTTATCTTTGAATAACCTGAAATTAATGTTTGCTTTGATGAATATTGTCATTCTTGAGCAAATGTGCAAGTCCTCAAGTGTGTTCTTTTCTGTTTTCTGTTTCTGTTATGTTTTTAAGCAACCTGTTAGGCTGTTTGTTTTCTGTTTCTTGTAAAATTTGTTAAAATTTTTCGATTTTGTGTTGTTTTGTGGAAGCAAAGCAAAAACTTTTGAATGTTTGATTCACATGTGATCACTTGTACAATGCATTGAGTTTGGAAGCATGATGTTAGATTTACATTCGTAGCTTGCATAAGCTGATTAAGCATTCTAGGACTTACGATTTTAATGCTTTTCTCAACTTTTTAACTTGCTTAAGATCAACTGCAAATAATTTTAACCTTTTTCACTGTGAGGATTTGAGCCTGTTTATTCTTTCTTTGATTCAACCATTAAATTGATTTTCATTTCCAAATCTTTAAATAACCCTTTTGAATCAAATTTATTTGCTCAATTTCCTTGCTGAGTGAGCTTACACAGTCAACCTTAGCTAAAACTTGGTTTGGATAGTACTTGTCAAGATCACATGATTGTTCGCATGCATAATATGATAAAGGCATTAGGTTTTGACCCCTTTAACTTAAACAGCCACCCTGTTTATTTGTTTTCCCACATTTTAGTTAAGATCTGTTGAGCCTAAGCCTGTTTGTTGTTAACCCACAAAATTTTTTTCCCTTACCCTTTTCACTTTATGTTTTCCCAGATTGACCCAAGAATTTGCCAAAGAAATTCATTTTCTCATTGTGAGCAATTAGTTGATCAGTTACTGTGTTGCTAAATTCTTGCTTTCTAAATTATTTAAGCCATTTATTTTTGTTCTTTGAAGCTGCATCTTTCCATAAATCATAAGAATTCTGAAAATCCTTGTTTCCAGCAGTGTCAGTATGAATGTTAAAATAAAATTCTCATAGATAGAATCAATTATTCCAAAGTTTCTTTCAATTCTTTGATGGCTCTTTAAAATCATCAAGTTTCATCAATTGTGAGCCTGTTCTATGAATCAAAATGTAAGTTAGCAAGTCAGTTTTTCTAAGCAATTATGCATCAGTATCCGAGATTACTTACTAATATAATTTCTCTTCAAAAAAAAAAAAAATCTAAAATTCTATCCTTGATTGCCTGACACTTGGTGTTTCATCTTACCATATTTCTTGAGATTATTGCTTGAATTCCTTGTGCTTTTCCATGTTATATCTTTTCTTGTGCAACCCAGTCCATATATATGTTTAGATTGCTTGAGTTTTAGTGATGCTAGAATTG
Source organism: Euphorbia tirucalli (assembly GCA_039660915.1). Taxonomy (NCBI): domain Eukaryota; kingdom Viridiplantae; phylum Streptophyta; class Magnoliopsida; order Malpighiales; family Euphorbiaceae; genus Euphorbia; species Euphorbia tirucalli. Next base: position 14,205,260 of record CM077638.1, on the reverse strand, counting down.
TTGAGACTGCTTGCTCATGCATCTATTATGTTTCTCTGGTAATTCTTTTTGCCTAAATATATCCTTTGACACACCTCCAACCCTAACCAAGTTACAACCTGTTTGTAAAGTCCTTTTGATTGTGTTTGTGTTCAATATAAAGTGGTGGCAATGAGACCGATTATCAAGCATATGGTCTAATGGTTGCGCAAAGCTATTGAGTGATCTTAAAAAGCCTTACCCTACTATTTTAGAGTGATTGAGTGGCATCTTTTGGTGAAGCATTTTGGTTTGTAAGTTTGCTAGTTAGTTGATTTAAGCAGTCTAATTCTCTGTCTTAGCTTGTTTTTGAAGTTGAAGCTTGGTGCTTGTGTGGGCCTGATATCTAGTTTTCTTAAGATTTGTATTTCCTCGTGATCAATGTGTTGATTCAAAGTTTGAAGTAATTGTTCAAGTGTCTTTGTTTCTTTCTCGTTCTCAAGTGTTTTAAGTATTTTTCTTTTTCTTTTCTTATTGCTTGAGGACAAGCAATGTTCAAGTGTCGGGGTATTTGATAAGTGAATATTTTACCTATTTAATTGGATATTTATTTGAGTTAACATGAACTTAATTGGTTAATTATTTACTAATTAGAGCTAATTTCAAGATTAAAGATAAAATGGAGCTTAAACTCGAAAAACCTGAGCAAGCAGGCTCGCAAACAAGCTGGATGGGAGCTGGATCAGAACTGGTTAAAGAGAGAGAAAATGTGGACAACATTTGGACCGTATTTATGTTGGGAAGAGATATTTGACTTTTTGAAGATTTATCTTTCATATCTCACCAAACCATAGTTGTTGAACCTTTTGAATATTTTATTTTGTGGTTGAGATTGAGCCACATTGTTAATTATAATTTTTATTATTTTAATCCTAGGGCATTTTAGTCTTTTGAGAGAGTGCTATATATACCTCCCTTGGGTCTAGTTGTAGAGAGCTTAAGGCTCTTAACTCTTGGTTCATTTTCTTTGTATTCTCATTCTTAGTTTATTATAATTAATTTCTCTTCATTTTATTTTCCCATTTTAATTTTTTATTGAAGCTGCTCATGTATGACTGAATAGTCTATCCAGCAGGCTCGAGCCAGCTTGGCTGGCATGAGTAAGTAACTTTTCTCCTTATTTATTATGATTTTTATGTTTTGATGATTGTTTTATGGTGTTCTTCATTTATTTATGAGTTTGGCCACCTTATACTTTAGTAGTTATGATGAGACCAAGAGGAGATTCATAACTATGAAAAAGATCATAAAACACATGTGATTTATTGCTGAAGAAATTTGAGTAGATTGCATTCTAGGAGTTTTAATCTTTGATAAAATGCTTGCTAGATCTTTATGCATGACTAAGTGGTCTATTGCTGAAGAGATTCGATTAGGCTGCTTGTCATAGTATCCACATGTACGGAGGTTCGTAGTGTGGTGATTTGAGAGTGAGATACCCTAGATCTATGTTCTGTAACTCTGCTCATAATGTTTAAGGAGAGAAATGTCACTGAAATTGATTGTTATGCTTGGTTTGAGTCTACTGCCTTTTATCATCGTTTTATCGTTATTATTATTTCCTGCAACCTTAAATCAGTATATATTGTATTTTATTTTAGCTTTCTTAGTTATTTGTATTTAAATCTTTATTTTTTTATTGGTAGAAATTCGATATACTTGTTTGCTTAGAAATTTGAGATTGTTCACATCAATCCCTGTGGAAAACGATACTTGAACTCACTATCGTGCTACAACCGACCTAGTACACTTGCTAGTGTCGCATTTGGGGACAACAGCCCTTACCACTCAAGGTATCCTTAATTGGTTAAATATTAATGTTTAATGTGTCAATTAAGGTCACTAAACAAATATGATTTCATGATTTGTTAATTTTCTCATTCAATTTGTAATTTAATTGATTTAAGTTGAATGATTGAAATTGAAATTTTATTTATTTAATCAGAATAAAAATCATATTCTTAAGTGATTATTGTTTAACTAAAATAGTAGAAAATAATAAAATTAGGTAATCCGTGCAAATGCACTAAGCTTTTAGCTAGTTTTAAAGGAATTAGCTTGCAAGGCAGGGGTGATTTCCTTTTTGATATTTGAATAATGATAGTTTTTTCAAAATAATGTAGCAAGGCAATTTATATTTCGATCCTATTTTGTATTAAATTTTAATAGAAAATATATTCTGCTTTAATTTCTATTGTCAATTTCTTTTTTATCCCTATCAAACTAACTAGAAAATTTAATTTTCTTTTTTACCCCTCTTTATTTTTAAGAATTTCTTAGTCGGTGGCAGTTTTTTTTGTCAAAATTAGACTTTTTTTGTTACATTTTAGTGAAATTGGTGCATTTTTTATATTAAAATATGAAATTTGGAAGAAAATAGTCGTTTATGCCCTTGGTGTTATGTGGATATATATAATTTTCCATATATATATGTCTCTTACAAGCATATATGGTCTTTCGACCCTGAAAAAAAAAAAAAAAAAAAAAAAAAGAAGAGCATATCTATGGTTTAATAAGTGCTCTGGAATATAACATTGATGTTTTTGTTTTAATGAAAATATGAAAGAGGTTCGGTATTGAACTCATGACCTTCCATCTCTACATTAATAGGTGCTCTTTTATATATATGTAAAAGATCGTAAGTGTTATATGAAAACCAAGTCACCCCCTCTACAAAAAATTTTCTCAAAAAAGACCTATTTTTTTTCCCCTTTTCCTTTTGTTTTTACATTTATTTTGCGTGAAATAATTTACATTTGCATTTTTTCTAGTTTCATTTTTAAATTCGGCTTTCTTGATTATAGATGTACTTCAGCATGATTGGCATCTGACGGTTTTTCTTCAGTGGATTGATCGTCTATTATTCTTAGTCAAACATTCTTTGATATCTTTACACTTTACGTACCCAGTTCTATTATTTTTATACAAGATTTGGAAGATACTTTCATGTCTAATAAATTGTTCAATGTTATACGTGAAGTGGGAGTTCCTGTGGCTATGAATATCCGATATTGTCTGGTGGTGTTTGATAAAATGCAAGATGACCAGTATATGTAAGTTCTCTTCTCTCCAGCTAGTATGTGTGGGGTTTCTCCCACCAACATAAGTAGGTTCCTTCTCACTAATATGTATAAACTTTTTTATTTTTATTTTTTTTTTTCGTTGTTAAAAGGTAAACCTATCAAGCCTTCAATGCCTAACTAGGCATATTTCAGATGAGACTATTGGAGTTAGATTTACATCCGCTCCAATTTAAATGGCCTATCTTCTTTATTTACTGAAATACCATTTCTTTCTTTTTTTTTTTTAAAAAAAAAAAAAAAATTGCTGTTTTACTTGATAAGAAGAGTAGTAAATTGTAATACTACAAATTGTTCGAATATATGTAAGTACATATCATATGCTTTTTAATGTGTTCCATTAATTATTTGGAATGCATTGTCATATTGCCCAAATGTTTTGAATGTAAATACATATTATATGCTTTATTCCAAAAGAATATATATGTCTAGCTCATCAATTACAAAGAACTCAAAGTATGTAGGAAAACTACAAAAAGTATTTCTGAAACTCAAACTTATTCATAGCAAGAAAAGCAAAATGAAGATGCTGATGAGGAATTTAATTCAAAGGTTATAAAGAACCTTGATGCCTTCAATATCATCAGAATGCAATCCTTTGGTGAGTCCAGGAGCAATAGAAGGATACATGATAGCAGCTTCCACAGAGCTATGTCCAAGTCCAAGTAAATGTCCAATTTCATGAACTGCTACTGTCTCCAAATGAAATGCACCTTGTGTTGCTTGTACTGACCATCTTTCATCTCCATCATAATGAAATCTTCCATCTTGTGGTGCAAATGCATGAGCCAGAGTTCCTCCTTGCCCATCGAAAGGTGCCCCATCTCCATGATTTCCTCTGCCAAAACCCACTGTCACATCTCCACTCCTATAATCTTCTACTCTTTCGAAACTAAAATGTGTGTTAGCTTCCCATGTTTGGAATGCTCTCCTTACTGGTTCCATTGCTTCTTGCGGTGTTCCTGGCAGAAATCCGTATTTCAGATGATACTTATTCGCTGGCCATTTCGGCCGACCTCTGAAGAAACTATAGTGAGATACTGTATGGAATTTCGAAGTTGAGTGGCTTTTCTTCCCGGATTCCATCCTTGTTTTTCCATTGATGATATCTGCTACTCCGCATCTAGGCATCATCATCTTCGACACCGTTTCGGAGTCTAAAGTTCCGGTGCAATTCAAATGGTAATTGAGTTGGTATGTTTTGATTGCGGACTCTAATTGATCATCGAAATCATCGTCGTTAGCATGTGATTTGTTTTGATAGGTCAAGTAACCGAAACGTTCAAGGTACTTTTTCAGATCCTGAATGCCTTGAACCTTTTCGCCCTTGTGGCATCCTTGGAGATGTTTGAGGAAATCAAATGCGGATGAATTTTTATCATCTTTTGATTCTGCTGCTAAAGATGTGTTGCAGAGGAGAGAAATAAGGAGAAGAATGAAAGTAAATGGAGATAGGAGGGAAAAAGCTTTAGATGCCATGGAATTAGCAAGACTCAATCAACTTAAGTTTTTAATAAAACAAAACACTTGCTTTGGTTTGGTGCTATTTTCATTATTCCTGAAGCCAATTTATAGGATTTTTCAGGTCCATATTTCCTACTAAATCTTTTGTTTGTCGTGTGGCAGAATTTATGGGTCGTCTATGGAGAGTAACTAGAAATTGATCAGTTAATTCCCATAGAGGACCGATTGTTAGTTATTCCACACAGGAAAGAAAACATTACTTATAATGGGTCCTCTATGGTAACCACAAGTTGACTAGTCTTAGAAAAGAACAATAAAACTAGAAACTGATTAGAAGGAAGACCAATTATGAACACGTCTTTGATAGACTTGGTAATGTGAAGGAGGAACTCAAACAAGATTCTTAGACTTGATTTTTAGTAATAATAATAATTGTGGACTGAGTCAGGCGTGTTTCACGTACAGATTTAGAGAAAAATTTTCTTATGAGTATTGTATAATTAATTGTTAGATATATAAAATTTTGTGGTACTGTGCAAAAATAACCCATACATAACCATTCCTTCTATTTTATGTACTTTCTTATAATAGGCTACCAGTCAATATTATTCATAAAAAGGATATTTACAAACCAAAATGTACGATAATCCAGAAACTAAAGAATATACAATAATCCAAAATACATGGTAAAAACAATGCCAAAAAACTACCACACCTATCTACAATTTAATAACTGTATCACTGTTGGTTGCATGATTTTCAAAGGGAGAAAATTGAATTTTACATGTGACGGTTAATTTGAATCCAACCCAACCCAACCCAACCCAATTATTTTTCCCATTTCATCCAACTCAACCCAACCCAACCCAATGAATAACCATTAAGATAAAGAATATATGGGTTGGGTTGGATTGGGTTGATTTAATTCATTGGGTTGGGTTGATTTTGTACACCCCTAGTTGCATCAATTTGTTGATGTATCGAATGAAATTGAATGTATAAAATAAGCTGATCATATCAGATCCAAAAAATGGTTCAGCAAGCAAGGATTGGAGCAAATCGATCCTTCTTACGTGATACTTGTATGAATATTATACCCTTAGAGCTAGAAAATTTTCATTTAGTATGTATTGCAATTCAATTATATTTAAGCATCTTATAAATATATTACTTTATTTATTACAAATACATTGTAATTTTAGTACCTTAAATAATTATTTTTGATACACTGCAGCTTAAAGAGTTATCATCATGAACCAAATTGTACTTAGGTGAGGTGTAAGAAAGACTTTACCATGTATATGAAGTGAAAAGGTGAGGTGAGAAGAAAAGAGAAGCAAAAAAAAAAAAAAAGAGTTTTGAAACCCATTTTTCTTCTCCATTACCAGTTACACGTTTTTGGCATTTTCCAGAGTTCCGGCCGTTGGATTGCCATGAAATTTGAGCAAAGTGTTCCTAACATCTGTGTCTTCAATCTTAACGGTGGAGATGATTGTTGGAGGTCTAGAGGGCATTTTCGTCGAAATGCAGATTGTATGTATTTTTGGTTTGTTCTTGGTCTTTTCTCCCACTTTTGTTTTGATTCCATGTTTCTTGATGATTCATTCCAAGAATATGATGCTCATGGTGTACACCTCTAGTTCATCTGCGGAAAACTTGTTGTAATTTCCCATTATTAGTCGATAGTGGAAGATTAAGCGACCTAAAGGTCCCCGTGGTTTTTACTTTTCGGTTGAGAGGGTTTTCAACGTAAAAATCTTGCGTATTTGTGTTATTGTGCATTGCTCCATTATTGTTGCCTGGCGTTGCTGTAATTTTTAGTTTCCTCAAAGATTCATACGAGTCGGGAAAAAGAATCATAACGAAGATTTATTTTGTATTTGTTGTTACCATTGTGGTCGGTATATTTTTCCCATCAGATTGGTATCAGAGCTATTGGTTGTTGATATTGTTGTTATTGGACTTGCGTGAATGATGGAGACTAATAACATTAGAATGGTTCATTTAAATGGTTCAAATTACCATGTTTGGAAAACAAAAATGGAAGACCTTCTTTTTGTAAAGGACTATTATCTACAAGTTATAAACCTGAGGACAAGGAAGAAGTAGAATAGACTATTTTGCATCGGCAAGCTTACGGGTTTATTAGACAGTGGGTAGGGGATAGTGTTTTGAACCTTGTTATTAGTGAGAGAGATGCACGGAAATTGTGGAACATGCTTGAGGAACTATATGCTCGAAAAACAGGAATTACAAGTTGTTCATGATTAAACAAATGATCAATTTGAAGTATCAAGATGGAAGGCCATTGATAAATCACTTGAATGCCTTACAGGGAATTATGAATCAACTTGAGGGAATGGGAATCAAGTTTGAGGATGAGATACAGGCTCTGTGTGTTCTTGGTTCATTACCGGACTCTTGGGAGACGTTTAGAACGTCTTTGTGTAACTTTGCTCCAAATGGTATTGTTTCCTTTGAGTTAGCCAAGGGTAGTATTCTGAATGAAGAGGTTAGAAGAAATTTATAGGGTTCCTCTTCGCAGTCAGAAGTCCTGGTTATAGAAAGAAGGGGGAGAATTTGGAGCAGAGGTCCAGGTAGCAGAGGGAATCAGCGCAGCAGTTTTAAGGGTAATTTTACCAATGTTGAGTGCTGCCACTGTGGCAAAACAGGGCATACCAAAAATTATTGCAGATTGTTGAAGAAGGAAAAGGCAAAGGAGAAGAAGAAAGGTATAGAACAATCAGAAGAAAGATGATAGTGGTAATAAAAATGATGTTGTTAATGCTACTACTGGTAATCTCCTAATTTGTTGTGATTGTGATGTTGTTAATCTTGCACTTGATGATTCGAGTTGGGTGATTGATAGTGGTGCTTTGTGTCATGTTACATCACAAAGAGAACACTTTTCATCTTACACTCCAGGTGACTTTGGTGATGTACAGATGGGTAATAATATGCTATCAAAGACTGTTGGTGTTGGTAAAGTCTATTTGAAGTTTGACACTGGGATAGAGTTGGTTTTGCATAATGTGAAACATGTTGGAGATATGATATTGAATTTGATTTCTACAGGCTTGCTTGATGATGATGGTTACCACAACAGCTTTTGTAATGGACAATGGAAGCTCACTCGAGGTTCTTTGATTATGGCAAGAGGTAGCAGACATTCTAAGTTGTATCAGGTGCAGCCAAAGATCTCCAAAAGCATTGTTAATGCAGTGGAGAATGTTGATGCAATTAATTTATGGCATAAAAGACTTGTTCACATGAGTGAAAAGGGGATGTCTATATTGTCCAAGAAGAAATTGCTATTTGGTGTGTATGATATTCACTTGAAGAGATGTTCTAATTGCTTGGTAGGTAATCAGACGAGAGTCTCCTTTCACAGCCATCCTCCTTCTAGGAAGGAGAACATACTTGATCTAGTGCATTTCGATGTTTGTGGTCTAATGTCTATAAGGACAGTTGGTGGTTCTCTTTACTTTGTTACATTCATCAATGACTATTCAAGGAAGATGTGGGTTTATACCTTGAAAAGTAAGGATCAAGTATTGTTAGCATTCAAACAGTTTCAAGCTCTTGTTGAGAGATAGATTGGGAAGACGCTCAAATGTATCTAGATAGAAGATAGAGGTGAATACATAGGTCCTTTCGATGCCTATTGCAGACAACATGGTACTTGGCACCAAAGGACTCCTCCTAAGACCCCGCAGCTGAATGGTTTAGCAGAGCGAATGAACAGGACACTGGTTGAGCTAGTTAGATGTGTGTTGTCACATACTAGATTGCCTAGATCATTTTGGGGTAAGGCTTTGAGTACTATTGTACATGTTTTAAACCTTACACCTTCTGTTCCTTTGGATTTTAATGTTCCCAAAAGGGTTTGGAGTGGCAAAAATGTTTCTTATGATCACTTGCACATCTTTGGGTGCAAGGCCTTTATGCATAGTCCCAAAGATGAGAGATCTAAGCTTGATGTGAAGACTAGCCAATGTGTGCTCCTTGGCTATGGATAAGATGAGGGCCAAATATATAGATACCCCCCTGAACTTGTTCAAAAACGCCTACTACCCCCTGAACTTTTAAAGTGTCCTACTGTCCCCCTGAACTTTGAAAAAGTGACCCAGTTTGCCTCCTTGCTACTACGTGTCACTCAATTATTGGTTGTCTTATGTTTGACTTTTCAAAGCAAATTCTGGTTTTTATGGGACTTAGGGGGTAAACTGGGCCAAGTTTAAGAAATTTAGGGGGGCATTAGAACACTTTTAAGAAGTTCAGGGGGGCATTAGGATATTTTCAAAGTTCAGGGGAGCAGTAGGTGTTTTTGGACAAGTTCAGGGGGTATCTATGTATTCAGCCATAAGATGAGATGGCTTATAGGCTTTATGTTCTAGTCACAAAGAAAGTTATGAGAAGCCGAGATGTCGTATTTGTGGAAGATCAGACTTTTAAAGATGTTCAGAGGGCTGAAGCAGTTCCTCAGCCTACTAATGATCTTTTACAAAAGCCTGAAGCAGTTTCCCAGCCTGCTGATCATTCCCTATAGCAACCTGAGATAATTCTTCAGCCTACTGATGACCTTACTGATTTGGATCTAGTTCCTCCTAGGCATGTTGGCTTACATACAGGAGATGATTATCACACCATTGACCAATAGGGTACTAATGATGTTGATGCTCCATAAGAAGCTGAAATGGATGGGATTGTCCATGATGATTACCAATACCATATGCACCACCATTCGTTCCACTTAAGCGGTCAATTAAATACCATCATCCTTCCACACAGTATTCTACTGATCAATATGTTTTCTTGATTGACGGGGGAGAATGTAAAAGTTATGCAAAAGCCATGGAAGATGAACATAAGAAGAAGTGGATTGATGCCATGCAAGATGAAATGAAATCCTTGTATGAGAATCATACATTTAAGTTGGTGAGGTTGCCTAAAGGTAAGAGAGCTTTGAAGAACAAGTGGGTGTACAAAGTGAAGCAAGAAGAGAATCTTCACAGCCACAGTACAAAGATAGATTGGTGGTCAAGGGATTCAGTCAGAAGAAAGGTATTGATTTTGATGAGATTTTCTTTCCAGTGGTGAAAATGGCATTTATTCGTGTTGTTCTAGGTTGAGCTGCTAGCCTTGATTTGGAGGTTGAGCAGATGGATGTCAAAACTGCATTTCTCCATGGTGATTTAGACAAGGAGATTTACATGTAGTAGCCTGAAGGTTTTCAGATGAAAGGAAAATAGGATTATGTATGTAGACTGTAGAAGAGTCTATATGGTTTGAAGCAAGCACCAAGACAGTGGTACAGGAAGTTTGAGTCCATTATGAGGGAGCAAGGCTACCAGAAGACTATTTCAACTCATTGTGTCTTTGTTTAGAGATTTGGTGATGATGATTTTATCATCTTATTGCTTTATGTTGATGATATGTTGATTGTTGGCAAAGATGTTGGAAGAATTGCCCAGTTGAAGAAACAGTAAGCAAGTCCTTTGCTATGAAGGACTTGGGGCCAGTAAAATAGATTCTTGGCATTAAAATAACCAGAGATAGGGCTGCCAAGAAGTTACATATGTCACAGGAAAAGTACATTGAAAAGGTGTTTTGCAGGTTGAACATGGATAAAGCTAAAGTGGTTAGTTCTCCTCTTACTACCAATTTTAAGCTAACTGCAAAAGATTGCCCTTCTACTGAGAAAGAGAAGGAAGAGATGGATAAAGTTCCATATGCCTCATCAATAGGAAGTTTGATGTATGCCATGGTGTGTACACAGCCTAATATAGCTCATGTGGTTGGTGTTGTTAGCCATTTTCTATCAAATCCATGTATGAAGCATTGGGAAGCAGTTAACTGGATTTCCAGATATCTTCGGAGTACTTTCAAATTAGGTCTCATATTTGGGAATGGAAAGCCAGTGCTGGTTAGGTACACGGATTCTGATATAGCAAGTGACAATGATAGCTTGAAGTCTACTTCTAGTTATTTGATATCTTTTGTAGGGGGAGCTGTGTCAAAGCAATCAAGATTGCAAAAGTGTGTTGCACTTTCTACAATAGAGGCCGAGTATATAGCAGCAACGGAAGCGAGTAAGGAGACATTGTGGTTGAAAAAGTTTTTATAGGAGTTGGGTTTCAAGCAACAACGCTATGTTGTGCTTTGTGATAACCAAAGTGTAATTCACCTTGCCAGAAACTCTACTTACCACCAAAAAACAAAGCATATTAATGTGAGGTATCACTGGATTAGGGATGCCCTTGAAGAGGGGTTGTTTGAGCTTGATAAAGTTCATACCAATGATAATTGTTCCGATATGATGACAAAGGCTTTAGCTAGGGAGAAGCTAAAGGTGTGTGGCTCGATCAACGGGTTGGTGAGTTCTTCCTCATAGTTAGAAAGGGGGAGATTTTTTGGGTTTCCAACATGAGGAAGCTCTTTGTGAGATACACTTTAATAGGTTAAAAAGTGGACTTTGTGAGGTGAGTGTGAGCGAATGACCTTTCGGAACGCGGCGAAGCGAACCGGGGAAAAAGGAGTTTTAGGGAAATGTGTGTTTGTGTTCTTGGAAAAACGGGATTTCGGTTATCTTATTTTAGGAAAGCCATTCATTTATTTCAAAAATCCTTTTTATAGAAAACATTTTCCCATTTTATTACTTAAAGATATCGAAACCCAAATTTCGAGATCAGTGACAGAGTCGCCAACCGGATAAGCTCATTCGGGAAATTCCGGTACAGCTCCCTACCGAACGTAGACTACTGTACCTAATCTAGAGATTTAGGACCGGGCAACTTACCTATTCAACCTCGAGCTTGCATTCATTTTCTAATTTATATCACCATATTTTATTCACTTATTATCTTTCTCTACCCAATGTTGCTTTGTTATTAGCCGATGCTCACACAGATGATAGAAATAAATTACAGAATAAATAAATCATACATCCAAGCAGTTCAAAAGAATAAAAATAAAGGCCGCTTATACAACCAAAGTGAATAAAAAGAAAAACCACTCGTCCTCACATTACAAGCGCCTAAAATACACGATGATCTAAAAATTTACAATCGCCTAAAAGACATGAATTAATGTATTAATTACATTCAAAATAATAAAAAGAAAACTAAAAACTGCAAATCAGGCGGTTAGTACAATTATAGCACAAACACAAATAGGACTCACAGCAGGACATAATTGGGGTTTTAGGAACGGGAGTATGCATTTAGGGGGTAGCCGGGTAGATACCTGGAAAACAGTTTTGAAACGCCCTATAGGTTTTGAGCTAGAAAACTATTTTTGGAAAAACAATTTGGCTCGATTTCATGCAAATTTCCCTTTTTAGCGGGTCTGTTATCCCGGAAATCGGGCTTCTGTTAGTGCGAGTTTCTTAATTCCAACTTTCATCTAAGGTCAAAAAACTGTAAACACGCTAAAAACAGTTTGAATCCAAAGACAGCATCGCATGACGATGTTCGTACGGGTCGACCATAATTTTGGCTCCTCTTAGAGACTACAGCCGTGCGATCAACATTAGAGCCGTGCGGCTCTAACCACCACAGCCATGCGGCTGTACTTTCCAGAACCCAAAACCAATTTTCTCGTTTCGAAAATCACTATTTTGCTCGTTTTCAGTATTTCCTAAGGATTTTAATAGGGTCTGAGGGTCCACTAATGCTGGAAGACGGATTCGATTCAGATCGAATGACCCCAAACTCCAGAAAACGAAATCCAGGAAAAAACAAAAACCACACATCCGCGCAGTCAGAAATCCGAAAACCGATATTTTGTAATACGCAGATGTATTTGGACCGAAATAAATCATAACATAATGCATGAAATGGATATCGGACTGATTTCGGTTGCTTGGGGCTTTTTCGGGTTTTCAGCCCAGAAGAACACAGCCTTATGGCTATAATATACAGCCTTGTGGCTCTGTTCTAAAGAACTACAGCTGCACGGTTGTGTTCTTGGCAAACACAGCCGAGCGGCTCTAGCGGGGCAGCCAGTTTTCGAAAAAATTTTATAACAGAGAAGAAAACGCACAAAAAGCAAAGAACACAAGTTTAAGACCTCTCAGAGTTTACCTTATTGTTGTTCCAGTGTATTGGATGATCAGAAACGGATTGAGGAGCCAAAAAACATCTTGAATCCATAAACGCTCTGAAATTCCGAAAACGAGTCCCAAATCAATCTGAAACCAATCCGAGATAGGTCTTGATGGATGTGCTATGGTTAAGAATATATATTCAATGTGTTTGGCGTTCTTGTTTTTTGGTTCTTTTCCTGGGTTTCTCTTTCTCCCTATCTCTGTTTTCCTTTCTCTCAGTTTTTCTATTTTTCTTTCTCTCCATCTGATTTTTTTTTTCAAAATCTCCAGAATCCCAACACCCCCTTTTTTATTTGATTTTTCACTCCTTTTATACCACCTTTTCTCTCTCCATCTATTCCCATTAATTGCCTCTCAAATCCCGGTCGAAATTTTTTTCTGCCTTGAGACTCCCATTTCATCCAAGTTGTTCTGTTTCTGCAGAACAATTTGGCAGCCCATCAGAGCCGTGCGGCTCTGGCTCTACAGTTATGCAGCTACAGTTTTGAAACTACAGTCGTACGGCTCTAACTAAAGCCAGGGCAGATTCCGCTAAGTCCTATGCTCAATTCTAAGCCCTCTAATCAGAGTTTTGGATCGAGAAGGTTTGGTTTTCAGAGCGTCTATGGCATTCCGAGTGACGTTCCGCTCATTCTCGGGTCCGATTCACGTTCGTCCATTTTCACAGGTAAAATAGGGTTCTCATCACGGAGGTCGGGAAAACCCATGCTCAAAAGCTGCCCCTCGCGAGATCAAAGTTGATTCGTGGTCGGGCTGTTGAGCCTAGATCGAGTTTGGTCTCACGATAGGGAGTGCCATGAGAAAAGGAAGGAAAACATACCTGACGCCTTGGTTCGTCGAGGAAGTCAGGTGCAACATCTAGCTGGGGGACGTGTCTTGGCTCTCTGTGGCGGAGCTATACTATGAAATCGTCTCACGGTGGCGGAGCCATACCATTGAAATTGTCTCACATTGAAATTGACTCTCTGTGGTGGAGCGTACCATTGAAATAGGTTCTCTGTGGTGGAGCGTACCATTGAAATTGACTTTCTGTGGTGGAGCATACCATTGAAATTGACTCTCTGTGGTGGAGCGTACCATTGAAATAGGCTCTCTGTGGTGAAGTGTACCATTAAAATTGGCTCTCTGTGGTGGAGTGTACCATTGAAATAGGCTCTCTGTGGTGGAGTGTACCATTGAAATTGGCTCTCTGTGGTGGAGCATACCATTGAAATTGATTCTCATTAAAATTGGCTCTCTGTGGTGGAGCGTACCATTAAAATTGGCTCTCTGTGGTGGAGTGTACCATTGAAATTGGCTCTCTGTGGTGGAGCATACCATTGAAATTGATTCTCATTAAAATTGGCTCTCTGTGTTGGAGCGTACCATTAAAATTGGCTCTCTGTGGTGGAGCATACCATTGAAATTGATTCTCATTAAAATTGGCTCTCTGTGGTGGAGCATACCATTGAAATTGATTCTCATTAAAATTGGCTCTCTGTGGTGGAGCGTACCATTAAAATTGGCTCTCTGTGGTGGAGTGTACCATTGAAATTGGCTCTCTGTGGTGGAGCATACCATTGAAATTGATTCTCATTAAAATTGGCTCTCTGTGTTGGAGCGTACCATTAAAATTGGCTCTCTGTGGTAGAGCGTACCATTGAAATTGGCTCTCTGTGGTGGAGCATACCATTGACTTCGAATCGAGAGTGCATATTTATTAGTTGATCGATAATTTTGGAAACAAAAATTTTTGCCCATTCAATCAAGAATAAATACGGCTTGCTTGTTTTGCCCCTTGATACCTGCAAAAGGCACAAAATACCCTCCCCGGGATTATTTTGGCTTGAACGAAATTCTAAAAATCAAGAAATTCTTCATATCTGAGATTTAGAGCTGTTTCACTCTAATTTACAGGTCATAGCCCAAGGAATGCCTCAGTGCTGGACCATTTCCGCTTTGGGAGCAATCCCGATTCGAGTGCTTGGGGTTGAATTGAGTTTGATCTCGCGACGGGGAGCACGGTGAGAAGGAAAAGATGACATACCTGGGGATCTTCCTCGTGCTGACCTACTGTGATGTTCGTAGGGAGTTATCTCTATTGATTCGCGAAACAGCGGTTTTGCTCAAGTTGACTTGATTTTTCAGGGACTTACTTTAACTTCACTGCAAAACATAGGATTCGGTCCGAATTGATTCGATGTTCTAGGGACGTACTTTCACTCCATTGTGGAGCAGAGGACTTTGCCCAGATCGGATTCTCCTTATGAATTGATATTCATAAAGGGGAAGGTGTGAGCGGATGACCTAAAAAGTGGGACGCGGCGAAGCAAACCGGAGATTTTCAAAAACGGGTTTCGTGATGTTTTGGAAAACGAGTTTTCATTTATCTTGCTTTAGGGAAAACCATTCGTTCGTTTTGGAAATTCATTTTGTAGAAAACATTTTCCCGTTTTATTACTTAAAGACCTCGAAACCTAAATTTCAAGATCAGTGACAGAGTCGCCACCCGGATCAGCTCATCCGGGAAATTCCGATACAGCTCTCTACCGAGCGCAGACTACTGTACCTAATCCAGAGATTCAAGGTTCAGGCAACTTACCTATTCAACCTCGAGCTTGTATTTAATTTATAATTTATACTACCATATTTATTCAAGTTATTATTTTTTCCCTACCCAATTTTGTTTAATTATCAGCCAATGCTCAAGCAAATTATAGAGATAAATTGCAGAAAAATAAAGCATACATCCAAAATATAGAAGAAAATAGTAGAGGCCGATTATACAACCCAATCAAATAAAAGATAAAAACCCTCGTCCTCACATTACAATCGCCTAAGTACACGAGGATCTAAAAATTACAACTGCCTAAAAATACACGAAATCTATCAAATACATAAAAAATGAAAATAAAAGAAAGATAAATGCTGCAAAACAGATGGTTAGCACAGTTTATATTGCACACACATTTAGGATTCAAATAGGACAGAGTTGGGAATTTAGGAAACGGGGGCATGCACTTAGGGGGTAACCGGATCGATCCAACCGGTCGGACCGGTTAGACCTGGAAATGGTTTTAAACGCCAATGAAATAATCAATTTTTTTTTGGAAAACAATTGGCTCGGTTACATGCAAATTTCCATTTTTTTTGTGGGTCTGTTATCCCAGAATCCACGGTTCCGTTCGTGTGGGTTTCCTAATTCCAACATCCATCTAGGGTCCAAAAAACAATAAACACACCAAAAACAATTTGAATCTGAAAACAGCATCGCACAACAAATCCAATACGGGTCGTTCTGCGACTCTGTTTTCTCCTGGGGATTACAGCCGTGCGGCCGTGATTTGAGCCGTGTGGCTATAATTTCCAGGACCCGAAAATGGTTTTCTCAATTTAAAATTTCGTTTTACTCGTTTTCAAGATTTCCTAAAAATTTCCGTGGAAGCGGGGGGTCCGCAAATGCTGGACTACGGATCTGGTGTGGATCGAACAACCTCGAATCTCAGAAGAATGAAAATTTAGGAAATTGAAAACCCTGTATCCATGAGATTGGAAATCCAAAGACCAAACTTTTACAATGCACAGACACATTTAGGCCGAGAATGGATCAAGATCAAAAGGAAAACACGGAAAACGGGTCGATTTTGGCCAATCAGGTAGTTTTCGGGAATCTACCCTTAAAGGACAGAGCCGCCCGGCTCTGTTCATGTTGAACATAGCCGTGCGGCTGTGCTCTTGAAGAACACAGCCGTGTAGCTATGATGGGTTGAAGCCGTTTTCTGCAAAATGCAAAGTAGAGAAAAAAGCATAGGAAAGACAATGCAAACAGGTTTAAGGCCTCTCAGAGTTTACCTTGGTGTTGCTTTGATGCTTTGAACGTCAAGAAACAGATTAAGAACTTGGAATTTGCCCTGGATATTCAACCAGTCGAAAACCGAAATGATCCGAAACAATCCGAAACGATCCCGAATCAATGTGCAAAGGTTAAAAAACTTGTTATTGATGTTTTAAGATTGATTTTAGGTGTTGGATTTTTTATTGATTTTAGGTGTTGGATTTTTTATTTTTGGTCACTCTCCTTAGCTTTATGTCTCGGCCTCTATCTCTCTTTTTCTCTATTTCTTTCTTTTCTCTGTATCTTGGAAATTTGGTTTTCTGCCTAAGATTGAAAAGTCCCTCTTCCCTTTTTTTATTTGATTTTTCTTCTTTTATATCCCTCTCTCATTATCATTTCCCCCAATAAATGAGCCGTTCGAATTCACTTAAAATTCGCCCCTTTTCTTTTCTATCAAGCTAAGTTGCTCTGCTTGGTAGAGCAACTTGGCTCACCCACTAAAGCCGCCCCGCTCTAGTTTGTACTAGAGCCGGGCCAAAAATTCCGAAAACCCGACGCTCACCCTAAACCCTAAAAATCACTTGGGGGACCTTCTCGGGGGTTTTGGATCGCGGATAGCTTGGTTTTCAAGACGTTTGAGATACTTCAGGCGACATTCCAGGCGTTTTCAAGTCCGATTCGAGTCTGTCTGCCCCAAAGGTAATGTAGGAATTCTCATCATAGAGGTCGGAAAAAACCCGTGCTCACAGAAGGGTATTTTGGTAATTTTGTAGCTTGGAAAGAGTAAGGGTACTTCGGTCATTTCACTTCTCATGGGGCCTATGTCACGAAAAGAAATGAGTTTTAGTTATTTGGTATCCCCTTTGGTGAGGAAAAGGGTACTTTGGTCATTTGGTAGCTTAGTGGCTAACCAAAGGGCATTTTGGTCGTTTCACTTCTAGTGGAGCCTATGTCATTAGGGGGAGAAATATTTTGATGATTTGGTTTCCCGTGAAGCTTGTGTCACTAAAAGGAAGGTGTTTTAGCTGTTTGGTAGCTTGGTTACTAACGGAAGGGCATTTTGGTCATTTCACTTTTAGTGGGGCCTTTGTCACTAAAGGAAAGGATGATAGTGTTTCCTGTGAAGCTTGGTGTTGTTGGGGAAAAGATGCTTTGGAGATTTGAGAAGTTTGATTATCTCTTTTGATTTTTTGAAGTTGTTTCGGGTAGGTATTCGTTCCTTGATCGATAATTTTAGAGACAAAAAAAAATGTGTGCCCCTTCGATCAAGAATGAATATGGAATGAATATCTTGCCCCTTAATACCTGCAAGACATGAAAACTACCTTTCTCAGGATCAAATTGGCATGAAATAAGAATTGGGGAAATTCTCTTACCGGAGATTTGGAGTCGTATGGTTCCAATTTGCAACGAGTAGTCAAGGAAATGTCCCTGTGCTGGACTATTTCCGCTTCCAGAATGCCCATGATTTGGGACAGCCCGACGATGATAATGGGTATATGTACTTAGGTTGGTTTTGATGCATGTATGCATGAATGTGTGTATGTTTTGAATGTATGCATGTATGTGACATGATACTTCTACTATTAACTTTGGTGTGGTCCACATTCGGCACTCAGTGGGTCTACTAGAGGTGTGGTTTGCTTATTATCAGAATACCGGGATGGAGGACCGGATGGGTGGTCAGGGTGACAGGGCATAGTCCTAGACCTTCTCTTTCCAATGGATCAACTCAGTGATCGTCTGAGAGATTACTGGAGGACCTCTCGCTCTTCTAACTGGGCCTTATTGGCTCCTTTCAGTCTGCAGTCCATGGGAGTCTACACTACTCCGAGTTCAAACTAGGCTTTTTTGGCCGCTGCAGCCAACTTCTGGGATCCGATGGATCATGTTTTCCGCTTCTCTGGGCAGGAGCTGTGCCCTATGGTCGAGGAGTTCAGCGTCATTCTCTGTATCCCCTGCCCTCGCGGAGTCTGGTTATTTGTTCCTGAGTTTGAGGCATTTCAGAGATTATTCATGCTGGACATGGCAGGCTTGGGTCGTTTGCTCTCTAGTGGGGTTGCCCCTATGAGATTCTGTCTGTCTGTGATCATGGATATGTGCTCTACTTACCCATTTCTACCCCTAGTTGGCCCCCTTTGATAAGTCTACTGCAGATGTATAATTTTCTACGCGAGTCCAGGGATGGGACTTGCGGATTCCGGTTGGCCTTGGTTGTGGCTTAGATGGCCGATGGCGCTTCACCCATAGGGGTTATCTTAGCTGAGAGCCTGATCTACTTGGACTCTGTTCACTATGGTTACCCCATCGAGAATAATAGGTGCCCCTTTTTTTTCAGGTATACTCCTACCCCATACTTTCTCAACATGATTGTTTCATTACCCTTCTGATCGACCGACTATCATACAGATCTAGCTATTAAAGAAGTTAGCTCTCCTGAGTGTTCCTCCCCCTTATCCGAGGTATGCTCTAAATTGCTATCAGGCTTAGTGGGTCAAGACCATGAGCTTTGCCGCCCGTTTTTGCCAAGGAATGGTCTACTTGGCCGAGTGAAAGGATGAGAGTCAGCCCTTGTATTCTGTATTGCATTTTTATACATGACATTCTGGCCGAATATTGTTGTTTATAACATGAATTCCATTTCCCTCGTCATGGGCTGGAATACAATGATCTACTGATGGATGTTTATATATAATGGCACGATGTGTGCAGGATGAACATCTAACCAGAAATCCAAGCATGCATAATATCATTATGATGACATTAGAATGAGTACGATAAGGAAATCAAGAGTGACTCTGACTCTGAATATCACCCTCTTCTTATTACCAACACGTCCTTTTGGTTTTCCATTTCGGAAATTTTCTTTTGGTGGTAACTTTTTTTTTTTTTTTGAATGGCCTGAAAATTCTGCACGAGCATTCCAGCCGAGTTGATCTCTTTGCCTTGGCTCGTCTTGGGATTGGAAAATGTGCCTCCACATGGAAAATGTGCCTCCACATATAACTACAATTGCATTAGCACTTAGAGCCGCGCAGCTCTGGTGGGTTTGGCAAGTTGCTTTGCAGTGGAAATCGTGTGTTTTTAGGTTTAGGGTTTCAATTTTTTTTTTTTTTAGTCTAGCTCTGATACCATAATACTTTGTGTGAACCCCTAGTGTATTTCCATTAGAAAGATAGTATTTATACAAGTACATGATGGGCTGAATATACAAGTAAGCCCAAGGATATATATAATACACATACTCTAACAATTTAAGGTACTAAAATTACAATGTATTTGTAATAAATAAAGTAATATATTTATAAGATGCTTAAATATAATTGAACTGTAATCCATACTAAATGAAAATTTTCTGGCTCTAAGGGTATAATATTCATACAAGTATCACGTAAGAAGGATCGATTTGCTCCAATCCTTGCTTGCTGAACCATTTTTTGGATCTGATATGATCAGCTTATTTTATACATTCAATTTCATTCGATACATCAACAAATTGATGCAACCAACAGTGATACAGTTATTAAATTGTAGATAGGTGTGGTAGTTTTTTGGCATTGTTTTTACCATGTATTTTGGATTATTGTATATTCTTTAGTTTCTGGATTATCGTACGTTTTGGTTTTTAAATATCCTTTTTATGAATAATATTGACTGGTAGCCTATTATAAGAAAGTACATAAAATAGAAGGAATGGTTATGTATGGGTTATTTTTGCACAGTACCACAAAATTTTATATATCTAACAATTAATTATACAATACTTATAAGAAAATTTTTCACACCTGACTCAGTCCACAATTATTATTATTACTAAAAATCAAGTCTAAGAATCTTGTTTGAGTTCCTCCTTCACATTACCAAGTCTATCAAAGACGTGTTCATAATTGGTCTTCCTTCTAATCAGTTTCTAGTTTTATTGTTTTTTTCTAAGACTAGTCAACTTGTGGTTACCATAGAGGACCCATTATAAGTAATGTTTTCTTTCCTGTGTGGAATAACTAACAATCGGTCCTCTATGGGAATTAACTGATCAATTTCTAGTTACTCTCCATAGACGACCCATAAATTCTGCCACACGACAAACAAAAGATTTAGTAGGAAATATGGACCTGAAAAATCCTATAAATTGGCTTCAGGAATAATGAAAATAGCACCAAACCAAAGCAAGTGTTTTGTTTTATTAAAAACTTAAGTTGATTGAGTCTTGCTAATTCCATGGCATCTAAAGCTTTTTCCCTCCTATCTCCATTTACTTTCATTCTTCTCCTTATTTCTCTCCTCTGCAACACATCTTTAGCAGCAGAATCAAAAGATGATAAAAATTCATCCGCATTTGATTTCCTCAAACATCTCCAAGGATGCCACAAGGGCGAAAAGGTTCAAGGCATTCAGGATCTGAAAAAGTACCTTGAACGTTTCGGTTACTTGACCTATCAAAACAAATCACATGCTAACGACGATGATTTCGATGATCAATTAGAGTCCGCAATCAAAACATACCAACTCAATTACCATTTGAATTGCACCGGAACTTTAGACTCTGAAACGGTGTCGAAGATGATGATGCCTAGATGCGGAGTAGCAGATATCATCAATGGAAAAACAAGGATGGAATCCGGGAAGAAAAGCCACTCAACTTCGAAATTCCATACAGTATCTCACTATAGTTTCTTCAGAGGTCGGCCGAAATGGCCAGCGAATAAGTATCATCTGAAATACGGATTTCTGCCAGGAACACCGCAAGAAGCAATGGAACCAGTAAGGAGAGCATTCGAAACATGGGAAGCTAACACACATTTTAGTTTCGAAAGAGTAGAAGATTATAGGAGTGGAGATGTGACAGTGGGTTTTGGCAGAGGAAATCATGGAGATGGGGCACCTTTCGATGGGCAAGGAGGAACTCTGGCTCATGCATTTGCACCACAAGATGGAAGATTTCATTATGATGGAGATGAAAGATGGTCAGTACAAGCAACACAAGGTGCATTTCATTTGGAGACAGTAGCAGTTCATGAAATTGGACATTTACTTGGACTTGGACATAGCTCTGTGGAAGCTGCTATCATGTATCCTTCTATTGCTCCTGGACTCACCAAAGGATTGCATTCTGATGATATTGAAGGCATCAAGGTTCTTTATAACCTTTGAAGTAAATTCCTCATCAGCATCTTAATTTTGCTTTTCTTGCTATGAATAAGTTTGAGTTTCAGAAATACTTTTTGTAGTTTTCCTATATACTTTGAGTTCTTTGTAATTGATGAGCTAGGCATATATATACTTTTGGAATAAAGCATATAATATGTATTTACATTCAAACCATTTGGGAAATATGACAATGCATTGCAAATAATTAATGGAACACATTAAAAAGCATATGATATGGACTTACATATATTCGAACAATTTTTAGTATTACAATTTACTACTCTTCTTGTCAAGTAAAACAGCAAATTTTTTTTAAAAAAAAAAAAGAAAAGAAAAAAAAAGAAATGGTATTTCATTAAATAAAGAAGATGGGCCATTTAAATTGGAGCGCTTGTAAATCTAACTCCAATATTCTCATCTGAAATATGCCTAGTTAGGCATTGAAGGCTTGATAGGTTTACCTTTTAACAACAAAAAAAAAAAAAAAAACAATAAAAAAGCTTATACATATCAGTGAAAAGGAACCCACTCATATTGGTGTGAGAAACCCCACACATACTGGTGGAAGAGAAGAGAACTTATATATACTAGTCATCCTGCATTTTATCAAACATCACCAGACAATATCGGACATCCATGGCCACAAGAACTCTCACTTCACATATAACATCGAACAATTTATCAGACAGACCTGAAAGTATCTTCCAAATCTTGTATAAAAATGATAGAACTGAGTACGTAAAGTGTAAAGATCTCAAAGAATGTTTGACAAAGAATAATACACAACCAGTCCATTGAAGAAAAACTATCAGATGCACATCATGCCTAAGTATATCTATAATCAAGAAAGCCGATTTTAAAGATGAAACTAGAAAAAATGCCGAATGTAAATTATTTCACGCAAAATAAATGTAAAAACAAAAGGAAAAGGGAAAAAAAAAATATAAAATTAGGTCTTTGATGCGTGTCGAAAACACCAAAAATAAAAATTTTCCTACTCAAACTACAATTGATTTGTAGATAACAGTGAGTAGAGTTGCATCCACAGGGATTGGCTGGATTATTTCTTTTAAAATTTAACAGGAAAAGTAAAAAGGGGTTGTTTGCAAATGGAAACTAAAATTCAGAACTAGCAGAAATAAAATAATAAGGCAAAGTCTATAGGAGAAAGATTCCAGCTAGAAGGCGGATTCAAGTCTTGAGTCAAACCAACCGATCATCAATCAAACACAAAAGATAACTTCAATGCATTCAAATAAATTAGCTATAATTATCATAAAGCATGAATCACCTAGTCTCCTCTTATAGAACAGATAACTAAGAGAAGCTCATTAATTATCTCTATTTAACCAAACAGTTCCAAACAAGCTTCCGAATTTAATTCAATCAAAAGCATTAACATAGGAAAGAGGCACTAATTCTACTTAATAATCACACAAGCGGGATTATTTAAAGCATACCAATTTCATCCATAACACAAATTAAAAACTTGTCCATAATTAACCGTGTTATTCGCTACCTAGGTTAAGTAAATTAAACGATTACGTATTTAATCACCTAACTAGCAGATCAATCACAAATAAATAATTAAATCAAGAATTCAATTAAATCACGCAAAAGTAATAAGAACAAAATGAAATCGATTACTTGAATTAATGAAGAAATTAAGAACAGTTGATTTCACAGTTGACTTTACAGGCTGAATTTCCTTCGAGCCAGAAATTAGGGTTTTAGTTCTTCATGGGTGGGAAGAACACGTTGAAGAGAGAACAAGAGCTGCTGGAATATACGTTTTAAAAGTTGAAGAAGAGGGGAAGAAACAATTAACCTAACTCTTTTAAACCTGAACAACTAAGGAAAGAGTTCTAAAAAAGAAATAACTCTAATTAAGAATTTTGTAGGAAAATCTAATTAGAATTATACTAAAAATTAAAAAAAAAATATCCCAAAAGCCTATCACAAAAAGGCTGAATCAAATAAACTAAAACTAAAATAGAAAATCTTCAAATTCGCAGCTCCCCTTAAGCCAGGATCTTGTCTTATACAAAACATCTCCCTAGGCTCAAATTCAGCATCAACAGCATTCCATAACCCGTGGTCATGGGTTATGATTTCAAGCACCAACTTCAATGCACTCCAAGCTCCCAAAATCGACGTTTTAAGCTCACTTTCAACTTCAAATATCCTAGCACGAGTAATTACACAAAATGAAGTAAATCCGCCTAAGTTAACTAAAAATATAGCAATTAAAGATTATAAACAAAGACAGATTATGTGCATAAAGTGCACTTATCAATCTTTTTAGAGAAAATTTTTTGTAGAGGGGCTGGCTCAGTTTTCATATAACACTTATGATCTTATATATATATATATATATATATATATATATATATATATATATATATATATATATATAAAAGAGCACTTGTTAATATGGAGATAGAAGGTCATTTGTTCAATACCGAACCTCTTTCATATTTTTATTAAAACAAAAACATCAATTTTATATTCCGGAGTACTTATTAAACCATAGATATTTTTTTTTCAGGGTCTAAAGACCATATATACTTGTAAGAGACATATATATATGGAAAATTATATATATCCACATAACACCAAGGGCATAAACGACTATTTTCTTCCAAATTTCATTTTTTAATATAAATAATACACCAATTTCACTAAAATGTAACAAAAAAAAGTCTAATTTTGAAAAAAAAAAAACTGCCACCGCACTAAGAAATTCTTAAAAATGAAGAGGGATAAAAAAGAAAATTAAATTTTATAGTTAGTTTGATCGGGATAAAAAAGAAATTGACAATAGAAATTAAAGCAGAATATATTTTCTATTAAAATTTAACACAAAATAGGATAGAAATATAAATTGCCTTGCTGCATTATTTTGAAAAAACTATCATTATTCAAATATCAAAAAGGAAATCACCTCTGCAAGCTAATTCCTTTTAAACTAGCCAAAAGCTAGTGCATTTGCACGGATTACATAATTTTATTACTTTCTACTATTTTACTTAAACAATAATAACTTAAGAATATGATTTTCATTCGGATTAAATAAATAAAATTTCAATTTCAATCATTCAACTTAAATAAATTAAATTACAAATTGAATGAGAAAATTAACAAATCATGAAATCATATTTGTCTAGTGACCTTAATTGACACATTAAACATTAATATTAACCAATTAAGGTCATCTTGAGTGGTAAGGGTCTCAGTCGCTTAAGCTATTGAGTTCGAGTCCTAGTATATGAAATAAACTCTAATTGGAAGATGGGCCACCTAAAAAGTGGCTGATCAATCTCGAACTAAGTAATCGGACATATTTACTAATATATATATATATATATAATTGATTAGAATATGTATTTGTGCTCCCCATTTTTAGTATTATTACATTAAAAAAATGTATATCACACATTCGGTCCATTAAATCGATGGAAACATCAATTCCTATTTGGATTGAAGTCTGATAAAACAGAAAAGCTTGAAGAGTTTAACATGAAAATATAGTTTAAGTCTAAACAATCTAAATGTGTTAAATTTTTATTATATTTCAACGTATAAAATACATTAATTTCTTCAGCAATATACATTTTTATTTATTAGAAAAATCCTCTAAAGAGTAATTTATAGATTTACGCACTCAGATTACATAAACCTTTTGTTTCTTTTCTTGTTGAGTTTCTCATGTTTTTTGCTATTCAAAATGTTTGTATTTATGCTCTTGGTGATATAATATATTTACTTTCAATTAATATAAGTGAAATTATGCTATAAAATATTAAATCAATAAGATAGATAATCAAGACTAACATAGTCAGTATGCAATAATTAAATGGAATGCCAAAATTGCATGAAACCTAAATTCGAAATATGCATATAGATACTCAAATATTGCATTTTTTACAAAATAAAATCAAGATTATAATTATTTTCAGAGAATGAAAGCAAAGTTTTTTTTTTAAGCCCGCCTCTCTGCAAACATCGCATTATGAAGTAAAATTCTACCATATTAATGACATTGGAGAAGATGATTGGTACATGAAGTTACCTGGAAAAGAAAGTATTCCTCTTATTTAAATTAGCTACCCATCAATAAGCTTCTTTTCATATTAAAAGGAGTATTATTAGTGAAGAAAACAATTTCTTTTCGGCAAAGAATAGTACGAAATACGTAAAATTTTCGCTCATCAACATTCCTCTAGTGACCAAATAATTTAGCAGGAGGCAAAGGATAGGTTTGGCATACAACAAATTTTATTACGAATTGATATTGAAAAAGGCATGCAAAAATGGTCTCATATAAATAGACGATTCTCCAAAAGAAAATATCTTTCCAATAAATCATAAGATGGTTAATACCTGAGCAGTAAAAAACCACTTGTAAGACAAACATACAGAGTGAGAATTCATTGTGTGGTTGAAGCAGTAGACGCTTAGACCATGTGTCATCTCCTGATTCATTTGAATTATTTATTTATTTCAATCTATTAATAATTATAGATCAATAAAAATTTATAGATATCTCTTTATATGTACTCCTGTTTCTTTTTACTACTCAAATTACGCTTCTTTTTTAAATCTATATGTTTTTCTTAATGCATGAACACAAGTTAAAATAAAGCTACTCGAATTAACTAAATTCAATCTAAGTACATATATCCAATGATTAAGAACAACAAAATCCAAATATTGAACCAAAGAAACACATAAAGAGAATATTACAAACAAAGGGAAAAGAGGGAAAAACATATAGAAAAGCAATATATATAATTAAAAAGAAAAACTTACTATTAATACTCTTAGAGAACTCCTTCCACTAATCCATAACTGGAAGCAGAAGTATTTTCTTCAATCCTCCTGCAAAATCCATCATTGATATTACATATTTACTTACCAAAGTCGTAGAAAAGAAATAAATAAGGTAGATATTACAAAAATGAAACAAAGATGGTACACATGCCATTGTCACAAGCTAACGGATAAAATTGAAAAAACTAGTATTCTAGACAGAGACACTATGCTAATTGAAAGTTCCAAAAACCAAAGAACATATCAATAAGTTCAAGTATTATTGTGATTGGAAGCAAATATAAGATAGTAAGCAAAAACAATATACTAAAGCAAATTCGTTGTAATATTGACACATGTCAAATTAAGTCCCAAATTTCTCTCTCTTTCCTTTTGACCACCTAAATCTAGCTGTTTTCTTTCCCTAATGGCAATTTTTGGTTTTTAATTTTTGAATTTTAAATTTGGAAAAACTATCCAACTCTTTTTCGCCTTAACTGTTCATCTCTTTCCTTTAGCCCTCTTTCTTCTGTAATTTTCTCTCATCTTTGCTGTAAAGTTTCAACCTCCACTGCTCCTGAAGAGAACACTCCATAGCCCAGTGAGAAGACTGCTTTAATGGAGGAGGACCAGCAGTCCTCCCTGCAGCCTCAAAAGTAACTCTTTGTTTCTTCTCCTTTTACTCTCTAGTATGTTTCGTCTCGCTCAGTCGTTGAAATTTCCAATTCCATGCCCTGCTCAGTAATTTCTTTTCCTTTCCCCTTATAACCTGTATTTGTTTGTTAGATTGTTACATTAAGGACAATACAAGCTTTAAGTGTGGGGGTATAATGGGAAGTTATCTTTGAATAACCTGAAATTAATGTTTGCTTTGATGAATATTGTCATTCTTGAGCAAATGTGCAAGTCCTCAAGTGTGTTCTTTTCTGTTTTCTGTTTCTGTTATGTTTTTAAGCAACCTGTTAGGCTGTTTGTTTTCTGTTTCTTGTAAAATTTGTTAAAATTTTTCGATTTTGTGTTGTTTTGTGGAAGCAAAGCAAAAACTTTTGAATGTTTGATTCACATGTGATCACTTGTACAATGCATTGAGTTTGGAAGCATGATGTTAGATTTACATTCGTAGCTTGCATAAGCTGATTAAGCATTCTAGGACTTACGATTTTAATGCTTTTCTCAACTTTTTAACTTGCTTAAGATCAACTGCAAATAATTTTAACCTTTTTCACTGTGAGGATTTGAGCCTGTTTATTCTTTCTTTGATTCAACCATTAAATTGATTTTCATTTCCAAATCTTTAAATAACCCTTTTGAATCAAATTTATTTGCTCAATTTCCTTGCTGAGTGAGCTTACACAGTCAACCTTAGCTAAAACTTGGTTTGGATAGTACTTGTCAAGATCACATGATTGTTCGCATGCATAATATGATAAAGGCATTAGGTTTTGACCCCTTTAACTTAAACAGCCACCCTGTTTATTTATTTTCCCACATTTTAGTTAAGATCTGTTGAGCCTAAGCCTGTTTGTTGTTAACCCACAAAATTTTTTTCCCTTACCCTTTTCACTTTATGTTTTCCCAGATTGACCCAAGAATTTGCCAAAGAAATTCATTTTCTCATTGTGAGCAATTAGTTGATCAGTTACTGTGTTGCTAAATTCTTGCTTTCTAAATTATTTAAGCCATTTATTTTTGTTCTTTGAAGCTGCATCTTTCCATAAATCATAAGAATTCTGAAAATCCTTGTTTCCAGCAGTGTCAGTATGAATGTTAAAATAAAATTCTCATAGATAGAATCAATTATTCCAAAGTTTCTTTCAATTCTTTGATGGCTCTTTAAAATCATCAAGTTTCATCAATTGTGAGCCTGTTCTATGAATCAAAATGTAAGTTAGCAAGTCAGTTTTTCTAAGCAATTATGCATCAGTATCCGAGATTACTTACTAATATAATTTCTCTTCAAAAAAAAAAAAAAATCTAAAATTCTATCCTTGATTGCCTGACACTTGGTGTTTCATCTTACCATATTTCTTGAGATTATTGCTTGAATTCCTTGTGCTTTTCCATGTTATATCTTTTCTTGTGCAACCCAGTCCATATATATGTTTAGATTGCTTGAGTTTTAGTGATGCTAGAATTGTTGAGACTGCTTGCTCATGCATCTATTATGTTTCTCTGGTAATTCTTTTTGCCTAAATATATCCTTTGACACACCTCCAACCCTAACCAAGTTACAACCTGTTTGTAAAGTCCTTTTGATTGTGTTTGTGTTCAATATAAAGTGGTGGCAATGAGACCGATTATCAAGCATATGGTCTAATGGTTGCGCAAAGCTATTGAGTGATCTTAAAAAGCCTTACCCTACTATTTTAGAGTGATTGAGTGGCATCTTTTGGTGAAGCATTTTGGTTTGTAAGTTTGCTAGTTAGTTGATTTAAGCAGTCTAATTCTCTGTCTTAGCTTGTTTTTGAAGTTGAAGCTTGGTGCTTGTGTGGGCCTGATATCTAGTTTTCTTAAGATTTGTATTTCCTCGTGATCAATGCGTTGATTCAAAGTTTGAAGTAATTGTTCAAGTGTCTTTGTTTCTTTCTCGTTCTCAAGTGTTTTAAGTATTTTTCTTTTTCTTTTCTTATTGCTTGAGGACAAGCAATGTTCAAGTGTCGGGGTATTTGATAAGTGAATATTTTACCTATTTAATTGGATATTTATTTGAGTTAACATGAACTTAATTGGTTAATTATTTACTAATTAGAGCTAATTTCAAGATTAAAGATAAAATGGAGCTTAAACTCGAAAAACCTGAGCAAGCAGGCTCGCAAACAAGCTGGATGGGAGCTGGATCAGAACTGGTTAAAGAGAGAGAAAATGTGGACAACATTTGGACCGTATTTATGTTGGGAAGAGATATTTGACTTTTTGAAGATTTATCTTTCATATCTCACCAAACCATAGTTGTTGAACCTTTTGAATATTTTATTTTGTGGTTGAGATTGAGCCACATTGTTAATTATAATTTTTATTATTTTAATCCTAGGGCATTTTAGTCTTTTGAGAGAGTGCTATATATACCTCCCTTGGGTCTAGTTGTAGAGAGCTTAAGGCTCTTAACTCTTGGTTCATTTTCTTTGTATTCTCATTCTTAATTTATTATAATTAATTTCTCTTCATTTTATTTTCCCATTTTAATTTTTTATTGAAGCTGCTCATGTATGACTGAATAGTCTATCCAGCAGGCTCGAGCCAGCTTGGCTGGCATGAGTAAGTAACTTTTCTCCTTATTTATTATGATTTTTATGTTTTGATGATTGTTTTATGGTGTTCTTCATTTATTTATGAGTTTGGCCACCTTATACTTTAGTAGTTATGATGAGACCAAGAGGAGATTCATAACTATGAAAAAGATCATAAAACACATGTGATTTATTGCTGAAGAAATTTGAGTAGATTGCATTCTAGGAGTTTTAATCTTTGATAAAATGCTTGCTAGATCTTTATGCATGACTAAGTGGTCTATTGCTGAAGAGATTCGATTAGGCTGCTTGTCATAGTATCCACATGTACGGAGGTTCGTAGTGTGATGATTTGAGAGTGAGATACCCTAGATCTATGTTCTGTAACTCTGCTCATAATGTTTAAGGAGAGAAATGTCACTGAAATTGATTGTTATGCTTGGTTTGAGTCTACTGCCTTTTATCATCGTTTTATCGTTATTATTATTTCCTGCAACCTTAAATCAGTATATATTGTATTTTATTTTAGCTTTCTTAGTTATTTGTATTTAAATCTTTATTTTTTTATTGGTAGAAATTCGATATACTTGTTTGCTTAGAAATTTGAGATTGTTCACATCAATCCCTGTGGAAAACGATACTTGAACTCACTATCGTGCTACAACCGACCTAGTACACTTGCTAGTGTCGCATTTGGGGACAACAGCCCTTACCACTCAAGGTATCCTTAATTGGTTAAATATTAATGTTTAATGTGTCAATTAAGGTCACTAAACAAATATGATTTCATGATTTGTTAATTTTCTCATTCAATTTGTAATTTAATTGATTTAAGTTGAATGATTGAAATTGAAATTTTATTTATTTAATCAGAATAAAAATCATATTCTTAAGTGATTATTGTTTAACTAAAATAGTAGAAAATAATAAAATTAGGTAATCCGTGCAAATGCACTAAGCTTTTAGCTAGTTTTAAAGGAATTAGCTTGCAAGGCAGGGGTGATTTCCTTTTTGATATTTGAATAATGATAGTTTTTTCAAAATAATGTAGCAAGGCAATTTATATTTCGATCCTATTTTGTATTAAATTTTAATAGAAAATATATTCTGCTTTAATTTCTATTGTCAATTTCTTTTTTATCCCTATCAAACTAACTAGAAAATTTAATTTTCTTTTTTACCCCTCTTTATTTTTAAGAATTTCTTAGTCGGTGGCAGTTTTTTTTGTCAAAATTAGACTTTTTTTGTTACATTTTAGTGAAATTGGTGCATTTTTTATATTAAAATATGAAATTTGGAAGAAAATAGTCGTTTATGCCCTTGGTGTTATGTGGATATATATAATTTTCCATATATATATGTCTCTTACAAGCATATATGGTCTTTCGACCCTGAAAAAAAAAAAAAAAAAAAAAAAAAGAAGAGCATATCTATGGTTTAATAAGTGCTCTGGAATATAACATTGATGTTTTTGTTTTAATGAAAATATGAAAGAGGTTCGGTATTGAACTCATGACCTTCCATCTCTACATTAATAGGTGCTCTTTTATATATATGTAAAAGATCGTAAGTGTTATATGAAAACCAAGTCACCCCCTCTACAAAAAATTTTCTCAAAAAAGACCTATTTTTTTTCCCCTTTTCCTTTTGTTTTTACATTTATTTTGCGTGAAATAATTTACATTTGCATTTTTTCTAGTTTCATTTTTAAATTCGGCTTTCTTGATTATAGATGTACTTCAGCATGATTGGCATCTGACGGTTTTTCTTCAGTGGATTGATCGTCTATTATTCTTAGTCAAACATTCTTTGATATCTTTACACTTTACGTACCCAGTTCTATTATTTTTATACAAGATTTGGAAGATTGAGAAGAAAAAAGAACTAAGAAAAATTGTATTTACTTTATTTTCATATATTTTGCAACTAAAATACACCTCTTTATTTATAGAGGAAAAACAAGAAAAGAAGAGCAAAAAAATAGGCGGGAAATTAGGCGGGAAGTTAGGCGGGAATGTAGTGATGGAAATAACAAACTTCTAGCAGCTGCGCCTGGCTTGCTTCTATTCTTCACTTCTTCACCTTAGTAGCTCTGCGTTCTGCTTCTTCTTCTTCAGCTGATGCTTCTTCTTTATCTTCTTCTTTTTCTTTATTTTGTGGGCCTAAGCTTCGTGGGCCTAGGCTGCGTTGATGTGGGCTTACCAGATTACTTCTCAGCCCCCCCTCACGAGGAAGAGCATCGTGACAGACAAAAACCATTCCCAGCTGAGACAGGGCAGTGAGCATAGAGGAGTGGGTTTTGGCCTTTGTAAAAAGGTCAGCCAACTGAGTGGAAGAGGAAATATAGGGAGTGGAAATAAAACCAGAATCCACACAATCACAAACCAAATGGCAATCAACTTCAATGTGTTTGGTGCGCTCGTGAAAAACAGGGTCTTTAGCAATAGCAATTGCAGCTATGTTGTCACAATGAAGGGGGATAGGAAGAGTAACGGGTATGTGCAAGTCGCGAAGAAGATAGCTGATCCATTTTAACTCACAAGTGCAGATCCCATGCTGCGGTATTCAGCTTCAGTGGAGGAACGACTGACTGTAGGCTGCTTCTTTGTTTTCCAGGAAATAAGAGAGGAACCCAACAAGATACAAAAACCAGTGACAGAGCGGCGACTGAGTTTGCAGGTGGCCCAGTCAGAATCACAGTACCCTTGAAGTTGGAAATCAGACTGCGAAGAATAAAAAAGACCATACTGTAAAGTCCCTCTCAAATAGCGAAGAACATGAAGTGCAGCTTTCAAATGATGAAGACAGGGAGTTTGCATAAATTGACTCAATTGCTGGGTGATGAAGGAGATGTCAGGTCGAGTGAAACCAAGATAAAGTAAACAACCCACTAGTCTTCGATACAGCTCAGGATTATCAATAGGAGTGCCAGGATCAGAAAGAATAATGCCTGAAGAAAAAGGACTAGAGGCAGGTGTAACCTCTTGGTAACCAACATCAGCGAGCAAGTCCAGTATATATTTGGTTTGGGAAAGCAAAATTCCTGCCTTTGTGCGAGAAAGTTCAACACCTAGAAAGAAATGAGCAAGCCCAAGATCTTTGATGGTGTATAGGTTGTGTAAAAATGTTTTGAATTGCTGGATATGAGATGGATTTGAGCCACAAATGAGAATATCATCAACATAGATGGCGACCATAAGGGAATGACCATTCTGATGCATAGTGAAGAGACAAGGATCATGATAGGACCTTGTTAAACCAAATTGTAGAAGTTTGCTGGAGAGCTCCTTATGCCATTGGCGGCCTGCTTGCTTAAGGCCATATAAGGACTTGGTGAGTTTGCACACCTGATGTGGAGCAGCAGAAGTGTATCCCTCTGGAATTTGAAGGTATATGTCCTCATCAAGAAAACCATGTAGGTATGCATTGTTGACATCAACCTGGTGTATCTCCCAATGTTTGGCAGCAGCAATAGCAATTAGAAGCCTAACAGTAACAATGCGAGCAACAGGGCTGAAACAGTCATTGTAATCAATGCCAAAAGTTTGGTTGTAACCCTTAGCTACCAATCTGGCCTTAAATTTGTCAATGGCTCCTGTTGGCGTGTATTTAATACGATAGACCCATTTGGAAGCAAGGGCTTTTTTTCCTGGTGGCAAAGTAGTAAGATGCCAAGTCTGATTGGCTTCAAGAGCAGAAATCTCCTGTTGCATTGCTGTCACCCATCTCTCATCCATACTTGCCTCTTTGTAGTTGCGGGGTACTTTCTCCATCAACACATTGCTTAGAAAAGCTAAGTGATGCTCAGAGAGTGAAATGTTTGGCAAGATAGAAGAATCTGCAGTAACAGTAGCAGTAAAATAATTAGAAAGCCATGGAGGAGGCTTGGAAACTCTGGAAGACCTGCGTAGAACATCAGAACCAGTGGATATAGCAGGATTAATAGGAGAAGATAAAGAATCAGAAGATGGCATAACTGAAGAAACAACAAAGGGAAAAATGCTTTCATTGAACTGCACATCTCTGGATACTATAAATTTGTTTGTTGCAGGATCCCATAATTTTGTACCCTTTTTGTCCTGGGGAAAAACCCATGAATATACCAGAGAAAGCCCTGGGGGCAAATTTCTGTTTGTGAGGCTGATTATTTGTATAGAAACACTGACATCCAAAAACTTTGAAGTTTGTGTAATCAGGAGAGCGATTATATAATATGACATGAGGAGTTCGCCATTGTAACACCTTACTAGGCAGGACATTGATCACTGTAGTTGCATATAAAATAGCTTCACCCCAGAAATCAGTTGGTAAGGAGGCTTGAAATAAGACAGATCGTGCCACATTCAATAAATGCTTATGCTTTCTTTCAACTACACCATTTTGCTGTGGTGTGTAAACACAGCTACGCTGATGTATGATGCCTTTATCATGGAACAATTTGGTAATTTTGTGATTCAAGAATTCACTCCCATTGTCAGAACGAATTACTTTCACAGTTGTATCAAACTGAGTTTGGACCATAGTAAGGAAAACAGTCAAGGCTGAGGCAGTTTGTGATTTATGCTGAAGCATAATCACCCAAGTGTATCGTGAAAAGTCATCAACAAGTGTAAGGAAATATCTGCCTCCAGTCTTAGAAGGTATAGAATAAGGACCCCATAAATCAATGTGAAGGAGCTGAAAAACACTAGTAGATGAAATACAGCTGCGATGAAAAGGTAGTCTACTCTGAGTAGCCAGAGGACAAATTGAACATTGATGATTATTACATGTATATTGTATTTCAGGAATATGAAGTAAAGTGGAAGAGGACACATGTCCTAGTCTCAAATGCCAAATATTTGGCTTATTCAAAACTGAATTAGAAACATCTGTGCTATTGAAACAAGTATCTGAGTGAAGTAAAGCAGGATCAAAAGAACATTCATTCAGCTTGTATAATCCACCAAGCTTTCTTCCAACTGCCAACAATTCATTTGTGGTTTGATCCTGTAAATAACAATAATCAGCATGAAAAATAACCTTCACATTAGCTTCTTCCAATAATTTTCCAACAGATAATAGGTTGTAGCGAAAAGAAGGAATGTGCAGAACATTCTTTAGGATTAATTTTGGTGTGAGGGCCACATTGCCTATATGCTGGATAGACTGTTTAGATCCATCAGGAAGCAAAACCACCTGATTTTGAGCAGGATGAATTTGCTTTGTAAACAAATTGAGTTCAGAAGTCATGTGTGAACTAGCTCCACTATCCACAATCCATTCATTCCACTTTGTGTCAAAAGAGTGAGTGGAAAAAGAAAGAGAGGTATGCTCACCAGAACTAGAACCTGTATGATCTGAAATTCTTGAGTTAAGAAAACCTGCAGATCCTGCAAAAGCTGAGAAATCAGTTGTATCAACAGGTGTATCAAAAATTTGTTTAGCTTTGTGTTTCTCTCCTGTAAACTTCTCTTTTCCTTTATACTGTTTGTACATTTCCTCAAACATATTTGCCATATGCTTCTTATTAAGAATTTCTTCTTCACTAGTTGTGGAGTCTGAATCCGCTTCTGCCATATGTGCTTGAGTCTGTTTCTTTTTCAGATCCGTGTACCAGTCCGGATATCCAATCAACTGAAAACAGGATTCTCGAGTATGGCCAGGTGTATCACAATGTGTGCAAGTGACATTTTTTTTCCTTTGTCATCTTTCTTCTTCTTTTTATAGCTTGATCCAGATGTTTGAGAAAATTTTGTATTAGTTCGAAAATGCTGATTCTGTGTTAAATTTGCGATCTCAATTACATTATCAGCAGAGACTTCATGCTGCTTTTCAACTCTTGTAAGCATTGAATATGCTTTATTCAAGGAAGGTAATGGATCCATGAGAAGTACTTGATTTTTCACATGATCATAACTGTCATTTAGCCCCATTAGAAACTGAATAAGTTTGTCTTCTTCCTGCAAGTCTGAAATTCTCTTGAAAGCATTACATACACAATTTTGTGAAACTCCACAATGACATACTGGATTCGGCCTCAACAAATTAAGCTCATTCCACAACCTTTTAAGTTTTGTATAATACTGCATTACTGACATGTTACCTTGAGCAAAGAGACTAATACTTCTCTTTATTTGATAAAGCAGAGGTCCATTGCTATCGCCAAACCGCTGCTCTAATTCTTGCCACAAATCTCTTGCTGTCTCTGCATAAAGGAAATCCTCACACAATTCCTTTGACATAGAATTGAGTATCCATGATGAAACCAGGCAATCGATCTTCTCCCATTTCTCATATTCTGTTGTTCCTGCCTCTGGTTTGAGATTATCTTCGAGAATATACTTAAGCTTCTCTTTGGCTGTTAAAGCTCTTCGAATTGCTCTGCTCCAAGGTAAAAAATTTGTCCCTGTTAATACTGCATTGACTAGAGAGATTCCTGGATTCTCTGGCTGGTTGAATTGTACAGTTTGGCTACTCTGTTCAGCTGCTGTAGTTTCCTCCTCTTCATGAAAAACATTATATCGATTACCATTTCTTCTCACCATGGCTCTGATACCATGAGAAGAAAAAAGAACTAAGAAAAATTGTATTTACTTTATTTTCATATATTTTGCAACTAAAATACACCTCTTTATTTATAGAGGAAAAACAAGAAAAGAAGAGCAAAAAAATAGGCGGGAAATTAGGCGGGAAGTTAGGCGGGAATGTAGTGATGGAAATAACAAACTTCTAGCAGCTGCGCCTGGCTTGCTTCTATTCTTCACTTCTTCACCTTAGTAGCTCTGCGTTCTGCTTCTTCTTCTTCAGCTGATGCTTCTTCTTTATCTTCTTCTTTTTCTTTATTTTGTGGGCCTAAGCTTCGTGGGCCTAGGCTGCGTTGATGTGGGCTTACCAGATTACTTCTCAAAGATACTTTCATGTCTAATAAATTGTTCAATGTTATACGTGAAGTGGGAGTTCCTGTGGCTATGAATATCCGATATTGTCTGGTGGTGTTTGATAAAATGCAAGATGACCAGTATATGTAAGTTCTCTTCTCTCCAGCTAGTATGTGTGGGGTTTCTCCCACCAACATAAGTAGGTTCCTTCTCACTAATATGTATAAACTTTTTTATTTTTTATTTTTTTTTTCGTTGTTAAAAGGTAAACCTATCAAGCCTTCAATGCCTAACTAGGCATATTTCAGATGAGACTATTGGAGTTAGATTTACATCCGCTCCAATTTAAATGGCCTATCTTCTTTATTTACTGAAATACCATTTCTTTCTTTCTTTTTAAAAAAAAAAAAAAAAAATTGCTGTTTTACTTGATAAGAAGAGTAGTAAATTGTAATACTACAAATTGTTCGAATATATGTAAGTACATATCATATGCTTTTTAATGTGTTCCATTAATTATTTGGAATGCATTGTCATATTGCCCAAATGTTTTGAATGTAAATACATATTATATGCTTTATTCCAAAAGAATATATATGTCTAGCTCATCAATTACAAAGAACTCAAAGTATGTAGGAAAACTACAAAAAGTATTTCTGAAACTCAAACTTATTCATAGCAAGAAAAGCAAAATGAAGATGCTGATGAGGAATTTAATTCAAAGGTTATAAAGAACCTTGATGCCTTCAATATCATCAGAATGCAATCCTTTGGTGAGTCCAGGAGCAATAGAAGGATACATGATAGCAGCTTCCACAGAGCTATGTCCAAGTCCAAGTAAATGTCCAATTTCATGAACTGCTACTGTCTCCAAATGAAATGCACCTTGTGTTGCTTGTACTGACCATCTTTCATCTCCATCATAATGAAATCTTCCATCTTGTGGTGCAAATGCATGAGCCAGAGTTCCTCCTTGCCCATCGAAAGGTGCCCCATCTCCATGATTTCCTCTGCCAAAACCCACTGTCACATCTCCACTCCTATAATCTTCTACTCTTTCGAAACTAAAATGTGTGTTAGCTTCCCATGTTTGGAATGCTCTCCTTACTGGTTCCATTGCTTCTTGCGGTGTTCCTGGCAGAAATCCGTATTTCAGATGATACTTATTCGCTGGCCATTTCGGCCGACCTCTGAAGAAACTATAGTGAGATACTGTATGGAATTTCGAAGTTGAGTGGCTTTTCTTCCCGGATTCCATCCTTGTTTTTCCATTGATGATATCTGCTACTCCGCATCTAGGCATCATCATCTTCGACACCGTTTCGGAGTCTAAAGTTCCGGTGCAATTCAAATGGTAATTGAGTTGGTATGTTTTGATTGCGGACTCTAATTGATCATCGAAATCATCGTCGTTAGCATGTGATTTGTTTTGATAGGTCAAGTAACCGAAACGTTCAAGGTACTTTTTCAGATCCTGAATGCCTTGAACCTTTTCGCCCTTGTGGCATCCTTGGAGATGTTTGAGGAAATCAAATGCGGATGAATTTTTATCATCTTTTGATTCTGCTGCTAAAGATGTGTTGCAGAGGAGAGAAATAAGGAGAAGAATGAAAGTAAATGGAGATAGGAGGGAAAAAGCTTTAGATGCCATGGAATTAGCAAGACTCAATCAACTTAAGTTTTTAATAAAACAAAACACTTGCTTTGGTTTGGTGCTATTTTCATTATTCCTGAAGCCAATTTATAGGATTTTTCAGGTCCATATTTCCTACTAAATCTTTTGTTTGTCGTGTGGCAGAATTTATGGGTCGTCTATGGAGAGTAACTAGAAATTGATCAGTTAATTCCCATAGAGGACCGATTGTTAGTTATTCCACACAGGAAAGAAAACATTACTTATAATGGGTCCTCTATGGTAACCACAAGTTGACTAGTCTTAGAAAAGAACAATAAAACTAGAAACTGATTAGAAGGAAGACCAATTATGAACACGTCTTTGATAGACTTGGTAATGTGAAGGAGGAACTCAAACAAGATTCTTAGACTTGATTTTTAGTAATAATAATAATTGTGGACTGAGTCAGGCGTGTTTCACGTACAGATTTAGAGAAAAATTTTCTTATGAGTATTGTATAATTAATTGTTAGATATATAAAATTTTGTGGTACTGTGCAAAAATAACCCATACATAACCATTCCTTCTATTTTATGTACTTTCTTATAATAGGCTACCAGTCAATATTATTCATAAAAAGGATATTTACAAACCAAAATGTACGATAATCCAGAAACTAAAGAATATACAATAATCCAAAATACATGGTAAAAACAATGCCAAAAAACTACCACACCTATCTACAATTTAATAACTGTATCACTGTTGGTTGCATGATTTTCAAAGGGAGAAAATTGAATTTTACATGTGACGGTTAATTTGAATCCAACCCAACCCAACCCAACCCAATTATTTTTCCCATTTCATCCAACTCAACCCAACCCAACCCAATGAATAACCATTAAGATAAAGAATATATGGGTTGGGTTGGATTGGGTTGATTTAATTCATTGGGTTGGGTTGATTTTGTACACCCCTAGTTGCATCAATTTGTTGATGTATCGAATGAAATTGAATGTATAAAATAAGCTGATCATATCAGATCCAAAAAATGGTTCAGCAAGCAAGGATTGGAGCAAATCGATCCTTCTTACGTGATACTTGTATGAATATTATACCCTTAGAGCTAGAAAATTTTCATTTAGTATGTATTGCAATTCAATTATATTTAAGCATCTTATAAATATATTACTTTATTTATTACAAATACATTGTAATTTTAGTACCTTAAATAATTATTTTTGATACACTGCAGCTTAAAGAGTTATCATCATGAACCAAATTGTACTTAGGTGAGGTGTAAGAAAGACTTTACCATGTATATGAAGTGAAAAGGTGAGGTGAGAAGAAAAGAGAAGCAAAAAAAAAAAAAAAAGAGTTTTGAAACCCATTTTTCTTCTCCATTACCAGTTACACGTTTTTGGCATTTTCCAGAGTTCCGGCCGTTGGATTGCCATGAAATTTGAGCAAAGTGTTCCTAACATCTGTGTCTTCAATCTTAACGGTGGAGATGATTGTTGGAGGTCTAGAGGGCATTTTCGTCGAAATGCAGATTGTATGTATTTTTGGTTTGTTCTTGGTCTTTTCTCCCACTTTTGTTTTGATTCCATGTTTCTTGATGATTCATTCCAAGAATATGATGCTCATGGTGTACACCTCTAGTTCATCTGCGGAAAACTTGTTGTAATTTCCCATTATTAGTCGATAGTGGAAGATTAAGCGACCTAAAGGTCCCCGTGGTTTTTACTTTTCGGTTGAGAGGGTTTTCAACGTAAAAATCTTGCGTATTTGTGTTATTGTGCATTGCTCCATTATTGTTGCCTGGCGTTGCTGTAATTTTTAGTTTCCTCAAAGATTCATACGAGTCGGGAAAAAGAATCATAACGAAGATTTATTTTGTATTTGTTGTTACCATTGTGGTCGGTATATTTTTCCCATCAGATTGGTATCAGAGCTATTGGTTGTTGATATTGTTGTTATTGGACTTGCGTGAATGATGGAGACTAATAACATTAGAATGGTTCATTTAAATGGTTCAAATTACCATGTTTGGAAAACAAAAATGGAAGACCTTCTTTTTGTAAAGGACTATTATCTACAAGTTATAAACCTGAGGACAAGGAAGAAGTAGAATAGACTATTTTGCATCGGCAAGCTTACGGGTTTATTAGACAGTGGGTAGGGGATAGTGTTTTGAACCTTGTTATTAGTGAGAGAGATGCACGGAAATTGTGGAACATGCTTGAGGAACTATATGCTCGAAAAACAGGAATAACAAGTTGTTCATGATTAAACAAATGATCAATTTGAAGTATCAAGATGGAAGGCCATTGATAAATCACTTGAATGCCTTACAGGGAATTATGAATCAACTTGAGGGAATGGGAATCAAGTTTGAGGATGAGATACAGGCTCTGTGTGTTCTTGGTTCATTACCGGACTCTTGGGAGACGTTTAGAACGTCTTTGTGTAACTTTGCTCCAAATGGTATTGTTTCCTTTGAGTTAGCCAAGGGTAGTATTCTGAATGAAGAGGTTAGAAGAAATTTATAGGGTTCCTCTTCGCAGTCAGAAGTCCTGGTTATAGAAAGAAGGGGGAGAATTTGGAGCAGAGGTCCAGGTAGCAGAGGGAATCAGCGCAGCAGTTTTAAGGGTAATTTTACCAATGTTGAGTGCTGCCACTGTGGCAAAACAGGGCATACCAAAAATTATTGCAGATTGTTGAAGAAGGAAAAGGCAAAGGAGAAGAAGAAAGGTATAGAACAATCAGAAGAAAGATGATAGTGGTAATAAAAATGATGTTGTTAATGCTACTACTGGTAATCTCCTAATTTGTTGTGATTGTGATGTTGTTAATCTTGCACTTGATGATTCGAGTTGGGTGATTGATAGTGGTGCTTTGTGTCATGTTACATCACAAAGAGAACACTTTTCATCTTACACTCCAGGTGACTTTGGTGATGTACAGATGGGTAATAATATGCTATCAAAGACTGTTGGTGTTGGTAAAGTCTATTTGAAGTTTGACACTGGGATAGAGTTGGTTTTGCATAATGTGAAACATGTTGGAGATATGATATTGAATTTGATTTCTACAGGCTTGCTTGATGATGATGGTTACCACAACAGCTTTTGTAATGGACAATGGAAGCTCACTCGAGGTTCTTTGATTATGGCAAGAGGTAGCAGACATTCTAAGTTGTATCAGGTGCAGCCAAAGATCTCCAAAAGCATTGTTAATGCAGTGGAGAATGTTGATGCAATTAATTTATGGCATAAAAGACTTGTTCACATGAGTGAAAAGGGGATGTCTATATTGTCCAAGAAGAAATTGCTATTTGGTGTGTATGATATTCACTTGAAGAGATGTTCTAATTGCTTGGTAGGTAATCAGACGAGAGTCTCCTTTCACAGCCATCCTCCTTCTAGGAAGGAGAACATACTTGATCTAGTGCATTTCGATGTTTGTGGTCTAATGTCTATAAGGACAGTTGGTGGTTCTCTTTACTTTGTTACATTCATCAATGACTATTCAAGGAAGATGTGGGTTTATACCTTGAAAAGTAAGGATCAAGTATTGTTAGCATTCAAACAGTTTCAAGCTCTTGTTGAGAGATAGATTGGGAAGACGCTCAAATGTATCTAGATAGAAGATAGAGGTGAATACATAGGTCCTTTCGATGCCTATTGCAGACAACATGGTACTTGGCACCAAAGGACTCCTCCTAAGACCCCGCAGCTGAATGGTTTAGCAGAGCGAATGAACAGGACACTGGTTGAGCTAGTTAGATGTGTGTTGTCACATACTAGATTGCCTAGATCATTTTGG
This sequence comes from Euphorbia tirucalli, assembly GCA_039660915.1. Lineage (NCBI taxonomy): Eukaryota > Viridiplantae > Streptophyta > Magnoliopsida > Malpighiales > Euphorbiaceae > Euphorbia > Euphorbia tirucalli. The sequence goes on along the minus strand of CM077638.1, from coordinate 14,163,287 downwards.
GGTAAGGCTTTGAGTACTATTGTACATGTTTTAAACCTTACACCTTCTGTTCCTTTGGATTTTAATGTTCCCAAAAGGGTTTGGAGTGGCAAAATGTTTCTTATGATCACTTGCACATCTTTGGGTGCAAGGCCTTTATGCATAGTCCCAAAGATGAGAGATCTAAGCTTGATGTGAAGACTAGCCAATGTGTGCTCCTTGGCTATGGATAAGATGAGGGCCAAATATATAGATACCCCCCTGAACTTGTTCAAAAACGCCTACTACCCCCTGAACTTTTAAAGTGTCCTACTGTCCCCCTGAACTTTGAAAAAGTGACCCAGTTTGCCTCCTTGCTACTACGTGTCACTCAATTATTGGTTGTCTTATGTTTGACTTTTCAAAGCAAATTCTGGTTTTTATGGGACTTAGGGGGCAAACTGGGCCAAGTTTAAGAAATTTAGGGGGGCATTAGAACACTTTTAAGAAGTTCAGGGGGGCATTAGGATATTTTCAAAGTTCAGGGGAGCAGTAGGTGTTTTTGGACAAGTTCAGGGGGTATCTATGTATTCAGCCATAAGATGAGATGGCTTATAGGCTTTATGTTCTAGTCACAAAGAAAGTTATGAGAAGCCGAGATGTCGTATTTGTGGAAGATCAGACTTTTAAAGATGTTCAGAGGGCTGAAGCAGTTCCTCAGCCTACTAATGATCTTTTACAAAAGCCTGAAGCAGTTTCCCAGCCTGCTGATCATTCCCTATAGCAACCTGAGATAATTCTTCAGCCTACTGATGACCTTACTGATTTGGATCTAGTTCCTCCTAGGCATGTTGGCTTACATACAGGAGATGATTATCACACCATTGACCAATAGGGTACTAATGATGTTGATGCTCCATAAGAAGCTGAAATGGATGGGATTGTCCATGATGATTACCAATACCATATGCACCACCATTCGTTCCACTTACGCGGTCAATTAAATACCATCATCCTTCCACACAGTATTCTACTGATCAATATGTTTTCTTGACTGACGGGGGAGAATGTAAAAGTTATGCAAAAGCCATGGAAGATGAACATAAGAAGAAGTGGATTGATGCCATGCAAGATGAAATGAAATCCTTGTATGAGAATCATACATTTAAGTTGGTGAAGTTGCCTAAAGGTAAGAGAGCTTTGAAGAACAAGTGGGTGTACAAAGTGAAGCAAGAAGAGAATCTTCACAGCCACAGTACAAAGATAGATTGGTGGTCAAGGGATTCAGTCAGAAGAAAGGTATTGATTTTGATGAGATTTTCTTTCCAGTGGTGAAAATGGCATTTATTCGTGTTGTTCTAGGTTGAGCTGCTAGCCTTGATTTGGAGGTTGAGCAGATGGATGTCAAAACTGCATTTCTCCATGGTGATTTAGACAAGGAGATTTACATGTAGTAGCCTAAAGGTTTTCAGATGAAAGGAAAATAGGATTATGTATGTAGACTGTAGAAGAGTCTATATGGTTTGAAGCAAGCACCAAGACAGTGGTACAGGAAGTTTGAGTCCATTATGAGGGAGCAAGGCTACCAGAAGACTATTTCAACTCATTGTGTCTTTGTTTAGAGATTTGGTGATGATGATTTTATCATCTTATTGCTTTATGTTGATGATATGTTGATTGTTGGCAAAGATGTTGGAAGAATTGCCCAGTTGAAGAAACAGTAAGCAAGTCCTTTGCTATGAAGGACTTGGGGCCAGTAAAATAGATTCTTGGCATTAAAATAACCAGAGATAGGGCTGCCAAGAAGTTGCATATGTCACAGGAAAAGTACATTGAAAAGGTGTTTTGCAGGTTGAACATGGATAAAGCTAAAGTGGTTAGTTCTCCTCTTACTACCAATTTTAAGCTAACTGCAAAAGATTGCCCTTCTACTGAGAAAGAGAAGGAAGAGATGGATAAAGTTCCATATGCCTCATCAATAGGAAGTTTGATGTATGCCATGGTGTGTACACAGCCTAATATAGCTCATGTGGTTGGTGTTGTTAGCCATTTTCTATCAAATCCATGTATGAAGCATTGGGAAGCAGTTAACTGGATTTCCAGATATCTTCGGAGTACTTTCAAATTAGGTCTCATATTTGGGAATGGAAAGCCAGTGCTGGTTAGGTACACGGATTCTGATATAGCAAGTGACAATGATAGCTTGAAGTCTACTTCTAGTTATTTGATATCTTTTGTAGGGGGAGCTGTGTCAAAGCAATCAAGATTGCAAAAGTCTGTTGCACTTTCTACAATAGAGGCCGAGTATATAGCAGCAACGGAAGCGAGTAAGGAGACGTTGTGGTTGAAAAAGTTTTTATAGGAGTTGGGTTTCAAGCAACAACGCTATGTTGTGCTTTGTGATAACCAAAGTGTAATTCACCTTGCCAGAAACTCTACTTACCACCAAAAAACAAAGCATATTAATGTGAGGTATCACTGGATTAGGGATGCCCTTGAAGAGGGGTTGTTTGAGCTTGATAAAGTTCATACCAATGATAATTGTTCCGATATGATGACAAAGGCTTTAGCTAGGGAGAAGCTAAAGGTGTGTGGCTCGATCAACGGGTTGGTGAGTTCTTCCTCATAGTTAGAAAGGGGGAGATTTTTTGGGTTTCCAACATGAGGAAGCTCTTTGTGAGATACACTTTAATAGGTTAAAAAGTGGACTTTGTGAGGTGAGTGTGAGCGAATGACCTTTCGGAACGCGGCGAAGCGAACTGGGGAAAAAGGAGTTTTAGGGAAATGTGTGTTTGTGTTCTTGGAAAAACGGGATTTCGGTTATCTTATTTTAGGAAAGCCATTCATTTATTTCAAAAATCCTTTTTATAGAAAACATTTTCCCATTTTATTACTTAAAGATATCGAAACCCAAATTTCGAGATCAGTGACAGAGTCGCCAACCGGATAAGCTCATTCGGGAAATTCCGGTACAGCTCCCTACCGAACGTAGACTACTGTACCTAATCTAGAGATTTAGGACCGGGCAACTTACCTATTCAACCTCGAGCTTGCATTCATTTTCTAATTTATATCACCATATTTTATTCACTTATTATCTTTCTCTACCCAATGTTGCTTTGTTATTAGCCGATGCTCACACAGATGATAGAAATAAATTACAGAATAAATAAATCATACATCCAAGCAGTTCAAAAGAATAAAAATAAAGGCCGCTTATACAACCAAAGTGAATAAAAAGAAAAACCACTCGTCCTCACATTACAAGCGCCTAAAATACACGATGATCTAAAAATTTACAATCGCCTAAAAGACATGAATTAATGTATTAATTACATTCAAAATAATAAAAAGAAAACTAAAAACTGCAAATCAGGCGGTTAGTACAATTATAGCACAAACACAAATAGGACTCACAGCAGGACATAATTGGGGTTTTAGGAACGGGAGTATGCATTTAGGGGGTAGCCGGGTAGATACCTGGAAAACAGTTTTGAAACGCCCTATAGGTTTTGAGCTAGAAAACTATTTTTGGAAAAACAATTTGGCTCGATTTCATGCAAATTTCCCTTTTTAGCGGGTCTGTTATCCCGGAAATCGGGCTTCTGTTAGTGCGAGTTTCTTAATTCCAACTTTCATCTAGGGTCAAAAAACTGTAAACACGCTAAAAACAGTTTGAATCCAAAGACAGCATCGCATGACGATGTTCGTACGGGTCGACCATAATTTTGGCTCCTCTTAGAGACTACAGCCGTGCGATCAACATTAGAGCCGTGCGGCTCTAACCACCACAGCCGTGCGGCTGTACTTTCCAGAACCCAAAACCAATTTTCTCGTTTCGAAAATCACTATTTTGCTCGTTTTCAGTATTTCCTAAGGATTTTAATAGGGTCTGAGGGTCCGCTAATGCTGGAAGACGGATTCGATTCAGATCGAATGACCCCAAACTCCAGAAAACGAAATCCAGGAAAAAACAAAAACCACACATCCGCGCAGTCAGAAATCCGAAAACCGATATTTTGTAATACGCAGATGTATTTGGACCGAAATAAATCATAACATAATGCATGAAATGGATATCGGACTGATTTCGGTTGCTTGGGGCTTTTTCGGGTTTTCAGCCCAGAAGAACACAGCCTTATGGCTATAATATACAGCCTTGTGGCTCTGTTCTAAAGAACTACAGCTGCACGGTTGTGTTCTTGGCAAACACAGCCGAGCGGCTCTAGCGGGGCAGCCAGTTTTCGAAAAAATTTTATAACAGAGAAGAAAACGCACAAAAAGCAAAGAACACAAGTTTAAGACCTCTCAGAGTTTACCTTATTATTGTTCCAGTGTATTGGATGATCAGAAACGGATTGAGGAGCCAAAAAACATCTTGAATCCATAAACGCTCTGAAATTCCGAAAACGAGTCCCAAATCAATCTGAAACCAATCCGAGATAGGTCTTGATGGATGTGCTATGGTTAAGAATATATATTCAATGTGTTTGGCGTTCTTGTTTTTTGGTTCTTTTCCTGGGTTTCTCTTTCTCCCTATCTCTGTTTTCCTTTCTCTCAGTTTTTCTATTTTTCTTTCTCTCCATCTGATTTTTTTTTTCAAAATCTCCAGAATCCCAACACCCCCTTTTTTATTTGATTTTTCACTCCTTTTATACCACCTTTTCTCTCTCCATCTATTCCCATTAATTGCCTCTCAAATCCCGGTCGAAATTTTTTTCTGCCTTGAGACTCCCATTTCATCCAAGTTGTTCTGTTTCTGCAGAACAATTTGGCAGCCCATCAGAGCCGTGCGGCTCTGGCTCTACAGTTATGCAGCTACAGTTTTGAAACTACAGTCGTACGGCTCTAACTAAAGCCAGGGCAGATTCCGCTAAGTCCTATGCTCAATTCTAAGCCCTCTAATCAGAGTTTTGGATCGAGAAGGTTTGGTTTTCAGAGCGTCTAGGGCATTCCGAGTGACGTTCCGCTCATTCTCGGGTCCGATTCACGTTCGTCCATTTTCACAGGTAAAATAGGGTTCTCATCACGGAGGTCAGGAAAACCCATGCTCAAAAGCTGCCCCTCGCGAGATCAAAGTTGATTCGTGGTCGGGCTGTTGAGCCTAGATCGAGTTTGGTCTCACGATAGGGAGTGCCATGAGAAAAGGAAGGAAAACATACCTGACGCCTTGGTTCGTCGAGGAAGTCAGGTGCAACATCTAGCTGGGGGACGTGTCTTGGCTCTCTGTGGCGGAGCTATACTATGAAATCGTCTCACGGTGGCGGAGCCATACCATTGAAATTGTCTCACATTGAAATTGACTCTCTGTGGTGGAGCATACCATTGAAATAGGTTCTCTGTGGTGGAGCGTACCATTGAAATTGACTTTCTGTGGTGGAGCATACCATTGAAATTGACTCTCTGTGGTGGAGCGTACCATTGAAATAGGCTCTCTGTGGTGAAGTGTACCATTAAAATTGGCTCTCTGTGGTGGAGTGTACCATTGAAATAGGCTCTCTGTGGTGGAGTGTACCATTGAAATTGGCTCTCTGTGGTGGAGCATACCATTGAAATTGATTCTCATTAAAATTGGCTCTCTGTGGTGGAGCGTACCATTAAAATTGGCTCTCTGTGGTGGAGTGTACCATTGAAATTGGCTCTCTGTGGTGGAGCATACCATTGAAATTGATTCTCATTAAAATTGGCTCTCTGTGTTGGAGCGTACCATTAAAATTGGCTCTCTGTGGTGGAGCATACCATTGAAATTGATTCTCATTAAAATTGGCTCTCTGTGGTGGAGCATACCATTGAAATTGATTCTCATTAAAATTGGCTCTCTGTGGTGGAGCGTACCATTAAAATTGGCTCTCTGTGGTGGAGTGTACCATTGAAATTGGCTCTCTGTGGTGGAGCATACCATTGAAATTGATTCTCATTAAAATTGGCTCTCTGTGTTGGAGCGTACCATTAAAATTGGCTCTCTGTGGTAGAGCGTACCATTGAAATTGGCTCTCAGTGGTGGAGCATACCATTGACTTCGAATCGAGAGTGCATATTTATTAGTTGATCGATAATTTTGGAAACAAAAATTTTTGCCCATTCAATCAAGAATAAATACGGCTTGCTTGTTTTGCCCCTTGATACCTGCAAAAGGCACAAAATACCCTCCCCGGGATTATTTTGGCTTGAACGAAATTCTAAAAATCAAGAAATTCTTCATATCTGAGATTTAGAGCTGTTTCACTCTAATTTACAGGTCATAGCCCAAGGAATGCCTCAGTGCTGGACCATTTCCGCTTTGGGAGCAATCCCGATTCGAGTGCTTGGGGTTGAATTGAGTTTGATCTCGCGACGGGGAGCACGGTGAGAAGGAAAAGATGACATACCTGGGGATCTTCCTCGTGCTGACCTACTGTGATGTTCGTAGGGAGTTATCTCTATTGATTCGCGAAACAGCGGTTTTGCTCAAGTTGACTTGATTTTTCAGGGACTTACTTTAACTTCACTGCAAAACATAGGATTCGGTCCGAATTGATTCGATGTTCTAGGGACGTACTTTCACTCCATTGTGGAGCAGAGGACTTTGCCCAGATCGGATTCTCCTTATGAATTGATATTCATAAAGGGGAAGGTGTGAGCGGATGACCTAAAAAGTGGGACGCGGCGAAGCAAACCGGAGATTTTCAAAAACGGGTTTCGTGATGTTTTGGAAAACGAGTTTTCATTTATCTTGCTTTAGGGAAAACCATTCGTTCGTTTTGGAAATTCATTTTGTAGAAAACATTTTCCCGTTTTATTACTTAAAGACCTCGAAACCTAAATTTCAAGATCAGTGACAGAGTCGCCACCCGGATCAGCTCATCCGGGAAATTCCGATACAGCTCTCTACCGAGCGCAGACTACTGTACCTAATCCAGAGATTCAAGGTTCAGGCAACTTACCTATTCAACCTCGAGCTTGTATTTAATTTATAATTTATACTACCATATTTATTCAAGTTATTATTTTTTCCCTACCCAATTTTGTTTAATTATCAGCCAATGCTCAAGCAAATTATAGAGATAAATTGCAGAAAAATAAAGCATACATCCAAAATATAGAAGAAAATAGTAGAGGCCGATTATACAACCCAATCAAATAAAAGATAAAAACCCTCGTCCTCACATTACAATCGCCTAAGTACACGAGGATCTAAAAATTACAACTGCCTAAAAATACACGAAATCTATCAAATACATAAAAAATGAAAATAAAAGAAAGATAAATGCTTCAAAACAGACGGTTAGCACAGTTTATATTGCACACACATTTAGGATTCAAATAGGACAGAGTTGGGAATTTAGGAAACGGGGGCATGCACTTAGGGGGTAACCGGATCGATCCAACCGGTCGGACCGGTTAGACCTGGAAAATGGTTTTAAACGCCAATGAAATAATCAATTTTTTTTTGGAAAACAATTGGCTCGGTTTCATGCAAATTTCCATTTTTTTTGTGGGTCTGTTATCCCAGAATCCATGGTTCCGTTCGTGTGGGTTTCCTAATTCCAACATCCATCTAGGGTCCAAAAAACAATAAACACACCAAAAACAATTTGAATCTGAAAACAGCATCGCACAACAAATCCAATACGGGTCGTTCTGCAACTCTGTTTTCTCCTGGGGATTACAGCCGTGCGGCCGTGATTTGAGCCGTGTGGCTATAATTTCCAGGACCCGAAAATGGTTTTCTCAATTTAAAATTTCGTTTTACTCGTTTTCAAGATTTCCTAAAAATTTCCGTGGAAGCGGGGGGTCCGCAAATGCTGGACTACGGATCTGGTGTGGATCGAACAACCTCGAATCTCAGAAGAATGAAAATTTAGGAAATTGAAAACCCTGTATCCATGAGATTGGAAATCCAAAGACCAAACTTTTACAATGCACAGACACATTTAGGCCGAGAATGGATCAAGATCAAAAGGAAAACACGGAAAACGGGTCGATTTTGGCCAATCAGGTAGTTTTCGGGAATCTACCCTTAAAGGACAGAGCCGCCCGGCTCTGTTCATGTTGAACATAGCCGTGCGGCTGTGCTCTTGAAGAACACAGCCGTGCAGCTATGATGGGTTGAAGCCGTTTTCTGCAAAATGCAAAGTAGAGAAAAAAGCACAGGAAAGACAATGCAAACAGGTTTAAGGCCTCTCAGAGTTTACCTTGGTGTTGCTTTGATGCTTTGAACGTCAAGAAACAGATTAAGAACTTGGAATTTGCCCTGGATATTCAACCAGTCGAAAACCGAAATGATCCGAAACAATCCGAAACGATCCCGAATCAATGTGCAAAGGTTAAAAAACTTGTTATTGATGTTTTAAGATTGATTTTAGGTGTTGGATTTTTTATTGATTTTAGGTGTTGGATTTTTTATTTTTGGTCACTCTCCTTAGCTTTATGTCTCGGCCTCTATCTCTCTTTTTCTCTATTTCTTTCTTTTCTCTGTATCTTGGAAATTTGGTTTTCTGCCTAAGATTGAAAAGTCCCTCTTCCCTTTTTTTATTTGATTTTTCTTCTTTTATATCCCTCTCTCATTATCATTTCCCCCAATAAATGAGCCGTTCGAATTCACTTAAAATTCGCCCCTTTTCTTTTCTATCAAGCTAAGTTGCTCTGCTTGGTAGAGCAACTTGGCTCACCCACTAAAGCCGCCCCGCTCTAGTTTGTACTAGAGCCGGGCCAAAAATTCCGAAAACCCGACGCTCACCCTAAACCCTAAAAATCACTTGGGGGACCTTCTCGGGGGTTTTGGATCGCGGATAGCTTGGTTTTCAAGACGTTTGAGATACTTCAGGCGACATTCCAGGCGTTTTCAAGTCCGATTCGAGTCTGTCTGCCCCAAAGGTAATGTAGGAATTCTCATCATAGAGGTCGGAAAAAACCCGTGCTCACAGAAGGGTATTTTGGTAATTTTGTAGCTTGGAAAGAGTAAGGGTACTTCGGTCATTTCACTTCTCATGGGGCCTATGTCACGAAAAGAAATGAGTTTTAGTTATTTGGTATCCCCTTTGGTGAGGAAAAGGGTACTTTGGTCATTTGGTAGCTTAGTGGCTAACCAAAGGGCATTTTGGTCGTTTCACTTCTAGTGGAGCCTATGTCATTAGGGGGAGAAATATTTTGATGATTTGGTTTCCCGTGAAGCTTGTGTCACTAAAAGGAAGGTGTTTTAGCTGTTTGGTAGCTTGGTTACTAACGGAAGGGCATTTTGGTCATTTCACTTTTAGTGGGGCCTTTGTCACTAAAGGAAAGGATGATAGTGTTTCCTGTGAAGCTTGGTGTTGTTGGGGAAAAGATGCTTTGGAGATTTGAGAAGTTTGATTATCTCTTTTGATTTTTTGAAGTTGTTTCGGGTAGGTATTCGTTCCTTGATCGATAATTTTAGAGACAAAAAAAAATGTGTGCCCCTTCGATCAAGAATGAATATGGAATGAATATCTTGCCCCTTGATACCTGCAAGACATGAAAACTACCTTTCTCAGGATCAAATTGGCATGAAATAAGAATTGGGGAAATTCTCTTACCGGAGATTTGGAGTCGTATGGTTCCAATTTGCAACGAGTAGTCAAGGAAATGTCCCTGTGCTGGACTATTTCCGCTTCCAGAATGCCCATGATTTGGGACAGCCCGACGATGATAATGGGTATATGTACTTAGGTTGGTTTTGATGCATGTATGCATGAATGTGTGTATGTTTTGAATGTATGCATGTATATGACATGATACTTCTACTATTAACTTTGGTGTGGTCCACATTCGGCACTCAGTGGGTCTACTAGAGGTGTGGTTTGCTTATTATCAGAATACCGGGATGGAGGACCGGATGGGTGGTCAGGGTGACAGGGCATAGTCCTAGACCTTCTCTTTCCAATGGATCAACTCAGTGATCGTCTGAGAGATTACTGGAGGACCTCTCGCTCTTCTAACTGGGCCTTATTGGCTCCTTTCAGTCTGCAGTCCATGGGAGTCTACACTACTCCGAGTTCAAACTAGGCTTTTTTGGCCGCTGCAGCCAACTTCTGGGATCCGATGGATCATGTTTTCCGCTTCTCTGGGCAGGAGCTGTGCCCTATGGTCGAGGAGTTCAGCGTCATTCTCTGTATCCCCTGCCCTCGCGGAGTCTGGTTATTTGTTCCTGAGTTTGAGGCATTTCAGAGATTATTCATGCTGGACATGGCAGGCTTGGGTCGTTTGCTCTCTAGTGGGGTTGCCCCTATGAGATTCTGTCTGTCTGTGATCATGGATATGTGCTCTACTTACCCATTTCTACCCCTAGTTGGCCCCCTTTGATAAGTCTACTGCAGATGTATAATTTTCTACGCGAGTCCAGGGATGGGACTTGCGGATTCCGGTTGGCCTTGGTTATGGCTTAGATGGCCGATGGCGCTTCACCCATAGGGGTTATCTTAGCTGAGAGCCTGATCTACTTGGACTCTGTTCACTATGGTTACCCCATCGAGAATAATAGGTGCCCCTTTTTTTTCAGGTATACTCCTACCCCATACTTTCTCAACATGATTGTTTCATTACCCTTCTGATCGACCGACTATCATACAGATCTAGCTATTAAAGAAGTTAGCTCTCCTGAGTGTTCCTCCCCCTTATCCGAGGTATGCTCTGAATTGCTATCAGGCTTAGTGGGTCAAGACCATGAGCTTTGCCGCCCGTTTTTGCCAAGGAATGGTCTACTTGGCCGAGTGAAAGGATGAGAGTCAGCCCTTGTATTCTGTATTGCATTTTTATACATGACATTCTGGCCGAATATTGTTGTTTATAACATGAATTCCATTTCCCTCGTCATGGGCTGGAATACAATGATCTACTGATGGATGTTTATATATAATGGCACGATGTGTGCAGGATGAACATCTAACCAGAAATCCAAGCATGCATAATATCATTATGATGACATTAGAATGAGTACGATAAGGAAATCAAGAGTGACTCTGACTCTGAATATCACCCTCTTCTTATTACCAACACGTCCTTTTGGTTTTCCATTTCGGAAATTTTCTTTTGGTGGTAACTTTTTTTTTTTTTTTGAATGGCCTGAAAATTCTGCACGAGCATTCCAGCCGAGTTGATCTCTTTGCCTTGGCTCGTCTTGGGATTGGAAAATGTGCCTCCACATGGAAAATGTGCCTCCACATATAACTACAATTGCATTAGCACTTAGAGCCGCGCAGCTCTGGTGGGTTTGGCAAGTTGCTTTGCAGTGGAAATCGTGTGTTTTTAGGTTTAGGGTTTCAATTTTTTTTTTTTTTAGTCTAGCTCTGATACCATAATACTTTGTGTGAACCCCTAGTGTATTTCCATTAGAAAGATAGTATTTATACAAGTACATGATGGGCTGAATATACAAGTAAGCCCAAGGATATATATAATACACATACTCTAACAATTTAAGGTACTAAAATTACAATGTATTTGTAATAAATAAAGTAATATATTTATAAGATGCTTAAATATAATTGAACTGTAATCCATACTAAATGAAAATTTTCTGGCTCTAAGGGTATAATATTCATACAAGTATCACGTAAGAAGGATCGATTTGCTCCAATCCTTGCTTGCTGAACCATTTTTTGGATCTGATATGATCAGCTTATTTTATACATTCAATTTCATTCGATACATCAACAAATTGATGCAACCAACAGTGATACAGTTATTAAATTGTAGATAGGTGTGGTAGTTTTTTGGCATTGTTTTTACCATGTATTTTGGATTATTGTATATTCTTTAGTTTCTGGATTATCGTACGTTTTGGTTTTTAAATATCCTTTTTATGAATAATATTGACTGGTAGCCTATTATAAGAAAGTACATAAAATAGAAGGAATGGTTATGTATGGGTTATTTTTGCACAGTACCACAAAATTTTATATATCTAACAATTAATTATACAATACTTATAAGAAAATTTTTCACACCTGACTCAGTCCACAATTATTATTATTACTAAAAATCAAGTCTAAGAATCTTGTTTGAGTTCCTCCTTCACATTACCAAGTCTATCAAAGACGTGTTCATAATTGGTCTTCCTTCTAATCAGTTTCTAGTTTTATTGTTTTTTTCTAAGACTAGTCAACTTGTGGTTACCATAGAGGACCCATTATAAGTAATGTTTTCTTTCCTGTGTGGAATAACTAACAATCGGTCCTCTATGGGAATTAACTGATCAATTTCTAGTTACTCTCCATAGACGACCCATAAATTCTGCCACACGACAAACAAAAGATTTAGTAGGAAATATGGACCTGAAAAATCCTATAAATTGGCTTCAGGAATAATGAAAATAGCACCAAACCAAAGCAAGTGTTTTGTTTTATTAAAAACTTAAGTTGATTGAGTCTTGCTAATTCCATGGCATCTAAAGCTTTTTCCCTCCTATCTCCATTTACTTTCATTCTTCTCCTTATTTCTCTCCTCTGCAACACATCTTTAGCAGCAGAATCAAAAGATGATAAAAATTCATCCGCATTTGATTTCCTCAAACATCTCCAAGGATGCCACAAGGGCGAAAAGGTTCAAGGCATTCAGGATCTGAAAAAGTACCTTGAACGTTTCGGTTACTTGACCTATCAAAACAAATCACATGCTAACGACGATGATTTCGATGATCAATTAGAGTCCGCAATCAAAACATACCAACTCAATTACCATTTGAATTGCACCGGAACTTTAGACTCTGAAACGGTGTCGAAGATGATGATGCCTAGATGCGGAGTAGCAGATATCATCAATGGAAAAACAAGGATGGAATCCGGGAAGAAAAGCCACTCAACTTCGAAATTCCATACAGTATCTCACTATAGTTTCTTCAGAGGTCGGCCGAAATGGCCAGCGAATAAGTATCATCTGAAATACGGATTTCTGCCAGGAACACCACAAGAAGCAATGGAACCAGTAAGGAGAGCATTCCAAACATGGGAAGCTAACACACATTTTAGTTTCGAAAGAGTAGAAGATTATAGGAGTGGAGATGTGACAGTGGGTTTTGGCAGAGGAAATCATGGAGATGGGGCACCTTTCGATGGGCAAGGAGGAACTCTGGCTCATGCATTTGCACCACAAGATGGAAGATTTCATTATGATGGAGATGAAAGATGGTCAGTACAAGCAACACAAGGTGCATTTCATTTGGAGACAGTAGCAGTTCATGAAATTGGACATTTACTTGGACTTGGACATAGCTCTGTGGAAGCTGCTATCATGTATCCTTCTATTGCTCCTGGACTCACCAAAGGATTGCATTCTGATGATATTGAAGGCATCAAGGTTCTTTATAACCTTTGAAGTAAATTCCTCATCAGCATCTTAATTTTGCTTTTCTTGCTATGAATAAGATTGAGTTTCAGAAATACTTTTTGTAGTTTTCCTATATACTTTGAGTTCTTTGTAATTGATGAGCTAGGCATATATATACTTTTGGAATAAAGCATATAATATGTATTTACATTCAAACCATTTGGGAAATATGACAATGCATTGCAAATAATTAATGGAACACATTAAAAAGCATATGATATGGACTTACATATATTCGAACAATTTTTAGTATTACAATTTACTACTCTTCTTATCAAGTAAAACAGCAAATTTTTTTTAAAAAAAAAAAAGAAAAGAAAAAAAAAGAAATGGTATTTCATTAAATAAAGAAGATGGGCCATTTAAATTGGAGCGCTTGTAAATCTAACTCCAATATTCTCATCTGAAATATGCCTAGTTAGGCATTGAAGGCTTGATAGGTTTACCTTTTAACAACAAAAAAAAAAAAAAAACAATAAAAAAGCTTATACATATCAGTGAAAAGGAACCCACTCATATTGGTGTGAGAAACCCCACACATACTAGTGGAAGAGAAGAGAACTTATATATACTAGTCATCCTGCATTTTATCAAACATCACCAGACAATATCGGACATCCATGGCCACAAGAACTCTCACTTCACATATAACATCGAACAATTTATCAGACAGACCTGAAAGTGTCTTCCAAATCTTGTATAAAAATGATAGAACTGAGTACGTAAAGTGTAAAGATCTCAAAGAATGTTTGACAAAGAATAATACACAACCAGTCCATTGAAGAAAAACTATCAGATGCACATCATGCCTAAGTATATCTATAATCAAGAAAGCCGATTTTAAAGATGAAACTAGAAAAAATGCCGAATGTAAATTATTTCACGCAAAATAAATGTAAAAACAAAAGGAAAAGGGAAAAAAAATATATAAAATTAGGTCTTTGATGCGTGTCGAAAACACCAAAAATAAAAATTTTCCTACTCAAACTACAATTGATTTGTAGATAACAGTGAGTAGAGTTGCATCCACAGGGATTGGCTGGATTATTTCTTTTAAAATTTAACAGGAAAAGTAAAAAGGGGTTGTTTGCAAATGGAAACTAAAATTCAGAACTAGCAGAAATAAAATAATAAGGCAAAGTCTATAGGAGAAAGATTCCAGCTAGAAGGCGGATTCAAGTCTTGAGTCAAACCAACCGATCATCAATCAAACACAAAAGATAACTTCAATGCATTCAAATAAATTAGCTATAATTATCATAAAGCATGAATCACCTAGTCTCCTCTTATAGAACAGATAACTAAGAGAAGCTCATTAATTATCTCTATTTAACCAAACAGTTCCAAACAAGCTTCCGAATTTAATTCAATCAAAAGCATTAACATAGGAAAGAGGCACTAATTCTACTTAATAATCACACAAGCGGGATTATTTAAAGCATACCAATTTCATCCATAACACAAATTAAAAACTTGTCCATAATTAACCGTGTTATTCGCTACCTAGGTTAAGTAAATTAAACGATTACGTATTTAATCACCTAACTAGCAGATCAATCACAAATAAATAATTAAATCAAGAATTCAATTAAATCACGCAAAAGTAATAAGAACAAAATGAAATCGATTACTTGAATTAATGAAGAAATTAAGAACAGTTGATTTCACAGTTGACTTTACAGGACTGAATTTCCTTCGAGCCAGAAATTAGGGTTTTAGTTCTTCATGGGTGGGAAGAACACGTTGAAGAGAGAAAAAGAGCTGCTGGAATATACGTTTTAAAAGTTGAAGAAGAGGGGAAGAAACAATTAACCTAACTCTTTTAAACCTGAACAACTAAGGAAAGAGTTCTAAAAAAGAAATAACTCTAATTAAGAATTTTGTAGGAAAATCTAATTAGAATTATACTAAAAATTAAAAAAAAAATATCCCAAAAGCCTATCACAAAAAGGCTGAATCAAATAAACTAAAACTAAAATAGAAAATCTTCAAATTCGCAGCTCCCCTTAAGCCAGGATCTTGTCTTATACAAAACATCTCCCTAGGCTCAAATTCAGCATCAACAGCATTCCATAACCCGTGGTCATGGGTTATGATTTCAAGCACCAACTTCAATGCACTCCAAGCTCCCAAAATCGACGTTTTAAGCTCACTTTCAACTTCAAATATCCTAGCACGAGTAATTACACAAAATGAAGTAAATCCGCCTAAGTTAACTAAAAATATAGCAATTAAAGATTATAAACAAAGACAGATTATGTGCATAAAGTGCACTTATCAATCTTTTTAGAGAAAATTTTTTGTAGAGGGGCTGGCTCAGTTTTCATATAACACTTATGATCTTTTATATATATATATATATATATATATATATAAAAGAGCACTTGTTAATATGGAGATAGAAGGTCATTTGTTCAATACCGAACCTCTTTCATATTTTTATTAAAACAAAAACATCAATTTTATATTCCGGAGTACTTATTAAACCATAGATATTTTTTTTTCAGGGTCTAAAGACCATATATACTTGTAAGAGACATATATATATGGAAAATTATATATATCCACATAACACCAAGGGCATAAACGACTATTTTCTTCCAAATTTCATTTTTTAATATAAATAATACACCAATTTCACTAAAATGTAACAAAAAAAAGTCTAATTTTGAAAAAAAAAAAACTGCCACCGCACTAAGAAATTCTTAAAAATGAAGAGGGATAAAAAAGAAAATTAAATTTTATAGTTAGTTTGATCGGGATAAAAAAGAAATTGACAATAGAAATTAAAGCAGAATATATTTTCTATTAAAATTTAACACAAAATAGGATAGAAATATAAATTGCCTTGCTGCATTATTTTGAAAAAACTATCATTATTCAAATATCAAAAAGGAAATCACCTCTGCAAGCTAATTCCTTTTAAACTAGCCAAAAGCTAGTGCATTTGCACGGATTACATAATTTTATTACTTTCTACTATTTTACTTAAACAATAATAACTTAAGAATATGATTTTCATTCGGATTAAATAAATAAAATTTCAATTTCAATCATTCAACTTAAATAAATTAAATTACAAATTGAATGAGAAAATTAACAAATCATGAAATCATATTTGTCTAGTGACCTTAATTGACACATTAAACATTAATATTAACCAATTAAGGTCATCTTGAGTGGTAAGGGTCTCAGTCGCTTAAGCTATTGAGTTCGAGTCCTAGTATATGAAATAAACTCTAATTGGAAGATGGGCCACCTAAAAAGTGGCTGATCAATCTCGAACTAAGTAATCGGACATATTTACTAATATATATATATATATATAATTGATTAGAATATGTATTTGTGCTCCCCATTTTTAGTATTATTACATTAAAAAAATGTATATCACACATTCGGTCCATTAAATCGATGGAAACATCAATTCCTATTTGGATTGAAGTCTGATAAAACAGAAAAGCTTGAAGAGTTTAACATGAAAATATAGTTTAAGTCTAAACAATCTAAATGTGTTAAATTTTTATTATATTTCAACGTATAAAATACATTAATTTCTTCAGCAATATACATTTTTATTTATTAGAAAAATCCTCTAAAGAGTAATTTATAGATTTACGCACTCAGATTACATAAACCTTTTGTTTCTTTTCTTGTTGAGTTTCTCATGTTTTTTGCTATTCAAAATGTTTGTATTTATGCTCTTGGTGATATAATATATTTACTTTCAATTAATATAAGTGAAATTATGCTATAAAATATTAAATCAATAAGATAGATAATCAAGACTAACATAGTCAGTATGCAATAATTAAATGGAATGCCAAAATTGCATGAAACTTAAATTCGATATATGCATATAGATACTCAAATATTGCATTTTTTACAAAATAAAATCAAGATTATAATTATTTTCAGAGAATGAAAGCAAAGTTTTTTTTTGAAGCCCGCCTCTCTGCAAACATCGCATTATGAAGTAAAATTCTACCATATTAATGACATTGGAGAAGATGATTGGTACATGAAGTTACCTGGAAAAGAAAGTATTCCTCTTATTTAAATTAGCTACCCATCAATAAGCTTCTTTTCATATTAAAAGGAGTATTATTAGTGAAGAAAACAATTTCTTTTCGGCAAAGAATAGTACGAAATACGTAAAATTTTCGCTCATCAACATTCCTCTAGTGACCAAATAATTTAGCAGGAGGCAAAGGATAGGTTTGGCATACAACAAATTTTATTACGAATTGATATTGAAAAAGGCATGCAAAAATGGTCTCATATAAATAGACGATTCTCCAAAAGAAAATATCTTTCCAATAAATCATAAGATGGTTAATACCTGAGCAGTAAAAAACCACTTGTAAGACAAACATACAGAGTGAGAATTCATTGTGTGGTTGAAGCAGTAGACGCTTAGACCATGTGTCATCTCCTGATTCATTTGAATTATTTATTTATTTCAATCTATTAATAATTATAGATCAATAAAAATTTATAGATATCTCTTTATATGTACTCCTGTTTCTTTTTACTACTCAAATTACGCTTCTTTTTTAAATCTATATGTTTTTCTTAATGCATGAACACAAGTTAAAATAAAGCTACTCGAATTAACTAAATTCAATCTAAGTACATATATCCAATGATTAAGAACAACAAAATCCAAATATTGAACCAAAGAAACACATAAAGAGAATATTACAAACAAAGGGAAAAGAGGGAAAAACATATAGAAAAGCAATATATATAATTAAAAAGAAAAACTTACTATTAATACTCTTAGAGAACTCCTTCCACTAATCCATAACTGGAAGCAGAAGTATTTTCTTCAATCCTCCTGCAAAATCCATCATTGATATTACATATTTACTTACCAAAGTCGTAGAAAAGAAATAAATAAGGTAGATATTACAAAAATGAAACAAAGATGGTACACATGCCATTGTCACAAGCTAACGGATAAAATTGAAAAAACTAGTATTCTAGACAGAGACACTATGCTAATTGAAAGTTCCAAAAACCAAAGAACATATCAATAAGTTCAAGTATTATTGTGATTGGAAGCAAATATAAGATAGTAAGCAAAAACAATATATTAAAGCAAATTCGTTGTAATATTGACACATGTCAAATTAACCCAAATTTCTCTCTCTTTCCTTTTGACCACCTAAATCTAGCTGTTTTCTTTCCCTAATGGCAATTTTTGGTTTTTAATTTTTGAATTTTAAATTTGGAAAAACTATCCAACTCTTTTTCGCCTTAACTGTTCATCTCTTTCCTTTAGCCCTCTTTCTTCTGTAATTTTCTCTCATCTTTGCTGTAAAGTTTCAACCTCCACTGCTCCTGAAGAGAACACTCCATAGCCCAGTGAGAAGACTGCTTTAATGGAGGAGGACCAGCAGTCCTCCCTGCAGCCTCAAAAGTAACTCTTTGTTTCTTCTCCTTTTACTCTCTAGTATGTTTCGTCTCCCTCAGCCGTTGAAATTTCCAATTCCATGCCCTGCTCAGTAATTTCTTTTCCTTTCCCCTTATAATCTGTATTTGTTTGTTAGATTGTTGCATTAAGGACAATGCAAGCTTTAAGTGTGGGGGTATAATGGGAAGTTATCTTTGAATAACCTGAAATTAATGTTTGCTTTGATGAATATTGTCATTCTTGAACAAATGTGCAAGTCCTCAAGTGTGTTCTTTTCTGTTTTCTGTTTCTGTTATGTTTTTAAGCAACCTGTTAGGTTGTTTGTTTTCTGTTTCTTGTAAAATTTGTCAAAATTTTTCGATTTTGTGTTGTTTTGTGGAAGCAAAGCAAAAACTTTTGAATGTTTGATTCACATGTGATCACTTGTACAATGCATTGAGTTTGGAAGCATGATGTTAGATTTACATTCGTAGCTTGCATAAGCTGATTAAGCATTCTAGGACTTACGATTTTAATGTTTTTCTCAACTTTTTAACTTGCTTAAGATCAACTGCAAATAATTTTAACCTTTTTCACTGTGAGGACTTGAGCCTGTTTATTCTTTCTTTGATTCAACCATTAAATTGATTTTCATTTCCAAATCTTTAAATAACCCTTTTGAATCAAATTTATTTGCTCAATTTCCTTGCTGAGTGAGCTTACATAGTCAACCTTAGCTAAAACTTGGTTTGGATAGTACTTGTCAAGATCACATGATTGTTCGCATGCATAATATGATAAAGGCATTAGGTTGTGACCCCTTTAACTTAAACAGCCACCCTGTTTATTTGTTTTCCCACATTTTAGTTAAGCTCTGTTGAGCCTAAGCCTGTTTGTTGTTAACCCACAAAATTTTTTTCCCTTACCCTTTTCACTTTATGTTTTCCCAAATTTACCCAAGAATTTGTCAAAGAAATTCATTTTCTCATTGTGAGCAATTAGTTGATCAGTTATTGTGTTGCTAAATTCTTGCTTTCTAAATTATTTAAGCAATTTATTTTTGTTCTTTGAAGGTGCATCTTTCCATAAATCATAAGAATTCTGAAAATCCTTGTTTCCAGCAGTGTCAGTATGAATGTTCAAATAAAATTCTCATAGATAGAATCAATTCTTCCAAAGTTTCTTTCAATTCTTTGATGGCTCTTTAAAATCATCAAGTTTCATCAATTGTGAGCCTGTTCTATGAATCAAAATGTAAGTTAGCAAGTCAGTTTTCCTAAGCAATTATGCATCAGTATCCGAGATTACTTACTAATATAATTTCTCTTCAAAAAAAAAATCTAAAATTCTATCCTTGATTGCCTGACACTTGGTGTTTCATCTTACCATATTTCTTAAGATTATTGCTTGAATTCCTTGTGCTTTTCTATGTTATATCTTTTCTTATGCAACCCATTCCATATATATTTTTAGATTGCTTGAGTTTTAGTGATGCTAGAATTGTTGAGACTGCTTGCTCATGCATCTATTATGTTTCTCTGGTAATTCTTTTTGCCTAAATATATCCTTTGACACACCTCCAACCCTAACCAAGTTACAACCTGTTTGTAAAGTCCTTTTGATTGTGTTTGTGTTCAATATAAAGTGGTGGCAATGAGACCGATTATCAAGCATATGGTCTAATGGTTGCGCAAAGCTATTGAGTGATCTTAAAAAGCCTTACCCTACTATTTTAGAGTGATTGAGTGGCATCTTTTGGTGAAGCATTTTGGTTTGTAAGTTTGCTAGTTAGTTGATTTAAGCAGTCTAATTCTCTGTCTTAGCTTGTTTTTGAAGTTGAAGCTTGGTGCTTGTGTGGGCCTGATATCTAGTTTTCTTAAGATTTGTATTTCCTCGTGATCAATGTGTTGATTCAAAGTTTGAAGTAATTGTTGCTGCTGCCCTTGTTTAAATGTTCAAGTGTCTTTGTTTCTTTCTCGTTCTCAAGTGTTTTAAGTATTTTTCTTTTTCTTTTCTTATTGCTTGAGGACAAGCAATGTTCAAGTGTCGGGGTATTTGATAAGTGAATATTTTACCTATTTAATTGGATATTTATTTGAGTTAAAATGAACTTAATTGGTTAATTATTTACTAATTAGAGCTAATTTCAAGATTAAAGATAAAATGGAGCTTAAACTCGAAAAACCTGAGCAAGCAGGCTCGCAAACAAGCTGGATGGGAGCTGGATCAGAACTGGTTAAAGAGAGAGAAAATGTGGACAACATTTGGACCGTATTTGTGTTGGGAAGAGATATTTGACTTTTTGAAGATTTATCTTTCATGTCTCACCAAACCATAGTTGTTGAACCTTTTGAATATTTTATTTGTGTGGTTGAGATTGAGCCACATTGTTAATTATAATTTTTATTATTTTAATCCTAGGGCATTTTAGTCTTTTGAGGGAGTGCTATATATACCTCCCTTGGGTGTAGTTGTAGAGAGCTTAAGGCTCTTAACTCTTGGTTCATTTTCTTTGTATTCTCATTCTTAGTTTATTATAATTAATTTCTCTTCATTTTATTTTCCCATTTTAAATTTTTATTGAAGCTGCTCATGTATGACTGAATAGTCTATCCAGCAGGTTCGAGCCAGCTTGGCTGGCATGAGTAAGTAACTTTTCTCCTTATTTATTATGATTTTTAGGTTTTGATGATTGTTTTATGGTGTTCTTCATTTATTTATGAGTTTGGCCACCTTATACTTTAGTAGTTATGATGAGACCAAGAGGAGATTCATAACTATGGAAAAGATCATAAAACACATGTAATTTATTGCTGAAGAAATTCGAGTAGATTGCATGCTAGGGGTTTTTATCTTTGATAAAATGCTTGCTAGATCTTAATGCATGACTAAGTGGTCTATTGCTGAAAGATTCGATTAGGCTGCTTGTCATAGTATCCACATGTACGGAGGTTCGTAGTGTGGTGATTTGAGAGTGAGATACCCTAGATCTATGTTCTGTAACTCTGCTCATAATGTTTAAGGAGAGAAATGTCACTGAAATTGATTGTTATGCTTGGTTTGAGTCTACTGCCTTTTATCATCGTTTTATCGTTATTATTATTTCCTGCAACCTTAAATCTGTATATATTGTATTCTATTTTATAGCTTTCTTAGTTATTTGTATTTAAATCTTTATTTTTTTATTGGTAGAAATTCGATATATTTGTTTGCTTAGAAATTTGAGATTGTTCACATCAATCCCTGTGGAACACGATACTTGAACTCACTATCGTGCTACAACCGACCTAGTACACTTACTAGTGTCCCATTTGGGGACAACAGCCCTTACCACTCAAGGTATCCTTAATTGGTTAAATATTAATGTTTAATGTGTCAATTAAGGTCACTAAACAAATATGATTTCATGATTTGTTAATTTTCTCATTCAATTAGTAATTTAATTGATTGAAGTTGAATGATTGAAACTGAAATTTTATTTATTTAATCAGAATGAAAATCATATTCCTAAGTGACTATTGTTTAACTAAAATAGTAGAAAATAATAAAATTAGGTAATCCGTGCAAATGCACTAAGCTTTTAGCTAGTTTTAAAGGAATTAGCTTGCAGAAGTGATTTCCTTTTTGATATTTGAATAATGATAGTTTTTTCAAAATAATGTAGCAAGTCAATTTATATTTCGATCCTATTTTGTATTAAATTTTAATAGAAAATATATTCTGCTTTAATTTCTATTGTCAATTTCTTTTTTATCCCTATCAAACTAACTAGAAAATTTAATTTTCTTTTTTACCCCTCTTTATTTTTAAGAATTTCTTAGTCGGTGGCAGTTTTTTTTTGTCAAAATTAGACTTTTTTTGTTACATTTTAGTGAAATTGGAGTATTTTTTATATTAAAATATGAAATTTGGAAGAAAATAGTCGTTTATGTCCTTGGTGTTATGTGGATATATATAATTTTCCATGTATATATGTCTCTTATAAGCATATATGGTCTTTCGACCCTGAGAAAAAAAAAAAAAAAGAGAGAGAGCATATCTATGGTTTAATAAGTGCTCTGGAATATAACATTGATGTTTTTGTTTTAATGAAAATATGAAAGAGGTTCGGTATTGAACTCATGACCTTCCATCTCTACATTAATAGGTGCTCTTTTATATATATGTAAAAGATCGTATATATGAAAACCAAGCCACCCCCTCTACAAAAAATTTTCTCAAAAAAGACCTATTTTTTTTCCCCTTTTCCTTTTGTTTTTACATTTATTTTGCATGAAATAATTTACATTTGGCATTTTTTTCTAGTTTCATTTTTAAATTCGGCTTTCTTGATTATAGATGTACTTCAGCATGATTGGCATCTGACGGTTTTTCTTCAGTGGATTGATCGTCTATTATTCTTAGTCAAACATTCTTTGAGATCTTTACACTTTACGTACCCAGTTCTATTATTTTTATACAAGATTTGGAAGATACTTTCAGGTCTAATAAATTGTTCGATGTTATACGTGAAGTGGGAGTTCCTATGGCTATGAATATCCGATATTGTCTGGTGGTGTTTCATAAAATGCAAGATGACCAGTATATGTAAGTTCTCTTCTCTCCTGCTAGTATGTGTGGGGTTTCTCCCGCCAACATGAGTAGGTTCCTTCTCACTAATATGTATAAGCTTTTTTTATTTTTATTATTTTTTTTCGTTGTTAAAAGGTAAACCTATCGAGCCTTCAATGCCTAACTTGGCATATTTCAGATGAGACTATTGGAGTTAGATTTACATCCGCTCCAATTTAAATGGCCTATCTTCTTTATTTAATGAAATACCATTTCTTTCCTTTTCTTTTTTTTTTTTTTAAAAAAAAATTTGCTGTTTTACTTGATAAGAAGAGTAGTAAATTGTAATACTAAAAATTGTTCGAATATATGTAAGTACATATCATATGCTTTTTAATGTGTTCCATTAATTATTTGCAATGCATTGTCATATTGCCCAAATGGTTTGAATGTAAATACATACTGTATGCTTTATTCCAAAAGTAGATATATGCCTAGCTCGTCAATTACAAAGAACTCAAAGTATGTAGGAAAACTACAAAAAGTATTTCTGAAACTCAAACTTACTCATAGCAAGAAAAGCAAAATGAAGATGCTGATGAGGAATTTAATTCAAAGGTTATAAAGAACCTTGATGCCTTCAATATCGTCAGAATGCAATCCTTTGGTGAGTCCAGGAGCAATAGAAGGATACATGATAGCAGCTTCTACAGAGCTATGTCCAAGTCCAAGTAAATGTCCAATTTCATGAACTGCTACTGTCTCCAGATGAAATGCACCTTGTGTTGCTTGTACTGACCATCTTTCATCTCCATCATAATGAAATCTTCCATCTTGTGGTGCAAATGCATGAGCCAGAGTTCCTCCTTGCCCATCGAAAGGTGCCCCATCTCCATGATTTCCTCTGCCAAAACCCACTGTCACATCTCCACTCCTATAATCTTCTACTCTTTCGAAACTAAAATGTGTGTTAGCTTCCCATGTTTGGAATGCTCTCCTTACTGGTTCCATTGCTTCTCGCGGTGTCCCTGGCAGAAATCCGTATTTCAGATGATACTTATTCGCTGGCCATTTCGGTCGACCTCTGAAGAAACTATAGTGAGATACTGTATGGAATTTCGAAGTTGAGTGGCTTTTCTTCCCAGATTCCATCCTTGTTTTTCCATTGATGATATCTGCTACTCCGCATCTAGGCATCATCATCTTCGACACCGTTTCGGAGTCTAAAGTTCCGGTGCAATTCAAATGGTAATTGAGTTGGTATGTTTTGATTGCGGACTCTAATTGATCATCGAAATCATCGTCGTTAGCATGTGATTTGTTGTGATAGGTCAAGTAACCGAAACGTTCAAGGTACTTTTTCAGATCCTGAATGCCTTGAACCTTTTCGCCCTTGTGGCATCCTTGCAGATGTTTGAGGAAATCAAATGCTGATGAATTTTTATCATCTTTTGATTCTGCTGCTAAAGATGTGTTGCAGAGGAGAGAAATAAGGAGAAGAATGAAAGTAAATGGAGATAGGAGGGAAAAAGCTTTAGATGCCATGGAATTAGCAAAACTCAATCAACTTAAGTTTTTGATAAAACACAACCCTTGCTTTGGTTTGGTGCTATTTTCATTATTCCTGAAGCCAATTTATAGGATTTTTCAGGTCCATATTTCCTACTAAATCTCTTGTTTGTCGTGTGGCAGAATTTATGGGTCGTCTATGGAAAGTAACTAGAAATTGATCAGTTAATTCCCATAGATGACCGATTATTAGTTCTTCCACACAGGAAAGGAAACATTACTTATAATGGGTCCTCTATGGTAACCACAAGTTGACTAGTCCTAGAAAAAAACAATAAAACTAGAAACTGATTAGAAGGAAGACCAATTATGAACACGTCTTTGATAGACTTGGTAATGTGAAGGAGGAACTCAAACAAGATTCTTAGACTTGATTTTTAGTAATAATAATAATTGTGGACTGAGTCAGGCGTGTTTCACGTACAGATTTAGAGAAAAATTTTCTTATGAGTATTGTATAATTAATTGTTAGATATATAAAATTTTGTGGTACTGTGCAAAAATAACCCATACATAACCATTCCTTCTATTTTATGTACTTTCTTATAATAGGCTACCAGTCAATATTATTCATAAAAAGGATATTTACAAACCAAAATGTACGATAATCCAGAAACTAAATAATATACAATAATCCAAGATACATGGTAAAAACAATGCCAAAAAACTACCACACCTATCTACAATTTAATAACTGTATCACTGTTGGTTGCATCAATTTGTTGATGTATCGAATGAAATTGAATGTATAAAATAAGCTGATCATATCAGATCCAAAAAATGGTTCAGCAAGCAAGGATTGGAGCAAATCGATCCTTCTTACGTGATACTTGTATGAATATTATACCCTTAGAGCTAGAAAATTTTCATTTAGTATGGACTGCAATTCAATTATATTTAAGCATCTTATAAATATATTACTTTATTTATTACAAATAAATTGTAAGTTTAGTACCTTAAATAATTATTTTTGATACACTGCAGCTTAAAGAGTTATCATCATGAACCAAATTGTACTTAGGGGATTTCTCCATCAGAATGAAAAACAGGACACCAAAATTTGCTGCAAAAGGGGAGGGGTGTGTGTTGGGTTTCCGACACGAGGAAGCTCTCTGTGAGCTACACTTTAAGAGGTTAAAGAGTGGACTTTGTGAGGTGAGGTGTAAGAAAGACTTTACCATGTATATGAAGTGAAAAGGTGAGGTGAGAAAAAAAGAGAAGCAAAAAAAAAAAAAAAAAGAGTTTTGAATCCCATTTTTCTTCTCCATTACCAGTTACACGTTTTTGGCATTTACCAGAGTTCCGGCCGTTGGATTGCCGTGAAATGTGAGCAAAGTGTTCCTAACATCTGTGTCTTCAATCTGAACGGTGGAGATTGTTGTTGGAGGTCTAGAGGGCATTTTCGTCAAAATGCAGATTGTATGTATTTTTGGTTTGTTCTTGGTCTTTTCTCCCACTTTTGTTTTGATTCCATGTTTCTTGATGATTCATTCCAAGAATATGATGCTCATGGTGTACACCTCTAGTTCATCTACGGAAAACTTGTTGTCATTTCCCATTATTGGTCGATAGTGGAAGATTAAGCGACCTAAAGGTCCCCGTGGTTTTTACTTTTCGGTTGAGAGGGTTTTCCACGTAAAATGCTTGCGTATTTATGTTATTGTGCATTGCTCCATTATTGTTGCTTAGTGTTGCTGTAATTTTTCGTTTCCTCAAAGATTCATACGAGTCGGGAAAAAGAATCATAACGAAGATTTATTCTGTATTTGTTGTTACCATTGTGGTCGGTATATTTTTCCCATCAGATTGGTATCAGAGCTATTGGTTGTTGATATTGTTGTTATTGGACTTGTGTGAATGATGGAGACTAATAACATTAGAATGTTTCATTTAAATGGTTCAAATTGCCATGTTTGGAAAACAAAAATGGAAGACCTTCTTTTTGTAAAGGACTATTATCTACCAGTTATAAACCTGAGGACAAGGAAGAAGTAGAATAGACTATTTTGCATCGGCAAGCTTACGGGTTTATTAGACAGTGGGTAGGGGATAGTGTTTTGAAACTTGTTATTAGTGAGAGAGATGCACGGAAATTGTGGAACATGCTTGAGGAACTATATGCTTGAAAAACAGGAATAACAAGTTGTTCATGATTAAACAAATGATCAATTTGAAGTATCAAGATCGAAGCCCATTGATAAATCACTTGAATGCCTTATAGGGAATTATGAATCAACTTGAGGGAATGGGAATCAAGTTTGAGGATGAGATACAGGCTCTGTGTGTTCTTGGTTCATTATCGGACTCTTGGGAGACGTTTAGAACGTCTTTGTGTAACTTTGCTCCAAATGGTATTGTTTCCTTTGAGTTAGCCAAGGGCAGTATTCTGAATGAAGAGATTAGAAGAAATTTATAGGGTTCCTCTTCGCAGTCAGAAGTCCTGGTTATAGAAAGAAGGGGGAGAAGTTAGAGTAGAGGTCCAGGTAGCAGAGGGAATCAGCGCAGCAGTTCTAAGGGTAAGTTTACCAATGTTAAGTGCTACCACTGTGGCAAAACAGGGCATACCAAAAATTATTGCAGATTGTTGAAGAAGGAAAAGGCAAAGGAGAAGAAGAAAGGTACAGAACAATCAGAAGAAAGATGATAGTGGTAATAAAAATGATGTTGTTAATGCTACTACTGGTAATCTCCTAATTTGTTGTGATTGTGATGTTGTTAATCTTGCACTTGATGATTCGAGTTGGGTGATTGATAGTGGTGCTTTGTGTCATGTTACATCACAAAGAGAACATTTTTCATCTTACACTCCAGGTGACTTTGGTGATGTACAGATGGGTAATAATATGCTATCAAAGACTGTTGGTGTTGGTAAAGTCTGTTTGAAGTTTGACACTGGGATGGAGTTGGTTTTGCATAATGTGAAACACGTTGGAGATATGATATTGAATTTGATTTCTACAGGCTTGCTTGATGATGATGGTTACCACAACAGCTTTTGTAATGGACAATGGAAGCTCACTCGAGGTTCTTTGATTGTCGCAAGAGGTAGCAGACATTCTAAGTTGTATCGGGTGCAACCAAAGATCTCCAAAAGCATTGTTAATGCAGTGGAGAATGTTGATGCAATTAATTTGTGGCATAAAAGACTTGTTCACATGAGTGAAAAGGGCATGTCTATATTGTCCAAGAAGAAATTGCTATTTGGTGTGTATGATATTCACTTGAAGAGATGTTCTAATTGCTTGGTAGGTAAACAGACGAGAGTCTCCTTTCACAGCCATCCTCCTTCTAGGAAGAAGAACATACTTGATCTAGTGCATTTAGCTATTTGTGGTCTAATGTCTATAAGGATAGTTGGTGGTTCTCTTTACTTTGTTACATTCATCGATGACTATTCAAGGAAGATGTGGGTTTATACCTTGAAAAGTAAGGATGAAGTATTGTTAGCATTCAAACAGTTTCAAGCTCTTGTTGAGAGACAGATTGGGAAGACGCTCAAATGTATCTAGATAGAAAATAGAGGTGAATACATAGGTCCCTTTGATGCCTATTGCAGACAACATGGTACTTGGTACCAAAGGACTCCTCCTAAGACCCCACAACTGAATGGTTTAGCAGAGCGAACGAACAGGACACTGGTTGAGCGAGTTAGATGTGTGTTGTCACATACTGGATTACCTAGATCATTTTGGGGTGAGGCTTTGAGTACTACTGTAAATGTTTTAAACCTTACACCCTGTGTTCCTGTGGATTTTAATGTTCCCGAAAGGGTTTGGAGTGGCAAAAATGTTTCTTATGATCACTTGCACATCTTTGGGTGCAAGGCCTTTATGCATAGTCCCAAAGATGAGAGATCTAAGCTTGATGTGAAGACTAGCCAATGTGTGCTCCTTGGCTATGGATAAGATGAGGGCCAAATATATAGATACCCTCCTGAACTAGTCCAAAAATACCTACTACCCTCTGAACTTTTAAAGTGTCCTACTGCCCCCCCGAACTTTGAAAAAGTGACCCAGTTTGCCTCCTTGCTATCACGTGTCACTCAATTATTGGTTGTCTTATGTTTGACTTTTCAAAGAAAATTTTGGTTTTTATGGGACTTAGGGGGCAAACTGGGCCAGGGGGCATTAGAACACTTTTAAGAAGTTCAGGGGGGCATTAGGATATTTTCAAAGTTTAAGGGAGCAGTAGGTGTTTTTGGACAAGTTCAGGGGGTATCTATGTATTCAGCCATAAGATGAGATGGCTTATAGGCTTTATGTTCGAGTCACAAAGAAAGTTATGAGAAGCCGAGATGTCATATTTGTGGAAGATCAGACTTTCAAAGATGTTCAAAGGGCTGAAGCAGTTCCTCAGCCTACTAATGATCTTTTACAAAAGCCTGAAGCAGTTTCCCAGCCTGCCGATCATTCCCTATAGCAACCTGAGATAATTCTTTAGCCTACTGATGACCTTACTGATTTGGATCTAGTTCCTCCTAGGCATGTTGGCGTACATACAGGAGATGATGATCACACTATTGACCAATAGGGTACTAATGATGTTGATGCTCCATAAGAAGCTGAAATGGATAGGATTATCTATGATGATTACCAGTACCATATGCACCACCATTTGTTCCACTTAGGCGGTCAATTAAATACCATCATCCTTCCACACGGTATTCTACTGATCAGTATGTTTTCTTGACTGATGGGGGAGAACGTAAAAGTTATGCAGAAGCCATGGAAGATGAACATAAGAAGAAGTGGATTGATGCCATGCAAGATGAAATGAAATCCTTGTATGAGAATAATACATTTAAGTTGGTGAAGTTGCCTAAAGGTAAGAGAGCTTTGAAGAACAAGTGGGTGTACAAAGCGAAGCAAGAAGAGAATCTTCACAGCCACAGTACAAAGATAGATTGGTGGACAAGGGATTCAGTCAGAACAAAGGTATTGATTTTGATGAGATTTTCTTTCCAGTGGTGAAAATGGCATTCATTCGTGTTGTTCTCGGTTTAGCTGCTAGCCTTGATTTGGAGATTGAGTAGATGGATGTCAAAACTGCATTTCTTCATGGTGATTTAGACAAGGAGATTTACATGCAGTAGCCTGAAGGTTTTCATATGAAAGGAAAATAGGATTATGTATTAGACTGTAGAAGTGTCTATATGGTTTGAAGCAAGCACCAAGACAGTGGTACAGGAAGTTTGAGTCCGTTATGGGGGAGCAAGGCTACCAGAAGACTATTTCAATTCGTTGTGTCTTTGTTTAGAGATTTGTGATGATGATTTTATCATCTTATTGCTTTATGTTGATGATATGTTGATTGTTGGCAAAGATACTGGAAGAATTGCCCAGTTGAAGAAACAGTAAGCCAGTCCTTTGCTATGAAGGACTTGGGGCTAGCAAAATAGATTCTTGGCATTAAAATCACCATAGATAGGGCTGCCAAGAAGTTGCATATGTCACAGGAAAAGTACATTGAAAAGGTGTTTTGCAGGTTGAACATGGATAAAGCTAAAGTGGTTAGTTCTCCTCTTACTACCAATTTTAAGCTAACTGCAAAAGATTGCCCTTCTATTGAGAAAGAGAAGGAAGAGATGGATAAAGTTCCATATGCCTCATCAATAAGAAGTTTGATGTATGTCATGGTGTGTACACAGCCTAATATAGCTCATGCAGTTGGTGTTGTTAGCCATTTTCTATCAAATCCGGGTATGAAGCATTAGGAAGCAGTTAACTGGATTTTCAGATATCTTCGGAGTACTTTCAAATTGGGTCTCACATTTGGAAATGGAAAGCCAGTGCTGGTTAGGTACACGGATTCTGATATGGCAATTGACAATGATAGCTTGAAGTCTACTTCTGGTTATTTGATATCTTTTATAGGGGGAGCTGTGCCAAAGCAATCAAGATTGCAAAAGTGTGTTGTACTTTCTACAACAGAGGCCGAGTATATAGCAGCAACGGAAGCGAGTAAGGAGATGTTGTGGTTGAAAAAGTTTTTGTAGGAGTTGGGTTTCAAGCAACAACGCTATGTTGTGCTTTGTGATAACCAAAGTGTAATTCACCTTGCCAGAAACTCTACTTACCACCAGAAAACAAAGCATTTTAATGTGAGGTATCACTAGATTAGGGATGCCCTTGAAGAAGGGTTGTTTGAGCTTGATAAAGTTCATACCAATGATAATGTTTCCGATATGATGACAAAGGCTTTAGCTAGGGAGAAGCTAAAGGTGTGTTGCACGATCACTGGGTTGGTGAGTTCTTCCTCATAGTTAGAAAGGGGAAGATTTGTTGGGTTTCCAACATGAGGAAGCTCTTTGTGAGATACACTTTAACAGGTTAAAAAGTGGACTTTGCAAGGTGAGTGTAAGCGGATGACCTTTCGGAACGCGGCGAAGCGAACCGGGGAAAAAGGAGTTTTAGGGAAATGTGTGTTTGTGTTCTTGGAAAAATAGGATTTCGATTATCTTATTTTAGGAAAGCCATTCATTTATTTTAGAAATCCTTTTTATAGAAAAAATTTTCCCATTTTATTACTTAAAGACATCGAAACCCAAATTTCGAGATTAGTGACAGAGTCGCCAACCGGATCAGCTCATTCGGGAAATTCCGGTACAGCTCCCTACCGAACGTAGACTACTGTACCTAATCTAGAGATTTAGGACCGGGCAACTTACCTATTCAACCTCGAGCTTGCATTCATTTTCTAATTTATATCACCATATTTTATTCACTTATTATCTTTCTCTACCCAATTTTGCTTTGTTATCAGCCGATGCTCATACAGATGATAGAAATAAATTGCAGAATAAATAAATCATACATCCAAGCAGTTCAAAAGAATAAAAATAGAGGCCGCTTATACAACCAAATTGAATAAAAAGAAAAACCACTCGTCCTCACATTACAAGCGCCTAAAATATACGATGATCTAAAAATTTACAATCGCCTAAAAGACACGAATTAATCTATTAATTACATTCAAAATAATAAAAAGAAAACTAAAAACTGCAAATTAGGCAGTTAGTACAATTATAGTACAAACACAAATAGGACTCACAGCAGGACAAAATTACGGTTTTAGGAACGGGATCATGCATTTAAGGGGTAGCCGGGTCGATACCTGGAAAACAGTTTTGAAACGCCCTATAGGTTTTGAGCTGGAAAACTATTTTTGGAAAACAATTTGGCTCAATTTCATGCAAATTTCCCTTTTTAGCGGGTCTGTTATCCCGGAAATCGGGGTTCTGTTAGTGCGAGTTTCTTAATTCCAACATTCATCTAAGGTCAAAAAACGGTAAACACGCCAAAAATAGTTTGAATCCAAAGACAGCATCGCTTGACGATGTCCATACGGGTCGACCATGATTTTGGCTCCTCTTGGAGACTACAGCCATGCGATCAACATTAGAGTCGTGCGGCTCTAACCACCACAGCCGTGCGGCTGTACTTTCCAGAACCCAAAACCAATTTCTCGTTTCGAAAATCACTATTTTGCTCATTTTCGGTATTTCCTAAGGATTTTAATAGGGTCTGAGGGTCCGCTAATACTGGACGACGGATTCGATTCAGATCGAATGACCCCAAACTCCAGAAAATGAAATCCAGGAAAAAACAAAAATCACACATCCGCGCAGTCAGAAATCTGAAAACCGGTATTTTGTAATACGCAGATGTATTTGGACCAAAATAAATCATAACATAATGCATGAAATGGAAATCGTACTGATTTCGGTTGCTTGGGGCTTTTTCAGTTTTCAGCCCAGAAGAACACAGCTTTATGGCTGTAATATACAGCCTTGTGGCTCTGTTCTAAAGAACTACAGCTGCACCATTGTGTTCTTGGCAAACACAACCGTGCGGCTCTAGCGTGGCAGCCAGTTTTTGAAAAAATTTTATAACCGAGAAGAAAATGCACAAAAAGCAAAAAACACAAGTTTAAGGCCTTTCAGAGTTTACCTTATTGTTGTTCCAGTGTATTGGATGATCAGAAACGGATTGAGGAGCCAAAAAACATCTTGAATCCACAAACACTCTGAAATTCTGAAAACGAGTCCCAAATCAATCCGAAACCAATCCGAGATAGGTCTTGATGGATGTGCTATGGTTAAGAATATATATTCAATGTGTTTGGCGTTCTTGTTTTTTGGTTCTTTTCCTGGGTTTCTCTTTCTCCCTATCTCTGTTTTCCTTTCTCTCAGTTTTTCTATTTTTCTTTCTCTCCATCTGATTTTTTTTTTCAAAATCTCCAGAATCCCAACACCCCCTTTTTGATTTGATTTTTCACTCCTTTTATACCACCTTTTGTCTCTTCATCTATTCCCATTAATTGCCTCTTAAATCCCGGTCGAAATTTTTTTCTACCTTGAGACTCCCATTTCATCCAAGTTGTTCTGTTTCTGCAGAACAATTTGGCAGCCCATCAGAGCCATGCGGCTCTGGCTCTACAGTTGTGTGGCTACAGTTTTGAAACTACAGTCGTACGGCTCTAACTAGAGCTAGGGCAGATTCCGCTAAGTCCTACGCTCACTTCTAAGCCCTCTAATCAGAGTTTTGGATCGAGAAGGTTTGGTTTTTAGAGCGTCTAGGGCATTCCGAGTGACGTTCCGCTCATTCTCGGGTCCGATTCACGTTCGTCCATTTTCACCGGTAAAATAGGGTTCTCATCACGGAGGTCGGGAAAACCCATGCTTACAAGCTGCCCCTCGCGAGATCAAAGTCGATTCGTGGTCGGGCTATTGAGCCTAGATCAAGTTTGGTCTCGCAATAGGGAGTGCGGTGAGAAAAGGAAGGAAAACATACCTGACGCCTTGGTTCGTCGAGGAAGTCAGGTGCAACATCTAGCTGGGGGACGTATCTTGGCTCTCTGTGGTGGAGCTATACCATGAAATCGTCTCACTGTGGCGGAGCCATACCATTGAATTTGTCTCACATTGAAATTGACTCTCTGTGGTGGAGCGTACCATTGAAATAGGTTCTCTGTGGTGGAGCGTACCATTGAAATTGACTTTCTGTGGTGGAGCATACCATTGAAATTGACTCTCTGTGGTGGAGTGTACCATTGAAATAGGCTCTCTGTGGTGAAGCGTACCATTAAAATTGGCTCTCCGTGGTGGAGCATACCATTGAAATAGGCTCTCTGTGGTGGAGTGTACCATTGAAATTGGCTCTCTGTGGTGGAGCATACCATTGAAATTGATTCTCATTAAAATTGGCTCTCTGTGGTGGAGCATACCATTAAAATTGGCTTTCTGTGGTGGAGTGTACCATTGAAATTGGCTTTCTGTGGTGGAGCATACCATTGAAATTGATTCTCATTAAAATTGGCTCTCTGTGGTGGAGCGTACCATTAAAATTGGCTCTCTGTGGTAAAGCGTACCATTGAAATTGGCTCTCTGTGGTGGAGCGTACCATTGACTTCAAATCTAGAGTGCGTATTTATTCCTTGATCGATAATTTTGGAAACAAAAATTTTTGCCCATTCGATCAAGAACAAATACGGCTTACTTGTTTTGCCCCTTGATACCTGCAAAAGGCACAAAATACCCTCACTGGGATTATTTTGGCTTGAACGAAATTCTAAAAATCAAGAAATTCTTCATACCTGAGATTTAAAGCTGTTTGGCTCTAATTTGCATGTCATAGCCCAGGGAATGCCTCAGTGCTGGACCATTTCCGCTTTGGGAGCGATCCCGATTCGGGTGCTTGGGGCTGAATTGAGTTTGATCTCGTGACGGGGAACACGGTGAGAAGGAAAAGAGGACATACCTGGGGATCTTCCTCATGCTGACCTACTGTGATGTTCGTAGGGACTTGTCTCTGTTGATTCGCGAAACAGCGGTTTTGCTCAAGTTGACTTGATTTTTCAGGGACTTACTTTAACTTCACTACAAAACATAGGATTCAGTCTGAATTGATTCAATGTTCTAGGGACGTACTTTGACTCCATTGCGAAGCAGAGGACTTTGCCTATATCGGATTCTCCTTATGAATTGATATTCATGAAGGGGAAGGTATGAGCGGACGACCTAAAAAGTGGGACGCAGCGAAGCGAACCGGAGATTTTCAAAAATGGGTTTCGTGATGTTTTGGAAAACGAGTTTTCATTTATCTTGCTTTAGGGAAAACCATTCGTTCGTTTTGGAAATTCATTTTGTAGAAAACATTTTCCCGTTTTATTACTTAAAGACCTCGAAACCTAAATTTCAAGATCAGTGACAGAGTCACCACCCGGATCAGCTCATCCGGGAAATTCCGAAACAGCTCCCTACCGAGCGCAGACTACTGTACCTAATCCAGAGATTCAAGGATCGGGCAACTTACCTATTCAACCTCGAGCTTGTATTCAATTTATAATTTATACTACCATATTTATTCAAGTTATTATTTTTTCCCTACCCAATTTTTATTTAATTATCAGCCAATGCTAAAGCAAATGATAGAGATAAATTGTAGAAAAATAAAGCATACATCCAAAATATAGAAGAAAATAGTAGAGGCCGATTATACAACCCAATCAAATAAAAGATAAAAACCCTCGTCCTCACATTACAATCGCCTAAGTACACGAGGATCTAAAAATTACAACCGCCTAAAAATACACGAAATCTATCAATTACATAAAAAATGAAAATAAAAGAAAGATAAATGCTGCAAAACAGATGGTTAGCACAGTTTATATTGCACACACAGTTAGGACTCAAATAGGACAGAGTTGGGAATTTAGGAAATGGGGGCATGCACTTAGGTGGTAACAGGGTCGACCCAACCGGTCGGACCAGTTAGACCTGGAAAACGGTTTTAAACGCCCTGTAATTTTTGTGCTGAAGTAATCATTTTTTTTTTTTTGAAAACAATTGGCTCAGTTACATGCAGATTTCCATTTTTTTGTGGGTCTGTTATCCCAGAATCCACGGTTCCATTCGTGTGGGTTTCCTAATTCCAACATCCATCTAGGGTCCAAAAAGCAATAAACACACAAAAAACAATTTGAATCTGAAAACAGCATTGCACAACAAATCCAATACGGGTCGTTCTGCGACTCTGTTTTCTGCTGGGGATTACAATCGCGCGGCCGTGATTTGAGCCGTGTGGCTATAATTTCCAGGACCCGAAAATGGTTTTCTCAATTTAAAATATCGTTTTACTCATTTTCAAGATTTCCTAAAAATTTCCGTGGAAGCCGGGGGTCCGTAAATGCTGGACTACGGATCTGGTGTGGATCGAACAACCCCGAATCTCAGAAGAATGAAAATTTAGGAAATCAAAAACACTGTATCCGTAAGATTGGAAATCCGAAAACCAAACTTTTACAATGCACGGACACATTTAGGCCGAGAATGGATCAAGATCAAAAGGAAAACACGGAAAACGGGTCGATTTTGGCCAATCAGGTAGTTTTCGAGAATCTACCCATAAAGGACAGAGCCGCCCGGCTCTGTTCATGTTGAACATAGCCATGCGGCTGTGTTCTTGAAGAACACAGCCGTGCAACTATGATAGGTTGACGCCGTTTTCCGAAAAATGCAAAGTAGAGAAAAACGCACAGGAAAGACAATGCAAACAGGTTTAAGGCCTCTCAGAGTTTACCTTGGTGTTGCTTTGATGCTTTGAACATCAAGAAACAGATTGAGAACTTGGAATTTGCCCTGGATATTCAACTAGTCGAAAACCGAAATGATCCGAAACAATCCGAAATCAATCCGAAACGATCCCGAATCAATGTGCAAAGGTTAAAAAACTTGTTATTGATGTTTTAAGATTGATTTTAGGTCTTGGATTTTTTATTTTTGGTCACTCCCCTTAGCTTTATGTCTCGGCCTCTATCTATCTTTTTCTCTGTTTCTTTCTTTTCTCTGTATCTTGGAAATTTGGTTTTCTGCCTAAGATTGAAAAGTCCCTCTTCCCCTTTTTTATTTGATTTTTCTTCTTTTATATCCCTCTCTCATAATCATTTCCCCCAATAAATAAGCCGTTCGAATTCACTTAAAATTCGCCCCTTTTCTTTTCTGTCAAGCCAAGTTGCTCTGCTTGGTAGAGCAACTTGGCTCACCCACTAAAGCTACCCCGCTCTAGTTTGTACTAGAGCCGTTCGGCTCTAGGTTAGAGCCGGGCCAAAAATTTCGAAAACCCAACGCTCACCCTAAACCCTAAAAATCACTTGGGGGACCTTCTCGGGGGTTTCGGATCGCGGATAGCTTAGTTTTCAAGACGTTTGAGATACTTTGGGTGACATTCCAGGCATTTTCAAGTTCGATTCGAGTCCGTCTGCCCCAAAGGTAATGCAGGAATTCTCATCATAGAGGTCGGAAAAAACCCGTGCTCACAGAAGGGTATTTTGGTAATTTTGTAGCTTGGAAAGAGGAAGGGTACTTCGGTCATTTCACTTCTCGTGGGGCCTATGTCACGAAAAGAAATGAGTTTTAGTTATTTGGTATCCCCTTTGGTGAGGAAAAGGGTACTTTGGTCATTTGGTAGCTTAGTGGCTAACC
Source organism: Euphorbia tirucalli (assembly GCA_039660915.1). NCBI lineage: Eukaryota > Viridiplantae > Streptophyta > Magnoliopsida > Malpighiales > Euphorbiaceae > Euphorbia > Euphorbia tirucalli. Next base: position 14,126,010 of record CM077638.1, on the reverse strand, counting down.
AAAGGGCATTTTGGTCGTTTCACTTCTAGTGGAGCCTATGTCATTAGAGGGAGAAATATTTTGATGATTTGGTTTCCCGTGAAGCTTGTGTCACTAAAAGGAAGGTGTTTTAGCCGTTTGGTAGCTTGGTTACTAACGGAAGGGCATTTTGGTCATTTCACTTCTAGTGGGGCCTGTGTCACTGAAGGAAAGGATGATAGTGTTTCCTGTGAAGCTTGGTGTTGCTGGGGAAAAGATGCTTTGGAGATTTGAGAAGTTTGATTATCTCTTTTGATTTTTTGAAATTGTTTCGGGTAGGTATTCGTTCCTTGATCGATAATTTTAGAGACAAAAAAAATGTGTGCCCCTTCGATCAAGAATGAATATGGACTGAATATCTTGCCCCTTGATACCTGTAAGACATGAAAACTACCTTTCTCAGGATCAAATTGGCATAAAATAAGAATTGGGGAAATTCTCTTACCGGAGATTTGGAGTCGTATGGTTCCAATTTGCAACGAGTAGTCGAGGAAATGCCCCAGTGATGGACTATTTCCGCTTCCAGAATGCCCATGATTTGGGACAGCCCGATGATGATAATGGGTATATGTACTTAGGTTGGTTTTGATGCATGTATGCATGAATGTGTGTATGTTTTGAGTGTATGCATGTATGTGACATGATACTTCTACTATTAACTTTGGTGTGGTCCACATTCGGCACTCAGTGGGTCTACTAGAGGTGTGGTTTGCTTATTATCAGAATACCGGGATTGAGGACCGGATGGGTGGTCAGGGTGATAGGGCATAGTCCTAGACCTTCTCTTTCCAATGGATCAACTCCGTGATCGTCTGAGAGATTACCAGAGGACCTCTCGCTCTTCTAACTGGGCCTTATTGGCTCCTTTCGGTCTACAGTCCATGGGGGTTTACATTACTCCGAGTTCAAACTAGGCTTTTTTGGGGGCTGCAGCCAACTTCTAGGATCCGATGGATCATGTTTTCCGCTTCTCTGGGCAGGAGCTGTGCCCTATAGTCGAGGAGTTCAGCGTCATTCTCTGTATCCCCTGCCCTCGTGGAGTCAGGTTAGTTGTTCCTAAGTTTGAGGCATTTCAGAGATTGTTCATGCTGGACATGGCAGGCTTGGGCCGTTTGCTCTCTAGTGGGGTTGCCCCTACAAGATTCTGTCTGTCTGTGATCATGGATATGTGCTCTACTTTACCCATTTCTGCCCCTGGTTGGCCCCCTTTGATGAGTCTACTGCCGATGTCTAATTATCTATGCGAGTCCAGGGATGGGACTTGCGGATTCCGGTTGGCCTTGGTTGTGGCTTAGATGGTCGATGGCGCTTCACCCATAGGGGTTATCTTAGCTAAGAGCCTGATCTACTTAGACTCTGTTCACTGTGGTTACCCCATTGAGAATAACATGTGCCCCTTTTTTTCAGGTATACTCCTACCCCATACTTTCTCAACATGATTGTTTCATTACCCTTCTGATCGACCGACTATCATACATATCTGGCTATTAAAGAAGTTAGCTCTCTTGAGTGTTCCTCCCCCTTATCCGAGGTATGCTACAAAGTGCTATCAGGCTTAGTGGGTCAAGACCATGAGCTTTTTCGCCCACTTTTGCCAAGGATTGGTCTACTTGGCCAAGTGAAAGGATGAGAGTCAGCACTTGTATTATGTATTGCATTTTTATACATGACATTCTGGCCGAATATTGTTGTTTATAACATGAATTCCATTTTCCTCGTCATGGGCTTGAATGCAATGATCTACTGATGGATGTTTATATATAAAGGCACGATGTGTGCAGGATGAACATCTAACCAGAAATCCAAGCATGCATGACATTAGAATGAGTACAATAAGGAAATCAAGAGTGACTCTGACTCTGAATATCACCCTCTTCTTGTTACCAACATGTCTTTTTGGTTTTCCATTTTGGAAATTTTCTTTTGGTGGTAACTTTTTTTTTTTTGAATGGCCTGAAAATTCTGCACGAGCATTCCAGCCGAGTTGATCTCTTTGCATTGGCTCGTCTTGGGATTGGAAAATGTGCCTCCACATGTTCATCAAAGATTGTGAGAGCATTGTTCCTGATGATACCCAGTGGTTTAGCTTAAGGGCTTGTATTTGGGTGTAAAACACTTCATCAGATCTGGTTAGCTGCGTGCTGTAATCCGTATGCAAACATTGATATGCAATGACATGATGAAAGCATATTGAACATTGAAACGAAATATAAAACACTTATGACATAATGAATGTGGATGCATTAGGAAAATCCAAATTATGGCTCTGGTTTTGATTAATGCCCCTTCGCGTTACCAATATGTCCTTTGGTTTTCCACATTGGAGATTTTTTTTTTGACGCAATACTAATATATGTTAAAAGCAAGTCATCAAAGTATACAACGGAACACTGGACGAAGTCATTTAATTACCCACTGGATTCTCCAAGGGTCTGAACCCATATACATGTTTCCAATTCACCCCAGATATCAATTCATACACAGTTCCCAAAGATGGACACAGCTTTTAGTCCTTCAAAGTATGGCCTGATTCAAAATGACTTGAGTTAATTTTGGTTTTCTTATGCCAGCCAATCACAATAACCCCATAGCAAATCACACCATCTTTAGGAGGTGAAAGAATCACTAGTAAGAAGTCACTTTTGTTGCAGCTGAAGACCGAGTTCTTGAAATGGTTGGTAAATGCAACTTTCCCCTGAATATTGACACAGCAAGCTTTGCAAGTCTTCCCGTTGACAGGAACATCCCATTCACGATTGTTGAAAGCTTTGTAAAACCTAGTTGCTCCAACACTGTTGGTGAAGTTCACAAATGCACAACAAAGATTTCCTCTGGTCTAAAACTAATTTGGTGTATTTTTAATCATCAGGCATGTTTTTCCACCAAAGTTAACTTCAATCTCTTTCCTATTCAGCCTGGTTTTTCTTTTATTTTTCTTTAGATAAGAGGAAGAATCCTACCACCTGCCCTAAGTAAGGACTTTCAGGGGTAGGTGTCAGTCTTTGCCCTTTCCCTATCACCTTTTACTCAACTGAACCCCTTAAACCATCCTTTGTTGGGCTGAATGTTGCTGGCAAATAATCATCCCTTTCACACCCAAAGTTCCTCATCATCTCCTCTTTTCCTTGAAGCCTAGCATAGGCTATAGTGCAGACTTTGCTAGACAAGAAAAGTGGCCATCTCTTATTATGAACTGCTCGATGCAACTTGCATACATCTTTTGGGTTTATGAAATTTACAAATGCATGTCCTATCATATACTTGTTCCTTTTTTTTTAAAGAAGCTAAACCCAAGCCACAGCCACTTCTTGGTTTTCCTGCTGCATTTAAATTCATGCATGTCATGTGTGTTTAATATGCTTTTTGGATGAACAATGCATGCGTAATGTCACGTACACATGAATGTCATACGAACAAGATAATACATGCACTACAACCAAGAACTGCTTCAGAGTTTTACCACATGATGGGTGATGAAGGTCATTTGAATTTCCTATGGGTTAGAGATTTTGATGAGTTTGGAATTTTAGCTTTAGGGTTTTGGCATGGGGTACTTTCTTGGATAAGGAATTAAGCTTGGAGCTTCATTTTGGAGTTTGATTTTGAGGTTCAATAGTAGCTTTTGGTTTGGAATAGTCCAGGCATCATATGTGCCGTTCAAATTGAAACTCTAGAGTGGGGCCAATAGTATCTTGAATTGTGATTTCTAAGGATTGCTGATTTGGATTGGCAAATGACTTGGCAGAGGTGGTACCATTCTGTCATTTATTTATTTCACAAGCTCACTTTTCAAGAGAGAGTTCGATCAGAACCAAATTCACTTTTAGGTTCCCTACAGTACTTAGATTGATGTCATGCATTTTGATATTATGCGTATTGGATATGTCGTTTCAGATGGTCAAATGCATGCATAATGCCATGTACATGCAATCACCACATAAGTAAAAAGATAACCAACCGCATTACATTCAAAAATAAGTTCAATACCCCTTACAAACAAAATGAGTCTCCTACAGGAAGGAAGTCTCTGAAGGCTATTGATCTTATAGAATCTGATTATTCTCCGACCAGTCGCCATTCCGGCTTCAGTGCCACTGCCCCACTCTTATCATATCAGACCTTGTAGTTCTTCATCATATTCCTCTCCCCGAGAAGCTTGAGGAATTTCCTTGGCAACCTCTCTGATTGCCCCAGGTCATTTATTAGAGCTAGATAGGACTTTCAATTTTCCTTCGTCGATTAGCTTATGGATCTCATCTCTTAAAGCAAAACACTCTTTGGTCTGGTGGCCCATCATCACATAATAGCTATAGAAATTACTCTTTTGTGCTGGTGTTAGTTCCAAGTATGGCCTTACATTCTGTAGCAGACCCTTCCTTTTACACTCGGCAAATAGTTTATTCAATGAGCAGGGCCAAGGGGTTATGCCTTTTCCGTTACCCTTAGTAGGTGGGTTTCGAGCGTGTTGAAAGGAATAGAGTTAGTGTCGACACTGGTCTTGCAAAGCCCCTTCGGTTCTACTTCATTGGTCAACCCTGGTAGAACCGAGTCCCTATAAGAGGGCCTTCCGAGGTGTTGGGGATGAGTGTCAGCAATCTGGGCATTCTTCTTCTTGTTAGAATCGACATTGGAGTCTGTGCATACCATATCTCTTATTTTTCCTTCGAGCTCCGCCACTCGTGCTTCCAATTCGGTGCACCTTGCCGTCAGTCTCTCTACTCTGCCAAAATCACTCCCTAGCATTTCCCTTAACATTGCTGCGGTTTCCTCCCTAACTGCCTTTCAAAATCGTGATGAAGTGACATAATCCTCCACGACATCTGTTATGGTGTTGAAGTTCATTGGGTTGGCCATTCTCGAGATTCTTTCCCTTCCCCCTGATAAGAACACTTGTTAATGTCGACGGGTGCATGCGTGAAGAATACCAAATAGAGGATGATGTATGCATGAGTGTGTGATGTGATGTGTGCATGTATGAGTGGTGAGTTGTACATGTGATGTCATGTAATGCCATGTCATATTATACTATTCCGAACCAACCAGGTGTATGCAAAGTTAAGAACAAAAGCGTACAAATGTAATGAATGCCACTGAGGTGGCCGCAGATTAAGACAAGGTATGGCGTATAAATATACACTACGTGGATAAGATGACATGCAGGGTGTCCACAGATTGAAGCAAGATGATACTTGCGAAGGGACTTAGAATAGGGTGCATAACTATGCACCCGGGGGATAAAATGACACGCGGGATGTCCACGGATTGAAGCAAGATGATACTTGCAAGGGATTGGAATAGAGTGCATAACTATGCACCCGGGGGATAAAATGACACGTGGGGTGTCTACGGATCGAAGCAAGATGATACTCGTAAGGAATTGGAATAAGGTGCATAACTATGCACCTGGGGGATAAAATGACACGCCGGGTGTCCACGGATCGAAGCAAGATGATACTTGCAAGGAATTGGAATAGGGTGCATAACTATGCACCCAGGGGATAAAATTACATGCGGGAGGTCCACAGATCGAAGCAAGATGATACTTGCAAGGAATTGAAATAGGGCACATAACTATGCACCCAGGGAATAAAATGACACATGGGGTCGAAGCAAGATGATACTTGCGAGAGGACTTGTATGTATGGGGTTGGTCTTACCCGGGGGCTTTGGATCTACGTATAGAGCGGATCTTATACAAGGGTTTTGGATGTATATATGTGCGTGGCACAGGGACAGGATTTCAGCGCTTGGGGAGCACCTTTGGTTTTTTAAGTTTTGATATGAAATGAATGCCTGTTTGGGGCACGGACAGAGTTTCAGCGCTCGGGGGCACCTTGGATTCTTATGCTGCGATATGAGATGAGATTTTTCGATGTTCTCGGAACATCAATGCAAGAAATGGGTTTTCGATGCTTGTGGAGTGCTTAAGTGGATTGATGAAGTTTCCGGCGTTCATGGAACACCTAAATGACTTGGCGTATGAGGTAAAGTTTTTGGTGCTCATGGAACACCTAAACGGCTTAGTGTTATGGAATGAAGTTTTCGTGCTCGTGGAGAACTTAAACATTTTGATGGATTAATGAGATGTACTATCCTGAGTTGATGAGGATGTCTTTCTTTGTTTTTATCCTTTTTTTTTATTCTTATTCTTTTTTTTTTTTTTTGTCTTGGGCATTCCAAGAATGCCCACTGCCATGCAAAAGACAATGCAAAAAGATCACATGTGAGCCATCACACGGACAAAGGTTCGACGCTTTTGGGGCACCTAGTGGATGTTGTGAAATGGTCGCGTGTGTACCAACACACGGGCAGAGTTTCGACGCTTTGTAAGTCAATGAAATGATATGAAATGGTCTCGTGGGGGTCGTCTCACTGACAGAGTTCCGATGCTTTTGAGGCATCCCATATGAAATGATGTTATAGATAAGTCCTGTTCAACTTGAGACACGGACAGAGGTTCGACGTTTGTGGAACTCTTTGTATGATTTGGTAGTGTCATGAAATGCCCCTGTATGTGTAGTAATTGGGCACTCATGAAGTACCTCGAATGATTCGATAATGCCATAAACAATCCGATGTGGATCGCGACACACAAGTAAGGTCTCGGCATCCTTGTGACACCAATGATGAATGGATGTGATGTTGTGTAACGTTTATCGTATGACTCACCACACGAATACAGATCTAAGACCATTGTGGTCCTCTAGTGAATGTCATGGTGTAGTGGAATGGCTGACTACAAACCAATGCACAGGCAAAACACAGGTAGTTTTGGGACACCCGATATGAACTGAAATGATCATGATGGGCATCCTTAGAACGTCCTTTATTTAAATGGAATGAGATGATATGAATGAATGTTCATGTCACACAAAATGCGAATGATTGCACAAAGACATGTTTAGAATGTATGACATACAGGATGATGTCATGTATGCAAGGCACGAATGCATATGTCACACAAATAAAGTGTCGTGACTGTACGAAGACGTGGTTAGGACGCATGACACACGGGATGATGTCATGTATGCTTGTGAAAACGTTGGACGCGAGATGTAAATGGCATATGAATAAAATGTCATGGCTGCACGAAGATGTGGTTAGTATCACACATTTGTCGATGTTTTGAAAATGGCTGTACAAAGATGTAGTTCGAATAGCACACAAATGATTATGCGTGTTTGATGCTTTGTGAAAACGTCAAATAAAACACCACAAAACAAATGTTAGCACACGCAGCAATATGCTCTCCCTTCCAACCTTATTCCTCCTTTCAATTGGTCTCACATTCTTCCTAGGTATTGGGTCTCTTTGGCATCAACCGGGGATACCAAAGGCGTACTCTTAATGTCCAATGTATTACGTTTTGGTAATCCTAAGGTTGCTAAGCCATTACATGTAGGCCAAAGTCAAAACCAAGGGTCGTAGAGGTTCCCATAGGGAATATATACTCCTCACCGTAGAACACGATGTAAGGTCATACGGTGCTATGAGTGGTTTACCCCGTCGGGTGCCTCCAATCCTGGAGGAAGAGGTAGGTCACCTTCTGAAGTAAACCGGGGCAGATCAGTGTGTTGGACGAGTTGAGAAGAAGAAAATATCATTATATGCCAGTGCAAATAGAATATGGTACTATGAACTAGTAAAGTGACTGCAAGCGAGGTTATATTTCAGTAGTTGCCTAAGTTCCTTAAGTTCTTATGAAAACTTTTGAGAAACCATTGATCCCCAGCAAAGTCACCACTGTGAGCGGACGACCTTTCGGAACGCGGCGAAGCGAACTGAGGAAAAAGGAGTTTTAGGGAAATGTGTGTTTGTGTTCTTGGAAAACGGGATTTTGATTATCTTATTTTAGGAAAGCCATTCATTTATTTCAGAAATCCTTTTTATAGAAAACATTTTTCCATTTTATTACTTAAAGACCTCGAAACCCAAATTTCAAGATCAGTGATAGAGTCGGCACCCGGTTCAGCCCGTCCGGGAAATTCTGATACAGCAACTTACCGAGCGTATACCACTGTACCTAATCCAGAGATTTAGGGTTCGGACAACTTATCTTTTCAACCTCGAGCTTGCATTCATTTTCTAATTTATATCACCATATTTTATTCACTTATTATCTTTCTCTACCTAATTTTGTTTTGTTATCAGTCGATGCTCATACAGATGACAGAAATAAATTGCAGAATACATAAATCATACATCCAAGCAGTTCAAAAGAATAAAAATGGAGGCCGCTTATACAACCAAATTGAATAACAAGAAAAACCTCTCGTCCTCACATTACAAGCGCCTAGAATACACGAGGATCTAAAAATTTACAATCGCCTAAAATACACGAATTAATCTATTAATTACATTCAAAATAATAAAAAGAAAACTGAAAACTGTAAAACATGCGGTTAGTACAACTATAGCACAAACACAAATAGGACTCACAGCATGACAGAATTAGGGTTTTAGGAACGGGAGCATGCATTTAGGGGGTAGCCGGGTCGACTTGGCCAGTTGGCTCGACTAGACTTGGAAAACAATTTTGAAACGCCCTGTAGGTTTTGTGCTGGAAAACTATTTTTGGAAAACAATTTGGCTCGGTTTCATGCAAATTTCCCTTTTTAGCGGGTCTGTTATCCCCGAACTCGGGGTTCCGTTCGTGCGGGTTTCTTAATTCCAACATTCATCTGGGGTCGAAAAACAGTAAACACGCCAAAAACAGTTTGAATCCGAAAATAGCACCGCCCGATGATGTCCGTGCGGGTTGTCCCATGATTCTGCCTCCTCCTAGAGACTACAACCGTGCGGTTAACATTAGAGCCGTGTGTCTCTAACCACCACAGCCGTGCGGCTATACTTTCCAAAACCCAAAAGCGATTTTCTCGTTTCAAAAATACTATTTTGCTCATTTTTGGTATTTCCTAAGGATTTTCGTAGGGTATGGGGGTCCGCTAATGTTGGACGACGGATCCGATTCGAATCGAACGGCCCCGAACTCTAGAAAAAGAAAATCCAAGAAAAAATGAAAACCATACATCCGAGCAGTCAGAAATCCGAAAACCGATATTTTGTAATACACAGATGTATTTGGACCAAAATAAATCATAACAGAATGCATGAAATGGAAATCGGATTGCTTTCGGTCGCTTGGTGCTTTTCGGGTTTTCAGCCCAGAAGAACACAGACATGCGGCTCTGTTCTAAGGAACTACAGCCGTGCGGCTGTGTTCATGGCAAACACAGTCGTGCGGCTCTAGCGGGGAAGCCAATTTTTTGGAAATTTACAAAACAAAGAAGAAAAGGCACAAAAAGCAAAGAACACAAGTTTAAGGCCTCTCAGAGTTTACCTTATTGGTGTTCCAGTGTATTGGACGATCAGAAACTGATTGAGGAGCCAAAAAACGTCTTGAATCCACAAACGCTCCGAAATTCAGAAAACGAGTCCCAAATCAATCCGAAACCAATTCGAGATAGGTCTTGATGGATGTGGTATGGTTGAGAATATGTATTCAATGTGTTTGGCGTTCTTGTTTTATGGTTCTTTTCCTGGGTTTCTCTTTCTCCCTGTCTCTGTTTTCCTTTCTCTCTATTTTTCTCTTTTTCTTTCTCTCTATCTGATTTTTTTTTTCAAAATCTCCAGAATCCCATCACCCCCTTTTTGATTTGATTTTTCACTCCTTTTATACCACCTTTTCTCTCTCCATCTATTCCCATTAATTACCTCTCAAATCCCGGCTGAAATTTTTTTTTTGTCGTGAGACTCCCATTTCAGCCAAGTTAATCTGTTTCTACAGAACAATTTGGCCGCCCATCAGAGCCATACAGCTCTGGCTCTACAGCCATGTGGCTGTAGTTTTGAAACTACAGCCGTACGACTCTAACTAGATCCAGGGCAGATTCCGCTAAGTCCTACGCTCACTTCTAAGCCCTCTAATCATTCGAAGGACCTTTCTTGGAGTTTCGGATCGAGGACAGTTTGGTTTCGAAGCGTCTGGGGCATTCCGGGCGACGTTCCACTCATTCTCAAGTCTGATTCATGTTCGTCCGTTTTCACAGGTAAAATAGGGTTCTCATCACAGAGGTCGGAAAAACCCGTGCTCACAATGAGGTGTAAGAAAGACTTTACCACGTATGTGAAGTGAAAAGGTGAGGTGAGAGAAAGAGAGGCAGAAGAAGAAACCAAGAACAAAAAGAGAGAGAGAGAGAAAAAGAGTTTTGAAACCCATTTTTCTTCTCTATCACCAGTTGCACGTTTTGGGCATTTGCCGGAGTTTCGATCGTTGGATTGCCGTGAAATTTGAGCAGAGTGTTTCTAACATCTGTCTCTTCAATCTGAACGGTAGAGATTGTTGTTAGAGGTCCAGAGGGAATTTTTGTCCAAAGGAAGATTGTGTATATTTTTGGTTTGTTCTTGGTCTTTTCTCTCACTTTTGTTTTGATTCCATGTTTCTTGATGATTCATTCCAAGAATATGATGTTCATGGTGTATACCTCTAGTTCATCTAGGGAAGACTTGTTGTAATTTCCCATTATTAGTCAATAGTGGAAGATTAAGCGGCCTAAGGGTTGAGAATATGTATTCAATGTGTTTGGCGTTCTTGAGAGGTTTTTCCATGTAAAAATCTTGCGTGTTTGTGTTGTTATGCATTTCTTCATTTTTGTTGCTTGGTGTTGCTCTAATTTTTAGTTTCCTCCAAGATTCATACGAGTCGGGAAAAAGAATCATAATAAAGATTTATTCTGCATTTGTTGTTGCCGTTGTCGTCGGTATATTTTTCCCATCAGTGTGATGAAAATAATACTAAAAATGAACAAGAGGATCAAAGTTGTATAAGAAATCTGTTTTCGGTTACAAAAACAACAAATGAAAACGTCTATCAAAGTGAAAAATTTGCAAACAGACATGATTTGATCAAAAAATTGCAACAATAAAAAATAATTTGTACTCATGTGCAAGCCCGAAACATTAATTTATTTTTACATTTAAGCAAAATTTACTTTGATTAAAAAAAAACTCAATCATTCAAAAATTGAATGGAATATTATGAAACATTTAGACCAAATTGAATCGAAATAAAATTTGATTTGATTTGGTATGAAATAAAACAAAACCGAATCGGATAAAAAAACAAATTAGTCTAGCTAGAGAAAAAACGAACTTATACTCAAAATATTGTAACTCACAACATGCATGGTAAGTAATTACTTAAAAAGTATAATTGACTTTCTATTTTATTTAGAATAGTAATGATTTATTTTTGTAGCAACTAATTTAGAAATAAAATAAATCTCCAAATGTAATAATTATTTATTCTAATTTATTATATACGGAAACAAATCTTTAATTGTATTAATTAATAATAATCTTGTTGTAGCTGGTAAAAAGTCTTTAAATATAGTAATAATCATTATTATATACAAACAAATTATTTATTTTAAATAATTTGGACTGACATATGGACAGCTATTTATATAAGTTTACTATATAATCCTTTTGTCCCATTTTGAAAAACTACTTCGTCTTGTACGTAGTTTAAAAAATTTTAATTAATATAGTTTAAAAATAATTTTTTACATAAGATATTACTACTTTACCCTTATTCAACTAACCAATAAAAATATATGAATACTAACTAGTGACAATTCTTCATAAAGTTTGTATTTGAAGCAAAAGAAATTTATAATTTTAAATTAATTTAGCATGATTTGTTGATTTATATGCACAGTAGATAAGAACATAATAGAAAAATTACAATTTAATTAATTTTTATAAAGAAATAAAGACCTTTTTAGGCCAGATCATTCCACCATATGCCTACTTGATACTTGACCTATTTATTTGGTCATTTTGGTATAGATATATAGAAATCGAGAACATTTAGTACTTGAATAATAAAATTTAATGAAATTGATGATATTAGTGGTTTAAACAATGTTAGTGAAAAGCAAGAAAGATCTATCTATTACAATAACAACGATTATATAAGTTATTATAGTGATATTAATAACTGTCAAAAGATCAAAATATTCTAGATTTTAATATGTTAAGTTCTAGATGTTCTTGATTTCGAAACGTTAGGTACCAAAAGAACCATATCAATAGATCAGATACTAAATAGGTAGATTATGGATACACATGCTCCAAAAAGGTTTTTCTTCCTTCTTATAAAAGAAAAGTTATTTATAATTTGAGTTGGAAAATAGCAAATAGTTTATCAAAATGAGATGGATGGAGCATAGCTCATAATCTGCATATGGTGTACAATCTTAATGAAAGTTATGTTCGTTCTCACATTAATTACCTAGTCGTTAAAAGTATAGTAACGGTTGATCATTGATCTTCATACTGTTGTTTTTAGTTTTATTTCTATATCGGATCCACATATTCTTCCACAAATTAATAAAATGTATTTTGAAATATGAACTTTAAAAAAAAAAATCTACATAGGCTTCAGGGATAATGAAATAGCACCGAACCAAAGCAAGTAGTGCTTTGTTTTAGCAGAAACTCAATTTGATTTAGGGGGTGGTATTCAATTGAGACATTTATAGACTTTTTTTAAGTGAACGATTTTATAGACTTTGATGACTTTTAGTGATTTTTAATTACTTTTATAGAGTTTTTAAAAGTATTGATGACTTTTAAAAAGTTTATTCCATAGACTTGCATAAAGTTTTAAAGACTTTTATAGACCTATTAAAATACTAAAATATAATAATCTCTATGTATTCAATGATAATACACCAAAACATAAATAACTACAAAAATCTACAAGCATAAAATATGAAATAATAACACTAAAATTAGTAGCAATGTTAATTAAACAAATTGTAATTTAACTATAAAATTTCTAATCTTCATTATCATTCATATGCTCAACATTATTCCACATGTAAATAACAATCATAGCTCTCCATTCATTAGCATCATTTCTATATTGCTCTTGCGTTCTAACAAATTATTCAAAATATTTTTCTTGATTAATTGATATTGGTTTAGATGAAAAAGTTTGGTTTGATTGGAAACTCAACTGATCAACACTCTTTTTTAAGAAATTTATGCATTCAAGTGTAAGCAATTCATAAATATGGAACAACCGCATACCTGAGTAATGAAGTATCGAATAGAATTTATAGAAGTTCACCAAGAAAATATCTCATTTAAAAGAGTAGACTATTGGAGCATAATTTATAAAGGTAATCTATCTAAAAGAAGTATAGAACCAGCTCAAACAATAAAAATCATCTCAAAACGCATATTGATTTGAATTCCATCTCAAACCGATAAATTTTACCATAAAAAAATATTTAGGCCAAACTTAAGGGTTGATTTGCTTACGGTTGATCAATTTCAAAGAGATTCAACAAAGAAAGCAAATAATGGAGGAAGAGACTAGACAAATACCTCGTTAAAAGAATGACAAGTGGCTTGGAAAGGAGGAGCAGTGGAACAGAATGGTGGCAAAAGGAGTGATAGGTTGTCAACCCGTCAAAGTATTATTTAATATCTCCGGTTCCTTATACTAGGTAGTATAGCAAGAACGGGGTCGAACCACAGGGATTAATGCAGGTATATTTATTTGCAAAAAGAAATAAAATTGATTGGATTGAAATAAAAATAAATGATGTGATTTGTGAAATTGCTGAATGTAAATTAAGACAGATAAATCAATAGAAAGAACAACTAGCCGAGATACTTTTCAGTTTAATTCCGTAATTCAATCACAGACACCAAAGATCTAATTCAATTATCCAAATAGACAGAGTTATAGTTAAAGGTGAAACGCACTCAATAACCAATCTTTTCTTAATTTATCGATAGTTCCAGGAAACACCTGAATAAACTACTTCCCTAACCAATAGATAATCTCTAAGAAACCTCTAACAAGAATTAACCTATGGTAGCATTAATCGCAAAAAGACCTCTATCTTAGTTTATTAATCGGGGATAAAAACCTATCCCATCCCCGTCCCTAGCGGGGAATCGGGTCCCTACGGGGATCCCCGTCCCCGTTTAGCTAATTTAATATTTTATAAAAAAAACCCTGTAAAATTTCAATTTTTACCCACAAATTTATCCAAATATGCATTAAAATACAAACATAAAATTCTTAAAACTCAATTGTCAAATTCATTAATATATAATTAATAATTAAACATAAAATAACATCATCAACTTCGACCCTTTCTTCAATTCCAATCTTCATTTTCATGCCAAATTTCCAATTGAAACCTAGCAAATTAGCAATATAAAATTCTTAAGTTTCAAATTTTGTAAAAAATTAAATAGGAAAAATTAACCAATGACAAATGAGAGAAGCAGGGGAAGAAGTGGGTTTGGGGGGGGGGGGTAAATCACGTTTTTTAATTTATCAATTGGGCTGGATTGTTAGGTGGGCTGTTCTGTTTCCTCTCCAGATTACAATCCACAGCAATTCAATATTTTATTAATTACTTTATAATATATAATCTAATATTAATTAAATAAATTAACACGGGGAGTCGGGTATTTTATCGGGGATCCCCGCGGGCTTTAAAAGGGGACGGGGGCCCGCGGGGCAGGTAGGGGTAATACCATCCCCGTCCCCGATTAATAAACGGGGACAAATTCGTCCCCGTCCCCGCCCCGCGGGGATTTTAATCGGGGATTCCCCGTCCCCGTCCGGGCGGGCCCCCGTCACCCGTTTGACAACCCTACTCACACCTGTAAAGCTGCTGCACTTTGCTGTAATTTTTCCACACAATGGGACATTCCCCCTTGCTGCCACATATCCGCCACAATACGACGGCATTCAGGTTCAGCTCCCCACCCATTTTCATACCTGAACACAGCAGCTACCCCAAGAAGAGACGGCTCCAGCTCCAAAAATAATGCCGAATGGTCTGATTGGGTTGAAAAAATATTATGAACAACAGCCTGAGAAAATCGATCACACCAAGACTATGATGCTAACACCCGATCGAGTTTTTCTTCAATCAGCTCCTGCCCCACTCTTCGATGTGCCCAGGTGAATGGATACCCAACCATAAAAACCTCCGTTAAACCACAATACTCCAAAGTTTCATGAAAACCGTTTAATAAACGGCTTGGGTGACGAGCTCCACCTCTCTTCTCATTATTAAATAACATATCATTAAAGTCACCCATAAGACACCATGGTAATTGAGAAATTCTATAAAGATCCTTCATACATTGCCAAGATAGCTATCTATGGGCACGTTAAGGAAAACCATAGAAGCCCGTGAAGTGCCAAGAATTGATATTTTCCAACGAAACAATTGCATCAATGAAATTAATTCCATATTTGTGAATAGTCACTTGCACATCATCAGACCAAAATAACACAAGACCCCCTCCTCCATTTACACTATCAATGGCAAAGCAATTAGAAAAACCAACCTGACTACGAACTACCTCCACTGCATTCCTGCAAATCATAGTTTCCATTAAGAAGATAATAGAAGGTTTTCGGGTATAAATAAGCTCCTTGAGCTCACGAACTGTCTCGAGGTTACCCAAGCCTCGGCAGTTCCAACTTAAACAATTCATGGCTTCCGACAGGCCTGATCAACAGGTCCCGCCGATATCTCATCTTCTTGAACAGAAACTTCCATTGGAGCCAAGCCCTTTTGAACGTCGATTTCCTTCTCAACCTAAGCCACTCGCTTTCTTTTCGGGTCCACAACCATATTAATCGCTTGTTCAGAATGCAATTGTCTAGCCTGATGCTCCTGGGCTTGCAATAAGTTGACAAAACCTGATGGATTGCTGGTACCACTGTCCTCCGTAGGACATAGCTTTGGAGAATCAAAAAGCCATGGAGAGCGATTTGCCTGTAATCACCGAGGAACAGCTCTTAAAAAAGGGCCATAGCTTTTAGGAAGATCAGGATTATTCAAGGCCCTGAAAGCTACACAATCTCTCTCATTATGGCCGATTACACCACAGTAGAAACAAAAATGTGGTAACCGTTCATATTTGAAATTGATCCAAAACCAATCAGAGTTTGATTTACCCATCTTCATACGTCTCTTCAACGGATTACGAACATCTAGCGAAACTTGGACCCTGAGGTATCCTGAAAAGGAATCAGTATAATCCTTTGGATCCATACGTAAAACCGTACCAATAATTTGGCCCCCCAATCTCGCCACTCTTTCAGTCCGAAAACTTGGTGGTAGGTCATGCAGTTGCACCCAACACGCTACTGAATTCAATTCAACAGTATACAACTCTTCCATATTAGAAACTCTCTTGAGAACCAAGAGTTTGTTATCAAAAGACCAAGGACCCCCATTCATCACGGTATTAATATCGAAGATGTGATTAAATTGGAAGAGGAACCTCCCATCTTTTAACGTTACAATTGACATCCCATTCCCTGGTTTCCAAAGTTTTGATAGAGTGATTTTCATACCTTCGATATTGATATCTCTATCCGTCACAAACCTTCCTACACAACTCCATCGCAGATCGTAATTAGGTGTCTCTTCCTCCTCCGGCACCACCACCTGAGTCTCGTCTTCCTCAGCCAAAGAGAGATGAATACACTCGTTGGCCAAATCGTTGACGTAAGAAGATTCCATCACAGAGAGCAACAAATCAAGATGAAACGATAAAGACTTAAACCCTAATTGGGGTAAGCACGAAGAAAAACCCTAGGCTGAGGGTACGGGCGTTTGAACCCCCTGTGTTGGGTATTTGTTCTTATTGTTTTGTTGTTTTTATTGTCACTGTTCTATTACTAATTAATCAACTTCCATTATCCTCAATACTACTATTTCCCCCTTATTCTTCATATGAAGTTTCTGTGTCCTATCACTAACTTTCTTTAATCAATAACATATGCACATTCACATTTTATTATATGGTCTATTTCTGTTTTCTATTGTATATTGTATCATAATGCAAGCAGACATTTAATTTATGTGTTGGTTTTAAGTGTTTCATATATATATATATAGTATCAGAATGCAACATGTGATTTTACTGCACTAACGAGTGCAGTGGAAAGTTTATGTTGTCCAATAATTGTCAGAGTACAAGAGTTTGCCATTTCCTCTTACATAAGAGTGTTTAGTTAAAGATTTTGAGCCACTTGTCGGTTTGGTAGAATTTCCGGTTGCTGCAATTCCCAAGTGTATTCACGTATATTTATAGTAGATGATAATGTACAATTCTGAAATCATTGTTGATTTTTTTTCTTAGAAGCTATAGATTCAAGAATTCTTGTGGGTTCACCCAACAGTAGATAATTGGGAAATCACCCAACAGTAGATAATTGGGAAAGTTTGATTTTGGATAAGGACTAGTGGTTTGTGGCTGTTATGTTGGGAAAGACTCATTTTGAATGCCCATGTGTGTATTTCCTGACATAGATGCTAGAAAATATAGTAAGCCAGTTGGTCATGCATTCCTGGTGTATAGGATAGACACCGTAAAATTGAACAACATAATAATAGATTGCTACCTTGTTCGGCGAATCATTCTGTTTCGGGGAAACCAAAAAAATTTTGAACCGTGGTACAGATCCTGTACTTAGTTTGGAAAGTTGAAATTGTGAATGCTGACAATTGAGAATTTTCGTTAGGTGTATAATCTATTTGAGTGAAACCTTGATTTGGATTTTTTTTTCAATTGTGCTAGCTTAACGTATGGAGAAAATTGAAACAATTTTTTCAACTGAGCATCACACATTTTTTTTTTATCGGCATGTATACTTTTTGACAAATGAAGTGATGCAGTGGATAATCAATCGAATTCCGTTGATCTCGCACGATACCGGAAACGATTCTTCTAACCCTAGAATTTACGAAAATTCAAAGAGATAGGAAATAAATAGAACAAAATTCGAATTCAATCAAAACTGCATAATTCATGTCTTACATGCCTTTAAATAGTGACTAGAAGGTAGGGTTAAAATTTCGACAATAACAAAATAAAGGAAAAACTTTTAGAAATTTGCAATTAGGTCCCTAAAAATATAAAAACGCAAAATTGAAGAACTAGATGGAATTTTTTCGCCAAATTGGGGTGGGGCCCACAAGGTTTGTGGGTTCTGTTTACCAGGCCGATTCCCAAGAAAAAATACTATTTTCAGGACCAAATCAGATACTTTTCAAAATTACATAATTCACCGCTTCGCTTATTTTTTTTCGTTTTCGAATTTCTCCAAATAGGTCAGTGCCAATTCTTCTACTCCATCATTAAGTTAACATTATGCACTATTTAACCATATTTGACCAATTGTACCTAACAAGAAAAGAGAAAAAGATACATGCATGAAAATAGATGATTAGTGTTATTCTTTTTTTTTTTTTTTTTTTTTTTTTTTTTGGTCACATTTTTAATAATACTATATACATCTCATTTGCAATAAGAGCTATGAATAATATATAGTGTAAAATTGTGCATTTGCTGGAATGAAATTAAATATCATCAGGACTTTGTACAAACGTTGTTTTCATTCCTCCATATTTTCTACTAGCGAATTCTTCATTTTCATGTGTTTCTTTATAATTGGATCATTAATTGTATATAAATATTTCATGGTGATAAGTAATAACTTTATCATTTTATTACCTCGCTTGTTCATTTAACAGCAATATATATATATATATATATGGCAGTAAATACATATAGCAGCAACAAGTAATTTTATGTTGCATAAACAACTTATGACAACAATTTTTATATTTTTGGCAATAAAATTTTTTACTATTAAATCTTATATTTCTTGGTAGTGAATTTATTTTTGGCATTGCTAATTTGAGTGTTAAGCTTTAGACTAGTAGGTGCAATTAATCCCATATATCCGGTGAATGAATTGGTCAGATTTTGTTATCATGGACAATCCATGTAAGAAAATCAAAGTTTAGAGAGTTTGATGTGTGAATTAATCTTCTGTGCCACATCAATTATGTTATCCAAATTTTGGAAACGTTATCAATATAAATATATATTGATGGGGTACTTGGGATGAGGGATACTATTTGAGACGTCCAAGATGTTTGGTATAAACTCTGATAAAGTTAGTCCTTTTGTGATGAATGAAAAGAGAGTATGGAGAGGTGGGTAGAAAGAGAGAGTTTGTGTAGCCACATAAAGAGGGTTAAGTGCGCTTCGGCCCTACCATATCGTATATAGTATTCTATTAATGGTTGTAGTAAGTCCATCCTTCATCTTTTGTAGTCATTGTTGCGATAGAGTAAATTATTTGCTTGAATATTTAATTGATTTTGATTCCTATATTCATACAGAAGTCATAAAATAATGTATAAGAAATTACTTCCTCACCTATTAAGACTCTAGGTGTCTATAAAAAGGTTCAATTTAAAATTTACAAAAAGTACATTGAACTGAAACTTAAAAGATCCATGGATGAGAGTACAAATTAATTAATCTAATATTCTTTATGACAAATTTAAAAAAAATAACTTTCCAAGAAGACAAATGGAATCAAAAGTTATACAAAGCTTGAATGCCTTGAACATCATCAGAATGCAAACCCTTAGTAGAACCCGAAGAAATAGACGGAAACATAATAGCACCTTCAACGGAGCTATGTCCAAGTCCAAGAACATGTCCTATTTCATGTAAAGCTACTGTCTCCAAATCAAAAGCACCTGCCACTGCTCCCACACTCCATTTCTCATCTCCATCATAGTGAAGCCTTCCATCTTCCGGTGCAAAAGCATGAGCCAAAACTCCTCCTTCCCCATCGAAAGGGTTCCCATCTCCATGTTCACCCGTGTGAAATCCTATTCTGACATCTGCTGTTCTATAATTTTGAGCTCTTTCGAAACTGAAATGTGTATTCGCAGCCCATGTTTCAAATGCTCTCATCACTGGTTCTATCGCTTGGTTTGGTATTCCGGGGAGAAATCCGTAGGTGAGATGGTACTTGGAAGGTCTCCATTTCGGGTTCCCCGGGAAGAATGAATAGTGAGACACTGTGTGGAAATTAGGTCTAGAGCCATGGCGGTGCTTTCTCTTGCCGGATTCCATCCTAGTTGTGCCGTTGATGATATCTGCCACTCCGCACCGAGGCATAACCATTGTTGAGACCGTTTTGGAATCTAAAGTACCAGTGGCATTCAGATGGTAATTGAGTTGGTATGTTTTGATTGCAGACTCTAAATCATCATCAAAATCATCAGATTGATTTTGGGAGGACAAGTAACCAAAATGGTGAAGGTAGTTTTTGAGGTGATGGATTCCTTTCAAGTTATCACCCTTATGGCATCCTTGTATTTGTTTAAGGAAATCAAATGATGATGATTCTGCTAAATCTGGATTAGAAATCAGTGAGATTAGGAGAATTATCATAATCATTGAAGACATGGGAAAATTAGCTTTGGATGCAATCATCCTTTGATATATATTAAAAGATGAAGAAGATGATTTTGGTGCTAATTCATTTGGTTTTTGGTTCTATTTATAGGCTTCTGCTTCTATAACCTAGAAAATTGAACTGTTAATTTTATTAATTATTAGTATAGACCATAGAAGAAAGAGTCAGTTTACCAAAGCTAAATAATGAGTAAATGATAATTAATTAATTAATTAATTAATTAATTAAGATGGTTGAATATTGAAGAGAAATATTCCGTAAGATGACTGGAAGTTAATTGCTAGAATTAGTATGATTAAGTGTGAAAGAAAGAAGAAATAATCATCATCAAAGGATGACCGTTTCTCATCAACTTCTAATTGGTAGTCAATACACGTTTAATTAAGTCCACTACTATTTTATATACTTTTTAACATTTTTTTTTTTTTTTAAAAGAAAAGAACTTCATTAAAACTAAAAAACATGAGCAGTACACATGGGAGGGATGAAAAATCAAATTCCAATTGCCTCTTCGGAACTATATATCACAACAACATTTGTTTGAATATAGATCTAAGAGAACTTGCAATTGATAAAACTTAAAGTTAACAATTTACAATCATTTATGGTCATCCCAAAATAAGAGTTTACACAATGATTATATACTTTAACATTAATGATCCAAAATTCCCAATTAATTATATATATGTTAAATTCATTTATTTTGTAAATCAAATACTTGAGTTTTTATTTTATTTTTTATAAGTAGATCCAATTCCATTTGTGTTTGCTGAAATACCTGATTTATCTCCATTTTTACTTTTACTTTTACTTTTTTTTATATATATTAAGAATCAAACTAGGATTCTAACTAAACTTAAGTACAAAAAACAACTTAATTAAGTGACTAGAAATAAATTTTAAATATTAATTAATCGCTTTAAAAGAAAAAAAAAAAAAAAGAAAATTCTATTGAGTTGAACGTCCTTATCAAAGTGGAAGTTTTTTTCTTTTTTCTTTTTTTGAAGGAATCAAAGTGGAAGTTTTCAAACAAAGAGAAAATATAATAAATTTTTTTCATTATCGTGATTCAAGAATTCTTTTTAAGTATTCTATATTTTATCACTTGGCCCCTCTAAGAAAATTGATTTAATATGATACCAGAACTGTAAGTATAGTCACAATCTCAAAGGTTGGGACGCATCAGCCATGCACATAACATAACAAGTTTTAATTAGATATCATTGTCGGCCTACTTAATCAGCCTTTTAATGTCCTAGCCCAAGCGCAGCCCAGAATAAAGAAATTACAGGGTCTGGCTTGATCAAGCCTAGGAACTTAAATCCCAAACCCAATCTTAGTCTAATCCATCCGAATTATATTACTTTCTTTAATAAGGACTTTGGCATCAAATTGCCTCTTAACTACTTCCTCCGTTTTTTATTATCTATATATAATATAAAAGAGAATACGCTTGGAACACGTGACGTTCTCTTAATTTTTTCTAAATTTTTAATTATAAAAAAATAAAAAAAAATTATCAATAATATTTTTTCCTAATCAATAAAAACAAATCAGAAAGAAATTCTAATATCTTCACTAATCAGAAACTTAAACCCTAAACGATATCTTTGGTATCTCACCGTAATATCATCTAAAGGAATTCCGATATCTCTTTCCTTTTCCTTTTTCTTCCATGGTTGTCGACTCTGCTTCGCCTTCTACTGGTGAGTTTTAATTTGATAATTGTTTTCATTGTGGTTTTGATTTCGAGTTCTGAAGAGATATCGTTGTGGAGAAAAAAAAAGCATTGTGCAAGTACAAAAGCACTTTTTTATAACATTATACTTGACTATTGTTAATGTTTGCCAAGGTACTTATCTCTTTCATTTGAGCAAATTATGCGGTCGATGTGTCTCTATTTCTTCTTTGTTGTGGTCCATGTCCTTGTAGCTGTTAATCGCTGTATTGGAGTTATTATTTTAATTCTAGCAAAGTCATTTATTGCAAGTGTTTGTAAGAAATATGGTGGAAAACCTTCTTTTACCAAACATAACTGTAGAAATAATTGAATCTATCTGTTTCAACAACAATTTTCAGGTCCCTTAATTTTGGTTTTTTGATGCCTAGCTTCTAAAATGATAGAGGTCGAATAGTTTTTTAATAGAAAACATGTTCTTTAATATAGCCAAAATCAAACAGCAGATATTTTCAATTGGGATAAATCCAATATTTGTATGCTCAAATTGGCGGATAGCTTTTGCTATGTAATCAAACAAGCAAAAACAATATGTCCATCAAAAGGGCTTCAAATGTCTCTGTACACTATATTACCACATAACAATACCATAAGAGTCCTTGCATTTAATGATATAGAATACACTAAAAGACTACCTTTTTCATCTTTTACCCTCTGTCACTCTCCCTTTCCATCTCTTTTTCTTAGTTTCCTTTGACTAGGGTAGCTATATCGTCCATAGCTTCGCCTCCCTCCCATTTCCATTGCATTCGAGACCTGTAAGCTAACATCTTATCCTTCTTTTTTTTTTTTTTTTTTTTTGTTTACAATTTGTTTGCTTTGTTTTCTCTTGCACTGCTACTTTATTCTTCTATTTCTTGTGATTCATCCTTCAGGCTTACCTCTTTCCTTGTGATATAGTTATTCTACCTATTTGATCTTGTCTTCAAGTGATTGAAAACTCCCTGCTTTGATTTGTTGGTTCCTATTTAGCATTTGATAAAGGAGCACAATCTTCAAGCTGATCTAAACCTTCAATACAGGTAAGAGTTTCCGCAAGTTTGGCTTCCTTTTGCTTTTTTATTTTCATATTTAGGACTCTAATGCTTTGAGGTTTTTTTTTTAAAAAAAAAATTAAATTTAAAGAGGAAACTACACAAACTAAAAAAGGAAGAAAAAGAAGGGATGGGTATTTAATAGTTGAAATTAGCAAATTAAGTATGAAACTATGGAAGGAGGAATTTATTGTTAGATTTGAAGCGGGTGATCATGGGAATTTTGAAGAAAAGAAGATCAAAGGGGAAAGGTTTTAGATAGGAAAGATTAAGAAGGAAAGTATTAAAGACCAGATACGCATACACATGAATGATGAGGAGAAAAAAAAAGTAAAAAACTCATTTTATAATTTTCTTAGATTTTGACATGTCAATTTGTTAGCACGTTGTGTAGTTGATTTTGTGATTTTTTCTTTAAAAAAAATGAAAATTCTCATCATGTATTGAAATGCCCCCACTATTTGAAGATAGATTTGACTGAATTTTGTAAATTTTTGGAAATAATTGTGAAAGGAGACTACAACAAAAACAATAAATAAAAACAGCCCAATAAAAATCACAATACTCACATCCGCCTACTACCCCTCACTTAAATGGATTCACAATCATTTCCAAAAATTTTTGCATGTAAGTAGGAGCTTCCACCTGGCCACCATTTTCAACCCCCATAATGTGTTTGACTTTATGGGCTACTGCCTTATAGTCCTTTAATATGTCTTGATCATTTTTAGTAACCAATATAAGGTCCTGGAATCTTAAAATGTCCTTTGAAAATATAGATTTTTAGTACCCAATCCGTTTATGCAAAATCCGTTCTGTTGTATGTATTGGACAAATAGTATTATAGTCTTGAACAATGCCAAATATTCATCGGGGTATGTATTTAATTTCAAAATCTTCGGTGGAGAATTTTCTCAATGGACATTTCATGAGTTGGATGGGCAAAAGCTCGCAATTTCTTTATATTTAAATGGTCCTCTAATGTTGCACCTAGAAATTCAATGAGTAACATTTTATCAAATTGGGATGATTGGAACTCCAATGTAAACTACTATCATAAATAAATAAAACTACAAATTAACTTAGATAATAATTAAAAAAAATCACAAACTCCATCAAATCCCTATCCGCCAATTTGAGCATACAAATATTGGATTTATCAAACAGGCAAAAACAATATGTCCATCAAAAAGATTCCAAATGTTTTTGTACACTACATTACCACATAACAATACCATAAGAGTTATTGCATTTAATAATATAGAATACACTAAAAGACTACCTTTTTCATCTTTTACCCTTTGTCACTCTCCCTTTCCATCTCTTTTTCTCAGTTTCCTTTGATTAGGGTTACTACATCGTCCACAGCTCCACCTCCCTCCCATTTCCACTGCATTCGAGATTTGTAAGCTAACATCTTATCCTTCTTTTTTTTTTTTTGGTTTATCAATTTGTTTGCTTTGTTTTCTTTTGCACTGCTACTTTATTCTTCTGTGTCTTGTGATTCATCCTTTACGCTTTCCTCTTTCCTTGTGATATAGTTATTCTGCCTATTCGATTTTGTCTTCAAGTGATTGGAAACTCCCTGCTTCGATTTGTTGGTTCTTGTTTGGTGTTTGATAAAGAAGCTCAATCTTCAAGCTAATCTAAACCTTCAATACATGCAAGAGTTTTCGTAAGTTTGGCTTCCTTTTGCTTTTTTATTTTCATATTTAGGACCCTATGCTCTGAGTTTTTTTTTTTAAATATTAAATTTAAAGAGGAAACTACACAAAATAAAAAAAAAAGGAAGAAAAAGAAGGGATGGGTATTTAATAGTTGAAATTAGCAAATCAAGTATGAAACTATGGAAGGAGGAATTTATTGTTAGATTTGAAGTGGGTGATCATGGGAATTTTGAAGGAAAGAAAATCAAAGGGGAAAGGTTTTAGAGAGGAAAGACTAAGAAGGAAAATATTGAAGACCAGATAGGCATACACACGAATGATGAGGAAAAAAAAAAAGTAAAAAACTCATTTTATAATTTTCTTATATTTTGACATGTCAATTTGTTAGCACGCTGTGTAGTTGATTTTGTGATTTTTTCTTTGAAAAAAATGAAAATTCTCATCATGTATTGAAATGCCTCCACTATTTGAAGATAGATTTGACTGAATTTTGTAAATTTTTGGAAATGATTGTGAATCAGGAAACTACAACAAAAACAATAAATAAAAACACCAATAAAAATAACAATACTCACATCCGCCTACTACCCCTCACTTCAAATGGATTCACAATCATTTCCAAAAAATTTTGCATATAAGCAGGAGCTTCCACCTGGCCACCATTTTCAACTCTCAGAATGTGTTTGAATATATAGGCTACAGCCTTATAGTCCTTTAATATGTCTTGATCATCTTTGGTAACCAATATGAGGTCCCGGAATCTTAAAATGTCCCCTTGAAAATAGAGATTTTTAGTACCTAATCCGTTTATGCAAAATCCATTCTAATGTATGTATTAGACGAATAGTATTATGGTCTTGAACAATGCCAAATATTCATTGGGTATGTATTTAATTTCAAAATCTTTAGTAGAGAATTTTCTCAATGGACATTTCATGAGTTGGATGGGCAAAGCTCTTAATTTCATTATATTTAAATGGTCCTCTAATTTTGTACCTAGAACTTCAATGTAAGCATTTCCTCTAAAATCGAACATGTAACATTTTGTCAAATTAGGATGATTGGAACTCCGATGTAAACTGCTATCATCCTTTGTTTAAGGATTTGACGGAGTTTGTGATTTTGTTCTAATTATTATCAATAAGTTAATTTTGTAGTTTTATTTATTTATGATAGCAATTTACATTGGAGTTCCAATCATCCCAATTTGAAAAAATGTTACATGTTCGATTTTAGAGGAAAAGCTTACATTGAAGTTCTAGGTACAGCATCAGAGGACTATTTAAACATAATGAAATTAAGAACTTTGCCCATCCAACTGATGAAATGTCTATTGAGAAAATTCTCCACTGAAGATTTTGAAATAAATACATACCCGATTTATATTTAGCATTATTCAAGACCATAATATTATTTGTCCAATACATACATCAGAATGGATTTTACACAAACGGATTGGGTAGTAAAAATCTATATTTTCAAGGGGACATTTTAAAATTCCAGGACCTCATATTGGTTACCAAAGATGATATTAAAGGACTGTAAGACAGTGGCCCATATAGTCAAACACATTCTGGGGGTGAAAATGGTGGCCAAGCGGAAGCTCCTGCTTACATGCAAAATTTTTTAGAAATGATTGTGAATCCATTTGAAGTGAAGGGTAGTAGGCAGATGTGAGTATTGTGATTTTTATTTGACTGTTTTTATTTATTGTTTTTGTTGTAGTCTCCTGATTCACAATCATTTCCAAAAATTCACAAAATTCAGTCAAATCCATCTTTAAATAGTGAAAGCATTTCAACATATGATGAGAATTTTCATTTTTTTTTTAAATCACAAAATCAACTACACAGCATGATAATAAAATGACATGTCAAAATCTAAGAAAATTATAAAATGATTTTTTACTTTTTTTTCTCCTCATCATTTGTGTGTATACGTATCTGGTCTTCAATACTTTCCTTCTTAATCTTTCCCATCTAAAACTTTTCCCCTTTGATCTTCTTTCATATGTGTGCTTTTTATAGATTTGAAATTGAAAGCCTCTGTTGTTATTTGTTATTCATCATATATTACACGTAACACTTGGTAATTGGTGTTTCAACCATTACTTTATTTTGTGTACCTGCAATTTGTTTTTATACTGTTTCCATGGCTGATTTTTTAATTTTCATTGGTCACTTTTTTGGTCATTCCAAACTCTCTAATCACATTTGAAGAAAGGCGATTTGCTACGGTATGATTCTCATTCTCTGTTTTGCTATGGTTCATTTTTCTTTTTTTTTTTTTTATCCTGGTACTCATGGATATTTATTTGCTTTTTTTTGTTCTTTTTTTGGGGTTGATGTGGGGCTTCTATGTCAATTCAGGTAAACCCCAGGGTCCATTCTTTTTTTTTTTATTTCCTTTTTCTATTTCTTCAAAAGGTTTCATGTTTTTATTTCAAGCTATTCAATTTTTCATCTCTTCCAATCCCTTTTCCCTCTATCCACAATGAGGTTAACCATGATCTCCTCTGCTATCAATATGTTCATTTTTCTTTACTTTTAGTCTGATCATCATATATTTTTATTAAATTGTGTATCTCACACTCTACTTTTCAAATATTGAATTGATTTAAAAGGTATGCCTATTACTCCCTTTCAGTTAAATATTTTCTCACTAAGATTTTTTTACTATTCAAAGAAATTATATTAATGCAAATGCGGAAAGCAGAAACCTTTAAAAGGTCTATTTCTTAACTTCATTATTAGTACAATATGTGCCTCTTATTTTTTAGGCCTATTTTTGGGTTTGCTATTTTATTCGGAGATATGTCCTTGGTATTAATGTAGACTATAGTATGTTAAGCTTGCGTAACTTGCAACTTTTATTAAATAACGAGCTACAAGTAAGCTGTGTGTTTATGATTACAGATGGTTTATACAAGGTTCCAGTTTTACCCAAGTTGTAGAGCAAACTCCTTTTTTCTTAACGGTTGGAGGATCAAGGCTTGGCATCCGGTAGCATTGCTTTTCCTCTTTTTGAGTCACCACGAGAATGCATATCAAAAGAATAGTTAGGTGTTTATTCCATTTCTCATTTTTCTACTTGTGTTTTCATTACTTGAGTTATATATGTTCCTTTTTCTACATCTAATTTTTTTACAGTGTTTTAGTTCCGATAATATGGTTTCAAAGATACGTTTTGGTTTGGTGTTCTTATGGGTGAGTTTGCTTTTGGTACACTCCTTGCCATCTCTATCTTATCTCAATACTTTGGCTTTCTCTGCCTTTTTCTTTATGCTGCAATCTGATTATCGGGAGTTTATTCTATCATTTATTCCATTACTTGCTGGTCAAGTGGTGTTGCACAAAGTTGGATTTTATTCTTTTATGTATGCTGGTGGGTGCTTATCCTAATTGGTTTTATTGATAATTTTGTGTGTTCATTAGTATTTGTTATTGTTACTTTATTCAAGGATACAACATGCCAATATCTCCTTCCTTTTGACTTTGGTCATGGAAGCAGGAGAAAAAAAGATCCAGATTAGTGAGGAATAGCTATTTAAAAATTGCTGGAGGTGGTTGGGTTATGAATGATGAGGTGTGGTAATGAGTTTGTAGCTAAATCAAAAATTATACCATTAATGATTTTTGCTTATTAGGTCATATCTATAATTAATATTGATCTTTTCCCTTTTTGTTTCCATGTTCTTGTGACTTCCTTTTGATTTGGGTGTATCAGTGTTTACTGTTTTTCTGTACATTTTTTTTAGTTTCTCATTACTAAAAACATATTTCATTTTCCCTCTCATTGGCAATCTGCTTCAATTATCAAGTTTTCTATTCACTTGAAGGAAGCCCCTAAAGAATGACTTATAAAAGTGAGGTATGGAATTTTTCATAGGTGTTGTCTAGGTATTTTTTTCCTGTAGCATCATTGTTTTCCATTGTTGATTTTTTTTATTTCTTTTTTATTATTATTGTATTCTTCGTTATGAGTTAGCAAAGCCTGTTGGGTTTAATGTTTATTGGATATTTTGATCAAGGTCCTTTGCTTTTTTTTTTTTTTTTGTCAAGGATGGGTGTAAAGCTCATGGCAGAGTCGTGAGAAATTTCATAATTTCAATTTGGCTTCAAAATTTATTTTCTCTTTGCCATCATGTTAACATAGGCAAGGTTTCTTCAACTGCCAGGCAATATTGGCACTGATCAATATAAGGTATGTTAGTTTCTGTTCATTCAGAAAATTCAATGCAATCAACTTCTCTCTTTCGTGTTTTTAAGGTTTTAGCGTGCTTTTCTTTTTCCCCCAATTATCACTTGGTGTAGTTTGAAGTCTAATTATAATTTTATGCTTATCTTTTCTTTGAAATTTAGATTTTTGTAAGTTTGTATGTTGCACCTCAATTCGTAATACAAAACTGCAAGCTTTCAGTTATAATAAACTTTAAGAATTTATTTCAAACATTGAATTATTCTTACTTAGTTGTAGCATTGCTTAGGTGATTTGATTCCTCTGGTTTTTTCTTCTTCAATTTGAAGTTTTCCTTGATAGTTTAATTGAGTTTTTTTAGGATAATCTAGATGTGGGCAGTGGGCATCAGTTACTGCCTTATGGGCTATTCAATGCTCGAATGAGTTTAAAAATTAGATATTATGCAACACTTTCATGCATTTGACAGCTCAAGTAACATTATTTGTAAACACTGTTGTGCTTATTTTATGACTATTTTCACATTTGACATATTACATTGATTGAGCTTATATACAAGTTGTGTGATTATATAATAATAATACAATCATTCATATTTTGAGATATTAGTGAATATCTTTCACATTTTTGTACTATGATGAATTCCAGTTGGAATTTTACTCTTCATAATTTCAGTTAGAAGAGTCTTTAAGGAGGTAAACACACTAATGATATGTCTATTCTTAAAATAAAATAGAAATATACACACAAGCATGGTGTAAGCGCCGGAATTTTCTATCCTAAAAAAAAAGAGACAATAGTCGTACGACTTTGACTACAGTCGTGCGACTGTAATCAACCTACAGTCGTATGACTGTAGGGTCGTGGCAGGTGAACCAGCCCATACCCTGAAAGCTGAAAAATGAGGGAAAGAGAAAGGCGCAATTAATGCTCCAGCAATAAAAGGAGAAGAAAGAGAGAAGGTGAAAAAGGACTTTTGGCTCTTGGCTAAAAAAGAGATCAAAGAGAAAGAAATTTTAGAGAGAAAAGAGAAGAGAAAACTCACCCACAAAACTCAAGCTTCTCTCCCTTTTCTTTTCCTCTAATTCTTGAGTGTTAATGTCTAAAACCGGATAAAAATCATAGGTTAATGACTTAACACTTAAACTCAATCAATTTCGGGCTCTAACTTCACTCAAATCTGTGACATTTTGGAGATTTTGGACCAAACTTTTCAACCCCAACTTAAGGAGAAAAGAAGCAATTTAGTGTGGATTGGGGCATCGCCAGGGGTCTTCGTGCTTTCTGGGTGATTTGGGGTCTTTTTGTGCATTTTATTTCAATTTTTGTATTTTCTGTTTCTGGAAATTAAGAACAGTCGTGCGACTGTTCTTGAGTTGATGAACAGTCGTACGACTGTAAATACAGTCGTACGAGTGTTCTTGGTTTCCAGCTGTTTTCCTTCAGTTTTATTTTGAATAAATTTTGGCGAAGTTCTGAAGTTGGAATGATTTACAGTTGCACGACTGTAGTTATAGTCGTACGACCGTAATTATGGTCGCATGACTGTAATGCTCGTCCAGGATCAGAATTTCCAGAATAATCCCTAAAAATTTCTAAAAATCCATAAAAATTCAGAAAACCAAAAAATCATCAAAATGAATTTTGTTGTGTACATTCACAGATTTCATTTTCAGTATTAGTGCATTTAGAACAATACCACAACGGAGACCCGATTCTCCAGAAAACTGACCCACCTCACATGTTCAATTAAATTAAAACTGGAAAATAAAAAACGTTTTTAAAATGATTTTCTCACAAAACCAAAATACAAGGACGTTTCAAAACGTTTTCCAGGTCTAATCGAGCCGGTTAGTCGAGCCGATCGGGTTATCCCCTAAATGCATGCCCCCTAATCCTAATTTCCCTATTTTATCATTGTGAGCGGACGACGTTTTCAATGGAACGCGAGACTCCCTTTCGGAAGGGGGGCCACGATCTCGGGCGGGCCCCTTCCTTGCGTGGGGTTTTTATAGATGGAAAAACGGTTTTGGAAGATAAATGGAATTAATCCTTAAAAGAACCGAGACCTAAGTCTCGATGAATATTGTAGAGTCGCCACCCGGCTCAGCTCAACCGGAAAATTTACAATGCAGCTGAACCGGACGAACGACAGCTACACTATCCAGAGATTCGGGTTAGGACAAGTCCCTTATTTCGTGTCTAATTAAAATAAATAGTGGTCAATGTTTTTGAATGGTATTTCAAATTCTAAAGTCAATTTTATTGAAATAAATAGACATACAACGCGCATACAGATTAAAGCAGAATAGCAAATGATTAAATTATTACAACCCGATCGAATAAAAGATAAAAACTCTCAGCCTCACTTTTACAATCGCCTAGAATACACGATTTATCTAGAAAAATACAATTGCCTAGGATACACGATTTAATCTCTTAAGTTACATCCAAAATGAAAATAAAAGAAATTAAAAACTGCAAAATAGAGGGTTAGCATAATATATAACACGCCACAAATAGGACTCAAATAGACAGAATAGGGGACATTAGGAATTGGGGGCATGCATTTAGGGGATAACCGGGTTGGCTCGGCTAGCCGGCCCGGTTAGACCTGGAAAACATTTTGAAACGTCCCTGTATTTTGGTTTTTGTGGGAAAATCATTTTGAAAACAATTTTTCCGATTTACATGCATTTTTACATTTAAGGTGGGTCGGTTTTCGGGAGAACCGAGTCTCCGTCGTGGCATTGTTCTAAATGCAATTTTACTGAAAATTGAATCTAGGGTCGTGAATGCACACAACAATTTGATGATTTTTGGATTTTTCTGAATTTTTATGGATTTTTGGAAATTTTTTAGGATAAAAACGGAAATTCTGATTCTGGAAATAGCGTTACAGTCGTGCGACTGTAACTACAGTCATATGACTGTAAACTACAGTCGTGCGACTGTAACCGTTCCAAAGTCAGAATCTCGCCAAAATCTTATTTGAAGCAAACTGGAAAGAAAATCACCTGGAAATCAAGAACACTCGTACGACTGTAACTACAGCCGTACGACTATTCATCAAACTCAAGAACAGTCGCACGACTGTTCTTGATTTCCAGAAACGAAAAACGCAGAAAATGGATAGAAATAGCACAAACCACACCAATCACCCAGAAAGCTTGTAAAAGAGAGGGGAAAAGGAGTGCTTACCTCTTTGGCGTGCATCTGCCGTAGGATTGACCCCTGGCGTTGATCCAATCCACTAAAATCCGGACTTTTCTCCTTGAGTTAGGGTTTGAGATTTTGGGTCCAAAGAAAACTCCAAATGCTGAGGGATTCTGAGGATGAGTTCTTTCTTTTTTCTTGTTTTCTCTTCTTCTCTTTTTTTTTTTCTATTTTTCCTTTCTTCCTTTTTTCTCCTTCTCCTTCCTTTTTTTTTGTCCCTCTGCTTTTCTCTTTGTTTTTTGTCTGTCCGGCCTCCTCCTTCTTTTTCTCTGCCTTTTTCAGCTTTTAGGATATGGGTTGGCTCACCTACCATAGTCTACAGTCATACGACTGTAGTTTAATTACAGTACGACTGTAGTTAAAGTCGTACGACCATACTTTTTTTTTAAGGAAGTAAAATTCCGGCGCTTACAATCATGTTTAAGTCCTATTTGTGGCGTGCCGTAAATTGTGCTAACCCTCTGTTTTGCAGCTTTTTATTTTTATTTTGGATGTATTTAATAGATTTATCCGTGTATCCTAGGCGATTGTAATTTTTATATAAATCGTGTATTTTAGGCGGTTGTAAAAGTGAGGTCGAGTGTTTTTATCTTTTAATCGATCGGGTTGTAATAATTTGATCATTTACTATTTTATTTTATCTGTATGCACGCTGTATGTTTAACTTAATGCAATAAAATTGACTTTAGAATTTGAAATATCGTCTATGACCATTGGCCATATTTATTTTAATTAGACACGAAATAAGTGACTTGTCCGGACCTAGATCTTTTGATAGTGTAGCGGCGTTCGCCCGGTTCAGCTGCATTATAAATTTTTCGGTTGAGCTGAGCCGGGTGGCGACTCCTACAATATTCATCGAGACTTAGGTCTCGGTTCTTTTAAGATAATTAATTCTATTTTTTTCCAAAACCAATTTTCCCATAATAAAAACCCCACGCGAGGGAGGGGTCCACCCGAAATCGAGGCGCCCCTTCCGAAAGGGAGTCTCGCGTTCAATCGTCCGCTCACACATGGGTTAACTAAGAATTGCACAAAATGGTTTTGCCTTCTCTAGAATTAATTATGTAAGCTTTCTTGGTTTACTTTTCGAAGTATCAAGGTAGTCCCTATAATTTTGAAGTTGATTACATCAAATTTGCCATGGCTATTTTTTGTTTTTGTTTTCATGTTTTTGCTTAAAGGAATCTATATGCTATTTAACACTTTTTTTGTTCTCTAATTTAACTAATGTTAAGTGCTTTGTTTTCAGATTTGAAATTAATATACTTTTCTTTTTATCTCTAAGGGTGTGTTTGTTAGGATGGATGGAAGGGCGAGATGATGGATGACACTGATTAGTTCAGACAAATAAAGGAACAAGTTTGGACACGGATTAGTTTAGACAAATAAAAAGTCTCATCCAGAAGGTTTCTTATAGAAAGTAGTTAGGATTAGTTCTTCAATTTTCCTGACATGAGTGATGTAATTCGTTTTATCTTTTTCTTGACAAGCAATATGCTAATTGAAATTGCCAACATATAGTGCGTGTAATAAGAATATTTGCATTCTGTACTTCCATGTAATCTCCTTTTCCCAACCCTTTTCTTATTAATTTCAACTTATTTTCATCATATGGCTTTTGTCCTTTTCTTATCTATCTTGCACAAAAACAATTTGCAAGTTTTATTGATGCGGTGCTAATTTTTATAGTTTTTCTCTTCCACTTCCCCTTCAAACTCCAAACTTGAATTACATAGAATACAACAATAATAATCTAGAGAAAATTAATATTTAGTCATGCATATTACTGATCTCGTGGTGAAATAATCTAATTGTCATTTTTTCAAAAACTCTCTTAAGTAACAACTTAAAAAAAATTTGACAATTGAATTTTATTTTTCTTAAATCCATTTAAAATAAAAGGTATTTGTTTTTGTTAGAACGAATTATAAAAGTTTATTAGTTACTTTCTAGAACTGGGGTTAATATATTCTTTTTATATTCACAAATTAAAAATTAATTAAATGAATCCGTGCATTGCACGGGGTATTGGCTAGTATAATGTTTAAGATTGTTCACTAAAACCAATAAAATATTAATTAAGTTACTAAAATGACTAGGTTACCTTTAATACTTCTCCCCTAAAACTCTATTTTTCATGCAAAAATTATCTTTCTTCTTAATTATCAAAGCTTAATGTAATATTTTTTGCATTAAATAATGAACCTCTCTTATACTTTTAATATGAGTAAATATGAGAAAACATGATAAAAAATGCATTGGTAATGTAAAGTATCAAATAAAAAAAATGAAAAAACTAAAACATCATATAATAAAAAACGGAGAGAGCACTTAACATTTTGTAATCGTCAGTCCTGTTCACTTTTTAAAATTTCAACATTTTGTCTCATCTTGCAACAACAACTCATGAGGAATTAGAAAATTGAGACTATTGTATCTAGTAGAAATTTTTTTAGTTACATTATCAGACTTTATCTCAATTTATGTTACTTGTCTATTGTATCATCTCAATATATTAAAGGTCGTAACTGTATATTTTTTTCTTAGTGTTTAAAGTTAATAGAGATATCACATTTTCAGTGGAAAGAGATGAATCAGAAAATAAACTTTCATTTAAGAATTGTCTGAATAGTAAAAGGGGAATTTGATCCCAAAGCCCTTTAATAAAAGTTCATTTTTGAATCTCAAATTTTAAATATAAAAGAATCAAACTACATAAAATATATTCCATCGAAAGAAATTAAGAACTACATGAAATATAAATATGTGTCATTTATAAATGTAAAACTAAGTGAATATTTTTTCTGAATATATGTATATTCCATTGAGAAAAGTACAAAAATCAACTTGTAGAATTTCAAAAATGTCCATATGCTTTAAAATCTTCATCTACAAAGGGACATACTTTTTTCACTAAATCGGTTGTTAAATAAGAAAATTTTGGGTCATTTTTTTAAACTTTTTCTACTTTATATATGATGGGGGTGCAAATGTGATGAAAAATTAATTAGAGTTTGGTTTTGAATGTTTGCCACAATAGAAATTATATTATTGCAAAACTTTTAAATTATTGAAGAGCATATAGTTTGAAAAATATACACTACAAAATGGAAACCGGAATCGATAACTCTGTTTCTTTATATTTGGTTAAACGAAATCAAAGCAAGAACGGAAACGGAATCTGAAATGGAAATGATGCGGAAATCAATTGTTATGCATTGCTTGTAAGTTGTAACATGAGGAACTCTAACTCGTTGTTAGGTTTGAAGGTAGTGGGGATTTTTTTGACAATTTCCCACAAATAAATTGTTTTCTTGTTGTGTTCCTCTCCTACAAGTCGTCCTCCCACCTTGTTAACTATCAGTTTTCTTTTTCATTTTGCTTTACAAAATTGTTTTCTTTTTTCTTAATCCAAGGAAAAAAGTGGTCAATTTGTAACGTGAAGGAACCTACAAATCATCTAATAACATACGCATATATATATATATATATATATATATATATATATATATATATATATATATATATAATTGTATTTAAAAAAAATTAATGTATAAATTAAATGCCGAGCTGAATCAAACAAATTTGTAAATAATAATAGCGATTCTAGACTGAAATATATATGTACAAAATTAGTAAATGGTGATTTCAATTTACTTCCATAAGGTTCCATTTTTAATCCCAATTTCCATATTAGAATTAAAACCAAACACAACATTTGTAAATGCCCAAAACATCTAATTTTATTATTTTTAATTAAATAACTTGTCAATTAACTATACATATTACGATATTTTTTTTTAGAAAATATATGTTATATTTTTTTATTTAAAAAAGAAAAGGAAACGGAACATTACTAGAATTACAAGATTTAACAGTTGAAACTTTTAATACTAAAAGTATCTTTACCATAGTTCTAGACAATAATACAAAAGTTGCTACAAATTTCACATAATTTTGTTGTCATTAATCCAAAAGCTTCTTGCTACTTAATGAATAGCGTTAACGTCATTCCATAAACTAAGGTATACCAATCCACAAGGTAAATTGAAGTTCCATTTTGAATTTTGCTAGATTAGCCATTTGGATACTTCCTTATGGTTTTTGCTTTGGGATTTAACATTTCTTACGGTGAAACCCGATTTTAGGCATTTTCAATTTTGTTTTATGAGCTTCTTTTTATATGTAAAGCATTAATAAAGTGAGGGAATCAATACCTTATGTATGTGTGTAAGGAAAAAATCAATGAGGAAGAAATGTAGACGCCTTAATTTTCTTGTGTGAGCCCAAAAGACAAGGAGTAAAGCCCATAACTGTCTCTAATTATTACTGGACCCCCTCCCTTCTTCTCTTCTATTCTCCTGCTATTCAGACCACACTATCAAACCTGTTACCCATTCCCCAACTTGAATCCTGCCGTTCGATTCTATCTAATCAATGACTGATTACATATCCACAAATCATAATCATATACAACTGTGGACCTTGCTACACGGAATCTAACCTCCCCTTTGTCCAAATTCCAATTCGGCTAGCGTATCTTCAATTCTTTCTCTCTATCCAAATGGGGAATGCCCATACAAGAAGCTTTACAGTTACTAATCAATACAATTTTTTTTTTCTAAATTTAATTTGTTTGCGTATAAATACGGTCTTGATCCAGCGTTGAACTTCATCTTCTTTCTTACATCCAGTTTCAGTACAAAATTAGAGACAGAATATGGGCATCAATAGCCTTGTCAACTGTGTTTATATGATCTTGTTCTTTCTGGGATTTCAAGGCTCTGTTGAAGGAAGGTTGTTGTTGCCCAAGAACAAGCCAGACAAAAATAATGCTGCTGCGACAGCTCGTTGGCTGGTTTCCGAGAACTCCTGGGGTGTCTTGAAGTAATGTTTTTCTACCCATCATTTTTCTTTTGCTTTATACTGTTGTTCTTAGAGTATTATTGTTCTTAGATTCTTGGTCTTATGAACTTAAATTAATGATTAGTTGGGTCGATTGATTTGTATTTGTGTATAATTAATGGTAAACGGGTATGATTCTGGTTCTGCTGAACTTAAAATTAGTTAATTGGGTTGATTGAGATTATATACAGTTGTTTAGTACATATGATATCTCATAGGAAGTAATGAATCTTGATTGTTTAGGTTTGTCTTTCGGTTTTGTTATTGTTTCTGGTATTTGGGAAAATTATACTTTATGTTTAACTAATGCTTGTTCTTTGTTCTAAATTTTGCAGTACCATATCATTGGACTTGAAAGGAGCACCTTTTGGGTAAATTTTCTTCTTTCTTTTTTGTTTCTTTCTGTTCTAAAGTTGGAGGTTTACTTTCAAACTAATTTAAGAAGAATTTGACTTTTGTTTCCGGACAAAAGGCATACATCAAAGATGAATGCTTGATTACCTGTTGCCAGATTTTTCGTATTTAGAGTCTGAGCAATTGACAATTGGTCTTATTACAGAATTATGTTGTATAACTTAGTTTTCAGACCAAGAAGCTACATATTTAAGGATTCTTAATTTGGTACCCTTGGCCTTAGGGCATCAAAACTTACAATATTTTTTACTGCAAAGTCTGACATGGCAGTTGCCAATTGGTACCTGTTCTCTATTACCGGGGCTCTTCATTCTCTTTTTTTTTTTTTTTTTTTTTTTGATCTATTCTCATAACTTAACCAAAAAATTTTAACTTTCTTTGTTATCAAAGATTGGAGAGTTTTCTTTTCATTTATGGTCAGAGATGCATTACATGAAACAAACAGATTTTGGAAATTCTTCAGTATATGGATTATATTTAATAAGTCACCAACTCAATTTATAGGATAGCATAAAATTTGGCTTACCTGTTACAGCATCACTATATATACATCTTCCTAATGTTTTGTGTACATAATTAATTCGCTATGGAATTAGAAATGGTCATCTATTAGAGTAAGATTTTAGAATACTGTATTTCGACATCTTTAGTGTTCTCTAAATGAATACAGTTAAAAAAAGTTATTTCATTGGCCTTGATTCCCTTATAGTTGTCATTATAGTTATTTAACATTCCCAAGTTGCAAACTCTAAAATTGCAGCTGTGGGAAATCTCAAGGCTTTTAAAAAAAGGACACCAATGTTTGAAATTACTATTCCCTTACTAGAGTACAGAAAATGAAGATTTTCACATAGCTTCTGCTAGCAATTGCCTGTTGGAATCATCAGCCATCATGCTTTGCACATTGACAGAACTGAACTAGAATTTCTTTGGCACTTTTTTAATGCTACAAGAGAAACATCGTATGTATTTTGTGGTGAACTTGATCTCATGAATCAAAAAGAAAAACAACATCACATATAAGTAAATTAGTAGCTTCTTGTTTTTGGTGATATAGCTGAATTGCTTATGATTTCCTTGTACAATTTCCCACATAGTATTGCCTTGTATTTTAAATGTAGATTTCAGATCATATTTATTTGTCAGCTCTTATTTTGCACTGCAGAAATGTTGTTTCGTTTAGCGATGGGGGTAGCGGCGTGCCATACTTTTATTTGACAACTCTAGATCCAACTGCGAGAGATGCGTTGAAAGACCAGAGGTCTTCACTCACTATCAGCGAATACCCTATTGGAACTTGTGGGAAGACAGACCCTGAGAACCCCACTTGTGCCAAAATTACATTGACTGGAAAGGTATGTTCCAAAATCAATGATCTTTTGTTCTCAATTTGTATTTGCATCAAAACTATTTTGAGAAGAATAGTTTGCCAATAATGCAATTCATACTCTGGATTATCATGTCTTTGTCTGCTAAATTTTATCCTCGAGACATTTTGCATATCATATTCTTTTTGACAACTGAGCTTAATTTTGTGTTGCCTCATTTGATATGTTAGTTGAAGGTACTTGAGAAAAACTCCAAGGAAGCAGAATTCGCTAAAAAGGCCCTCTTTACAAAGCATCCTGAAATGCCAGGTAAGCAGCTTAGCTTAACTAGCTTAATGCTATCGATTCGCATTTAATTAATTACAGTTGTACTCACTAAGATAATCTTCATTTGAATATGACTGGCAGGGTGGCCTCAGGATCACAACTTCATGTTCTTTAGTTTAGACATTGAAGATATATTTCTGATCAATTGGTTTGGTGGTCCAAAGCCTCTCACAATAGATCAGTACTTCCATCCTAAACTGTGAGTAATCAATGAAGGACTTCATGTTTCCCTGATCAATTCGGGTTAGGAGGGGGGGGGGGGGGGGGGGCTGAAAATAAATGTGATAATGGTGATGTGATTTGATCAAGTGAAAAAGCTAATAAAATGAAAATCATTGGTTACAAAATTAATAAATTTAGGTTGACTGATGCATTTTCTTTTGCCTAAACTTGGTCAATGTGAATTACAGGAACAAGATTGGTGCCATTTTCGAATGAGCTTATGATCTTCCTTGTGCTTACTGGATGTTAATAAAAAATGTGCATGATGAATCCATTGTAAATAAGATGATACATTTATGTTGCAACAATTGGCTTATTTCCTTTATTCTATTGTCTGTTGATAATTAGCAGAATTTGTTTGAAATTGTTACGGATGTTCATTTATTTGTCAAATAATATTGACTAAAACTTTTATGTTGATATATGCTATTTACTAAGGGCAACTATCTGCAGTTTCTGCAGACAACTGTGCTTATTGTTTTCCAGTGCATTAAAACATTTTCTGTGATTATATAAAATGTACTTGTATATTTGATTGAATCGTTTCTGACAAATTTTCATGCTTTGATAATGAAGGCAGGATTTATTTTGAATAAGCATCCCAAGTAGAATGAATTAATGAATGGATGGATGGTTCTTCTTCTTTTTTTTTTTTTTTTTTTGTCTTTCAAAAATTACGAATATAGGTTCATGGGTGATCGAATGATCTTGAACATACTAAGTAATACATGTCAAATTTATATTATAAATCAAGTTATTTGTAATGTTATTAAAACAGGAACAGACAACGAACCGATGAGACTACCAATTTGTGGTACGACCAGTTTGAATCGGTAGTTCATTCGGATTTTATTTTTTAAAAAAGATTATTTAATTATAAATATTATCAAGTTGTGGTTCACCCGGTGTGATTTTCTGGTTCAACTATTGGTTAAACTGTTTCGGCCAGTTTTTTACAAAAATTGAAATTTATATAAAATCAATTAGATCTATGGTAATTTCACGGTCGAACCGGCCAATCCAATCCGATTTAATTAACATTGGTTATTTGGTAATGTTGGAGGCAATATATATCTAACAATAAAATTTTACTTGATATGCAAAATTTTTCATATTTGGCTTTTATTTCTTCTATTTTCCTTCTAACTATAATAAACAAAATCCGTTTACCGGAAATTTCACATAACTGTTAAAATCACTAATTTTTTAACCTATAATATTAGAAAGAATAAATTGAAATTTATTTATATTTTGTTTATTAATGTTGCAAGTATAAAAAAACATTGATAATCTAGCCTCCAACTATCCAAGTGACATTTCAAGCAAATGGATTTAGTGAATTTCAACCACAAGGATAATAATATTGTGAAAAGATAATTTACTTTTGCCCAAACTTTTTTCTCTAAAGTGTCTCATATTTTTTCAAGAAATAATAAAATCATATATGCCAGTAAAATTTTGATATTGGGGTGACATTTAAATGAAAAAATTATCAACTATGAAAAATGTATTGTTATTGAATAATGCTTTTCAGTTAATTATGTAGTATTTAATGTCAATCAGAATCAAATTGAGTTCTAATTCGTTGGTTGCAAGAAAATATAACTGTAGAAGTACCTTTTTAGCACTAACATTCAGGCTTCTCAAGATTTCATGCTCAGTGTATATTTTACTTCAACTAATTAACTAAATTATTAGTTTGCAAAAGCTATATTTTGATTGCTCATTCACAACAAGATTAAAGGCATGGCTGAATAACTTGTTTAACGTATGTTTGGGAGAATCACTTAGTATGCCACTGCTCATCTTCTGTCCACTCATTGGAGCATCAAGTTTGGCTTGTATTTCATGTCACGTATCCAGGATTGATGTTAATTAAGTCTTCTGATATTTGCAGAGAAAAACTGGGGGTGTGGTTGTTTGGAGGTCTGGGAGTAAAATAGTGCTTTATAGGGGTGTCAATTATAAGTATCCCTACTTCTTAGATAACACTACAACAAGTGACACCTCTACTACAGTAGAAGAAATAAATGTAGATTATGGGGGTGACAATGTGGGGAGTTGCTCATCTGAAGCAGTTGGTGTAGAGTCTTCTGGATCGAGCACACCCTGTAAAATGGTTGGACCAGCCCTAATAAAAGGTGTCGGTGCCCCAAATAGGGTCTGTTTTCAACTTCCTGGTGAAGCACAACTTGCAGAAGAAGTTGACCATTTGCTGGATGGACTAGGCCCTCGTTTTACTGACTGGTGGGGATATGAGCCGCTTCCTGTTGATGCTGATCTTCTCCCTGCTATTGTTCCTGGGTGCAGAAAGCCCTTCCGACTTCTTCCTTATGGCATCAAATCAAAACTGACTAATGATGAAATGACCACACTAAAGAGGCTAGGACGACCCTTGCCATTTTGCATTAGGTGAGATTGGCTCCTAAATCCACATCTTATATTCTTGTGAATTAATATATGAGAACCTGATTTCTTCTCATATCAGGTAGAAACAGAAAACTTCAAGGGTTGGCTGCTTCAATTGTCAAGCTTTGGGAAAAATGTGAGATTGCTAAAATTGCTGTTAAAAGAGGAGTACAGAATACTAATAGTGAGATGATGGCAGAAGAGTTGAAGGTAAGTCTTGGTGTTTAAGCGTGTTATTTTCTTCCTTCTTTTTTCCTTTGTTTCTCTGCCCCTTTTTCTTTTCAAATACTGATCTCTGCTATGCTTTACGTCAGTTTATGCTTTTAATTTGACGGGTTCTTAAATTTTCCAGTTCTTTCAGGTGTAAATCTATGAGACAGCACTTCTCATAGTTTTGAAATTTTAAGGTATCAACCATATTAGGTGCACTTATTGGAAGAGTCATATTTCCTGAGCATGTCAAATCAGATTGTTACTAACCAAAATTTACCTTCAGTTACACTTACACTGTTTGTTACCTGTATATGCCAGCATCATCAACTTTGCAGGATTGAACTGCTTGGAGATAGTATTTTGGATACTATTAATGCCATTGTTCCTTGTGTTGATAGTCTTCATGCTTCTTATCTCTTATTCACATGCTACCTTAGCTCCTAAACCTTGACAAAGGAAAAAAAAGTTACTCATAGGATGGTAATGGCTCTGCAGTGATTTAATTGTTTGTTAGACTATTATTAGAACAAGAGTCTGGGGTTTAATCCTGTTTCTGGAAATATATGGCACCTAATGCACCACTGTTACCGTACATTTTAACATGTGACAGGTTTAATCTGTTCTTTGGACTTTATGTTGGTTTGAGTTATGATCTCAGTAAAGCAATCAATTTAGGCAATTTGTTCATATTTTATCTATTTTAAGTTCTGTTTCACTATGTTTCACTTCTTTTTACTGAGATAGAATTTTTTTTTTTTTTAATGATATTTGTACTTTGCTTCTCTTACAATGTCAATTCGTCTTCCAGTTGCTTGAATTGTTAGTTTAGAAGTACAAGGTCTTTCTGACTACCTCCATTAACAGTTACCATTTAGTTATTATAGCATACCAAATTTACAGTTACATGCAACTTTCTGATTTTATTGTGTAGAAATTTTACTAGACAGGGAGTTGTGAAGTTAACTGGACAAAATTTCAGCATTAATAAGCTTTAAATAATTTGTTGCAGTGGCTGACTGGAGGAATTCTACTTTCACGGGACAGAGAATTTATTGTACTATATAGGGGAAAGGATTTCCTACCATCTGCCGTTTCTTCTGCAATAGGAAAAAGAAGAAAGCATGCAATTCATGTGGATAGACAGAGGAGAGAACAAAACATATCAAGTGGAACTGCACAGGAGGCTGAGAACACAAAAGACATTAGCATAAATGATGGCTCTAGAGGTGATTGCGGTGTTACCAATGATTATAGTTCTGATCTCTCTAAGCAGAGAAAGCTGGGGCAAAATGAGGCAGCTGTTAAAAGAGCTAGAATCAGATTGGCTATGGTACGATTTTGTGAACGTCCCACTGTGACACTTAGTTAACTCCTATAACTCT
Organism: Euphorbia tirucalli; assembly: GCA_039660915.1. Lineage (NCBI taxonomy): Eukaryota > Viridiplantae > Streptophyta > Magnoliopsida > Malpighiales > Euphorbiaceae > Euphorbia > Euphorbia tirucalli. Next base: position 14,082,590 of record CM077638.1, on the reverse strand, counting down.
TTATATATGATATGTTATGGCAGGTAGTAATCTCCTATCACTCTTTATATATGGTATGTTATGGCAGGCATTAGAAAAGAAAGCGAAAGCCGAGAAACTTGTTGCAGAGTTGGAGAATTCAGCGGTGTCTCAACAACCAGAAAAAGATAAGGAGGGTATTACCAATGAAGAGAGATACATGCTTAGGAAGGTTGGCTTGAAAATGAAGCCCTTCTTATTGTTGGTTGAGTTATGGCTTGATGCAGAGCTTTTTAACATTTAATAAACTGCTATAGAGGTTTATGCTTGTTTTCGAGAGTTATTTGAAGATGTCAAAACATAAGCTCCATCCAGCTTACATCTGATGGACATTTTCTCTTTCCTTGACAGGTAGATGGGGAGTTTTTGATGGTACAGTTGAAAGCATGCACCTTCATTGGAAATATAGGGAGCTTGTTAAGATAATATGTAAAGAAAAAAGCTTAGAAGCTGTTAATGAAGTGGCACATATCTTAGAAGCTGAAAGTGGTGGAGTATTAGTTGCGGTGGAAAGAGTCAGAAAGGGTTATGCTATTGTTGTATATCGTGGAAAGAATTATAAGCGGCCCTCTCGTTTGAGGCCTTCAACGCTCCTGAATAAGAGGGAAGCAATGAAGCGCTCATTAGAGGCACAGCGTCATGAGGTAAAATTTGATCTATGCATCTTCAATTTATGTGTGGCTGCACAGATACTCATTTATTGCACAAGTTGCTGGTGTCTTACTATCAGGGCTACAAAATTGTCCAATTTGGGGTTCATATATTGCTTTCCAGGCTTGTAGTGGGAAGCTTTCATGTCGAAAAAAGGCTGGTATCATTTATGAGCAAGGTCCAGGCACCAGGCTTCTCTTCAACCTGTTAAAGTATTTATTTCACACATTCTTATTTTATCATATGATATTTTGATGCACAGCAAAATAAAGGATGGGGTGTTTCTTGGGTTAGGTTATAGAATTGAATTTTACCATTAAGCAATGGTTGGAGGTTTCTTCTTTTCGCTAGTGCTAAGGAGCCAGCAGCTTGTCTTGTAATCAAGTGATGCATGTTCCTGTCTGTTTAATGTATTACCAATGTGATTATAGCTATTTTCTTTTTCAAGTTTTGATCGTTTGCAATTAACTAGGAAAATGGCTGATGTTATTGTTTTGTTTTATCCGGATGCAGCCTTTGAAACTTGACATTTTGAGGCTTACCAGAAACATTAATGAATTGAAACGTAAGTTGGTGAGCAATCTCTCTATATCATTATTGGCAACTTCTGGTATATTTTTCCACTAATAACATTGTAACTTTGCTTAAATTGGTTTGGTTTGGTTTTTTTTTTTTTTTTTTTTTTTTTGAACCAGACTCGTGAGGAAGATGCCCACAACATGCAGCCACTTGATGAAGTAAGAATTTGGAAGCTTATTCTCTTGCAGATAGATGTGTGCATACAAACACTTGTATGGTTCTATATTTATAGATTTTGGGCCAGTGGTTCACTTGGCTGAATAATAGAGATCATAAATCTTCTCTAATCCCCAAATCCATGTTTTATAGTCAAAGTTATAGCCGCTAGTACATACTCTAGGAGACTCATCTAAAAAGTACATCCATTGTATGCTTGTTTGCCCCAATATATTGTGTCATAATCTAGGTTAAAGAAAATTGATCAACAAGGAGTCTTCTTGACACAAGATATCAGACTCTCAACTGAAATTATAATGATGTCCCATTTCAGTTGTTCCTGCTCACTCTAGGGAGAATGAAGAGTCAAGCTGAATACTACTGAGATGCTAAAAAGAAAAAATGATGTCGGAATTTCTATAATTTCTCTCTTGGTGGTTTGTCTGAGAGCTACTCAAAATTGAAGAGAAAATAAATTCAATACAGGTGCTCATGCCAAACCACATGTTGAGGATAGTGCATTTCAATTCTCTTTGTTCTTATTTGTTTGTTTTAGCATATAAAATTTCTAATTTAGTTTTTGGCTTGATTACTTGCAGACTACAGACAAACATGAAGCTGATTTAAGCTCAACTGATGACTCGCATGCTTCATTAAACAACATACAACCTGATGGATGGACTACTCAAACTGATACACCTTTGTTATCTGATGAGAATGGGATTGGAAAAATCGAACCTCCATTTTCACCTGAAACAGTGAGCAAGGAAACCCACAGAAAACAAACTACTCAAACCGATCCTCCTTTGATATTTGATAGCAATGGGACTGGTAAAACTGAACCTGAGTTTTCATCTGAACCGATGAGCAAGGAAACCAATGCAAAACAGACTACTCAAACTGATTCTCCTTTGCTATTTGGTGGCAATGGCACTGGTAAAACTGAACCTGAGTTTTCATCTGAATCATTGAGCAAGGAAAGCCATATGAATTCATATGCTGCCGTAAATCGTTGAGCTGCTGGCTCAATATCTAATACCTTCACGGTGACTTTTTGTATCTCCTTTATGTGGGTTTCATATTGCATCCTTATACCTTCTGACCTAGTAATTATATGGTGATTTCAGTCCGAGCAAAGGACCGAGCAAAGGAGATTTTCTCCCCTTGGTGATGCTGTTGTTGACAATGATACAATTAGATCAACTTTAGAATCGTCTACTGGTGAGTTGGATGAATCAATTCCAGTTTCCGTGAAAAATTAGAATGAGATGCCTTCCAAGGTTGTTCGTCTTTCTAATAAAGACAGACTTTTGCTACGGAAGCAAGCCCTGAAGATTAAGAAGCGTCCAGTGCTCGCAGTAGGTATTTCTACTTCATTTGTTTATATGGTCTCTTTGGTTGCAGATATTGAACTTAGTAGGTGTCATAGTTAAGAAATCTACAGTTACACATATGTGCACTTTAGGATATTGCTGTTTGAGTTCTTTAAGAAAAATAAAGCGAGTGAATCTAATGAAAATTGCCTTAGCCTTCTTCTAATAGATGCAATTTGCTTTATTATGAACACAGAACTAGTAATAATGACTTTGATGCCCATTATACTTGTCGTAAGGATGTATATGTGCTAAATGGAATGCAATTTCGGATTGCGTTACCTACACCTACTAGGGGTACCCGTGGACTGGTTAGCTAGTCCTTGAGAAAATTTTCAAGTTCAATGTTTAAATCGGATTTTTAACTACTGTTCTAATTATTAGGTTTACTTGATTCTTTTCGGTTAACAAATTTTCAAAAATCTAGTATTCTTATTCCATCTCCTACTAATATCCTGTTTTCTTCCCTTAAATGCTATCTTATTTAATTAGGTTATTAGAAGAAGAGAAATAGATGCTTGTGCTCCCAGTTCACTATTACTGTTGCCTCCCACTCTTCCAACTTTTCTTGCTCTTGAAGTTAAATTTCTATCCTGACTCTAAATTCTTTATTTTTCGGCTGCTACTTACTAGGAAGGAGCAACATTGTCTCTGGTGTTGCAAAACAGATAAAAGTTCGCTTCCAAAAACATCCCCTTTCTATAGTGAATATCAAGGGCAGAGCGAAAGGGACTTCAATCCAGGAAGTGGTTTTCCAGCTGGAGGTCTGTACAGTATCATTTTCGTCTACATATTTTTGACTTAAAAGAATTTGAATAAAGAGTTTCACTTTTGTTTTTTTTAACCTTGCAGCAAGCGACAGGTGCACTACTAGTCTCCCAGGAGCCTACTATACCGGGGCTGGGGAGCATTTGATGAACCTGATGGCAAGGTTAGGAAAAGCGGTGAAGGTTCCAAGATGACATCAGTGGGTGGAGAAGGCATGTACGCCCGTGCAGTGTCTCCTGAGCTCATGGCTGCAATCAGAGCTGAATGTGGACTACTGCAGCGCAACCAGTAACTAAAGCATACTCGATGAAATTTGGTATTGCACCAAAGGTATTACTAAATCCATGAAAATACATAGTTTTATTTAGACGAGAGAATGCAAATGAGAGCATATTCGAGGCTCCCGTCTGCTCTTTATTTATATCTGTATCATTCGATTTTTATAGGAGACAGACTTCATCTCAGATTCATGAGAATTTCAGCGTACCGAAGAGTGTCACATTCTGAATTCAGTAGGAGATGCATCCACCCATGCCCAATTGGTGCCAACGGAAAGAGGAAACATATTGTATGCATTTGGTGGCTGAATATTCTCAAAAAATGAAGTAGCTATGCTCATGCTTTTACTTCTTTCTCACCCATGCTTACATATAGATGATCAATTAAAACGCATCTCATTATGATCAATGGCATAACAATAATCCTCTTTCAATTATCTATTTTTTTCCAGATATACTTGTACTCCTTCGTTGTGCTAATTACGCAATCAATCGATCGATCATGACGAGCCTTGAGAACAATCTCAAATGCTTAGAAAAATGAGCCAAGTAAGATCAATAGTAAGAAGAACAAGTGTTAATGTTTATGTCACAGTCTCATAAATAGATTGGGATTCAGTTGATTCTGATCATATCACTTGGGTGAAGACGAAGGTGAGTCCGCCACTAGCCAACTACTCAAAGGCTTGTGGTCTTTTTATTGAGTTTCTGGTCGATTTTAATCTATTATATTAACCTCGTAGTCAACACACAACTTAAGTGTAAATATCAAAATCAGTTGAAGGTATGTTACACATTTAATCTGCATGTGAATGATATATTTGATATAAATTTCAAACTGTGAAATAATGTTATTTTAGATGTAGATAAATGTTTATAACTAATTGGTTTGTTAATAATGGGATGATCATGTCATATATGTAATTACAATTGATAGATTACTCATGTATTGAATTAAAAGATTACAAGTTCAGTTATTAGAAATTTTGTACAGGCTCTGCCATGGATTTTGCATTTTGAAGACATTTTTTACTCTCTTTGTATTTTTTTTTTTTTTTTGATTCGTTGGTTATATTTAAAATATTTGGATACTAAAATAATTCATGAAAGTGATATAGCAAAATTCAGGAACGAAAGCATTGTGTATAATTTTCTTCCAGTTAATCATGTTTCATCCTGGTTTTTTTTGGTTCCGTTTTTATTCGTTTTATTTATGTTTTTAAACCCTATAGTATGCGTTTTTTTGAGCAGTTTATTTATTAAATGATTCTATTATTATTATTATTATTGTTGTTGTTGTAAGTGGGATGAAACGATTGACTTTGTGAATCTGACATAGTAAGTGGGTGTACAGTATACATAGTAAGTGGGATGAAATGATGACTCTGTGAATCTGACATAGAAAGTGGGGAAGAACGCACAAAAAACCTTGAAAATTTTTCCATTCTGCATCTCTTTCAGCACCAACAGCAATCATCATGGCTTCATCTTCCTCTTCCTCTTCTCCTCCTCCTTCCCATCTCCGTCGCCATCAATATCATCATTGCTTCTTCTTTACTCTTTGTTTGTCCTTTTTCATTATCCCACTTCCTCTCTCTATCCAAATGGGGAATGCCCATACGAGAAGCTGTACAGTTACTAATCAATACAATTTTTTTTTTTTCTAAATTTAATTTGTTTGCGTATAAATACGGTCTTGATCCACCGTTGAACTTATCTTCTTTCTTACATCCAGTTTCAGTACAAAAGTAGAGACAGAATATGGGCATCAATAGCCTTGTCAACTGTGTTTATATGATCTTGTTCTTTCTGGGATTTCAAGGCTCTGTTGAAGGAAGGTTGTTGTTGCTCAAGAACAAGCCAGACAAACATAACGCTGCTGCTACAGCTCGTTGGCTGGTTTCCGAGAACTCCTGGGGTGTCTTGAAGTAATGTTTTTCTACCCATCATTTTTCTTTTGCTTTATACTGTTGTTCTTAGAGTTTTATTGTTCTTAGATTCTTGGTCTTATGAACTTAAATTAATGATTAGTTGGGTTGATTGATTTGTATTTGTGTATAATTAATGGTAACCGGGTATGATTCTGGGTCTGCTGAACTTAAAATTAGTTAATCGGGTTGATTGAGATTATATACAGTTGTTTAGTACATATGATATCTCATAGGAAGTAATGAATCTTGATTATTTAGGTTTGTCTTTCGGTTTTGTTATTGTTTCTGGTATTTGGGAAATTTTAAATACTTTATGTTTAACTAATGCTTGTTATGTGTTCTAAATTTTGCAGTACCATATCATTGGACTTGAAAGGAGCACCTTTTGGGTAAATTTTCTTCTTTCTTTTTTGTTTCTTTCTGTTCTAAAGTTGGAGGTTTACTTTCAAACTAATTTAAGAAGAATTTGACTTTTGTTTCCGGACAAAAGGCATACATCAAAGATGAATGCTTTGATTACCTGTTGCCAGTTTTTTCGTATTTAGAGTCTGAGCAATTAACAATTGGTCTTATTACAGAATTATGTTGTATAACCTAGTTTTCAGACCAAGAAGCTACATATTTAAGGATTCTTAATTTGGTACCCTTGGCCTTAGGGCATCAAAACTTTACAATATTTTTTACTGCAAAGTCTGACATGGCAGTTGCCAATTGGCACCTGTTCTCTATTACCGGGGCTCTTCATTCTCTATCTTGTTTTTTTGTATTTTTAGGATCTATTCTCATAACTTAACCAAAAAATTTTAACTTTCTTTGTTATCAAAGATTGGGAGTAGGGGTGAGCATCGGTCAGTTCGGTAACCGAACCGAACCGAATTGTCGGTTAACCGAACCAAATTATCAGTAATAATTAGAACCGAACCGAACCAAACCAAACAAGGATACAAACCGAACCGAACTGAAATTTTTCGGTTCGGTTATTACCGAAATTTGGTATTTTTACCGAAAATAAATAAAAAAAATATTTGAAATTATTTTTAAGGCAATTAATTGAACCATTATATGTTATTTTTGTAATTAATTGTTATTTAGTCATTTTATATTTTTTAATGAAATATAAAATTCAATTAGGTGAATTAGAATATTACAAACCTAATATAAATATATATTATATATAATAATTCGGTTCGGTTCGGTTAAACCGAATTTTTTTAAAAACCGAACCAAACCGAATACCGAAATATTTACAAAATTGTTACCAAACCAAACAAAAAAAAAATCGATAACCGAACCAAATTTTTTTTTCGGTTTGGTTCGGTATTGGTATTCGGTTTTTCCAAATAGTGCTCACCCCTAATTGGGTGTTTTCTTTTCATTTATGGTCAGAGATGCATTACATGAAACAAACAGATTTTGGAAATTCTTCAGTATATGGATTATATTCAATAAGTCACCAACTCAATTTATAGGATTGCGTAAAATTTGGCTTACCTGTTATAGTATCACTATATATGCTGTTGGGATTTTTCACCAGAAATCACTAGATTAAATGCGGAAGAACGCAGTGATTTTTTCAAATCTGTGTCCAGGAGCAATTGATATGAAAATTGTAAAATCAAAAATTAAACAACAAAGAAAAGATTTCTCACCCGATATATCTCTTCTAGAGATGTCTGCAGAAATCAAACTTGATTCCCTCCACGTTCACGTACACGAACGGCTGTAGAACACGACCATTGCTAGCGTGGAGATCGAATGTGAGAGAGGGATAGGGCTGAAAATTTCGGCTATGTGTTGTCCCTCCTCCCTTAGCCGAATTCTCTCCTAGTTATTAACCTAGGGGGCCGAAATTTTTGACCTAAATTTCGGCCCAATTCCTTCTTTTCTTTTATGCAGGCTTTTTACCTTTTTAAGCCCAGGTCAATGTTAATTCTTTTGGTCCAATTAATTATCAAATTTAATTTTATTCAACATGTATTCTAACATATTAATCCAAATAATATGTTTCATACCTTTAAATTAAAATTAATTTGATCAATTAATTTCACCATATAATTAATTTTGACATTCATAAAATAAAGATACATGTAAATCTATACATGTGAAATATTTTCACCTAGGAAATAATCTCATAAATTAATTCATTGAATTAATTATGATAAGACCAGTGTAAATATTAATTTTATTATTTTTTATCAATCCAATTGATCCTTATAATATAATTAATATAATCCTCTCTCTCTGGTGCGTATACTCCATACAGGTGATCCCTTAAGTCCGTGTTCAGACGTTCAATGTGTACGAGCCTGTAGGCCCATCTTTATGTTGGCAGTGGGCCTATAGCCCACGGACACTGCAGTCCCCAATTAAGATGGAGATGACAGTCCAACTGAAATCATAACCCTGTAGTTTAAACTTGTATATCCCATGTCATAGATATCGGTGTCCAACACAGAGGCATGGATTGATCACCCTCTTTTGTGTCCGGACATTTACTTGATCCCGAATGAACTGATGCTCACAAACAAGTTCCAACTCGTTTGGGTGTGGCTACACTCTTATCCATGGTTTTCAGATCCGGACCGGTTATCGAACCGGTGAAGGGATGGATTCATGGATTTTGGATTAAACCGGAATCAAACCGGATTTAATAAAATATATTAAAATATTAATATATTTTTATTTTTATATTTATAATTTATGAAAATTTGAACATTTTTATTATAATTCTTTAAGTTTAAGCATTTCAAACACAATATAGTAATTAAAAAAACTCAATTTATGAAATATAGTTTTTAGAGTTACAATTAAATGTCAATTTAATTTAAAATAATTTAAAAATACAAATTATATTTTATTTTAATTAAAAACACCTCAAAATAATAACTTAAATTTTATATTCAAATAATTTTTTTTTTAAACAGTCTGGTCGAACCGGAAAACCGGTCGGGTTTACGGTTTTCCAGTTCGATCGGTTGGTCCAACCGAAAGTTGACCGGTTGTTGATCAAAGTGAAAACCGGATAGAAACCGATCAGTCTGACCTCCGGTTCCGGTCGAATCCTGTCCGACCGGCCGGTCCAGTCCGGTTTTCACAACTATGCTCTTATCAGTTGCATTCATTAAGAAGCCGGTGATATCTTTTCAGTGGACTACTGAGTGACATTTTCCGTTTGCATATCCATAGTACTGCCATGCTTAGTGGACATACCCGAACGTACCCATACTTGGCACCCTTTTACAGGCCCTTTAGGCGTACACCAAAGTATGCGACTTCGCATGCGGTACCATCATATGGTCAGGTGGAAGGATCCATACAAGCATTACCCGAGAATCACTTGTAATATTTTACCATATGGATTTCTCGTTTAGTAGATCTATCCAGTACCATGCCCCTTTTGCATGTACCCATTAACTTGGTTGACATCCCATGTCCAATGGCCGGTAAGACACCACCATACAACCAGGTTAATGATAGTCTCTAGTTCCATTCATTCCCATGACTGGAACAGACTACGGATCTCTTTATGGTCATATCGTTCTCCCTATCCATGGTCTTACTGCCAAGTGCATGACACTTGTTAACATGAATATGAATATGTCCATTGGATACTTCATTTTAAAATGCAGCACAAGATATATAATAAATGAATTAATGCCTTTATTTATGACACAAAATATGTATAATACAAGAATCCAATAAATGGACAATACAAATACGAAGTCCAATGCTTCGGGACTAGGGCATATCCAACATGTATATCTTCCTAATGTTTTGTGTACATAATTAATTCGCTATGGAATTAGAAATGGTCATCTATTAAGAGTAAGATTTTAGAATACTGTATTTCGACATCTTTAGTGTTCTCTAAATGAATACAATTAAAAAAGTTACTTCATTGGCCTTGATTCCCTTAGAGTTGTCATAATAGTTATTTAGCATTCCCAAGTTGCAAACTCTAAAATTGCAGCTGTGGCAAATCTGAAGGCTTTTAAAAAAATTACAACAATGTTTGAAATTACTATTCCCTTATTAGAGTGTAGAAAATGAAGAATTTCACATAATTTCTACTAGGGTTTAATTTCACTCATGGTATACCAATTATCTCCCTAATCACAGTTTGGTATACCAACTACCGTTTTCCACACTGTAGTACCCCAATTTCTAGGTAACCTCCCATTGTGGTACATGTGACCTGTTATTACAGGTTAACTGTGCCACGTCAGCACTTTGTTGGGTTTAATTTCACTTATGGTATACCAATTATCTCCCTAATCACAGTTTGGTATACCACTTTATACATATTGTTTCATTTTATTTTTATATAAAAAATAACAAAAATATATAAATAAAAAAATAAAAGAAAAAAATTTGATTTATATATTTCTGTTATTTTAAAAAATAAAAAAAATAAAATGAAACAATACGTATAAAGTGGTATACCAAACTGTTATTAGGGAGATAGTTGTTATACCATAAGTGAAATTAAGCCCAACAAAGTGCTGACGTAGCACAGTTAACCTGCAATAACAGGTCACATGTACCACAATGGGAGGTCACCTAGAAGTTGGGGTACTACAATGTGCAAAACGGTAGTTGGTATACCAAACTGTGATTAGGGAGATAGTTGGTATACCATGAGTGAAATTAACCCTTCTGCTAGCAATTGCCTGTTAGAATCATCAGCCATCATGCTTTGCACATTGACAGAACCGAACTAGAATTTCTTTGGTACTTTTTTTATGCTACAAGAGAAACATCGTATGTATTTTGTGGTGAACTTGATCTCATGAATCAAAAAGAAAAACATCACATATAAGTAAATTAGTAGCTTCTTGTTTTTGGTGATATAGCTGAATTGCTTATGATTTCCTTGTACAATTTCCCACGGAGTATTGCCTTGTATTTTAAATGTAGATTTCAGACCATATTTATTTGTCTGCTCTTATTTTGCACTGCAGAAATGTTGTTTCGTTTAGTGATGGGGGTAGCGGCGTGCCATACTTTTATTTGACAACTCTGGATCCAACTGCGAGAGATGCGTTGAAAGACCAGAGGTCTTCACTCACTATCAGTGAATACCCTATTGGAACTTGTGGGAAGACAGACCCTGAGAACCCCACCTGTGCCAAAACTACATTGACTGGAAAGGTATGTTCCAAAATCAATGATCTTTTGTCCTCAATTTGTATTTGCATCAAAACTATTTTGAGAAGAATAGTTTGCCAATAATGCAATTCATACTCTGGATTATCATGTTCTTTGTCTGCCTAATTTTATCCTCGAGACATTTTGCATATCATATTCTTTTTGACAACTGAGCTTAATTTTGTGTTGCCTCATTCAATATGTTAGTTGAAGGTACTTGAGAAAAACTCCAAGGAAGCAAAATTCGCTAAAAAGGCCCTCTTTACAAAGCATCCTGAAATGCCAGGTAAGCAGCTTAACTTAACTAGCTTAATGCTATCGATTCACATTTAATTAATTACAGTTGTACTTACTCAGATAATCTTCATTTGAATATAATGACTGACAGGGTGGCCTCAGGATCACAACTTCATGTTCTTTAGTTTAGACATTGAAGATATATTTCTGATCAATTGGTTTGGTGGTCCAAAGCCTCTCACAATAGATCAGTACTTCCATCCTAAACTGTGAGTAATCAATGAAGGACTCCATGTTTCCCTGATCAATTCGGGTTAGAAGGGGGGGGGATAAATGTGATAATGGTGCCGTGATTTGATCAAGTGAAAAAGTTCATAAAATGAAAATCATCGGTTACAAAATTAATAAACTTAGGTTGACTGCTGCATTTTCTTTTGCCTAAACTTGGTCAATGTGAATTACAGGAACTAGATTGGTGCCATTTTCGAATGAGCTTATAATTTTCCCTGTGCTTACTGGATGTTAATAAAAAATGTGCATAATGAATCCACTGTAAATAAGATGATACATCTATGTTGCAACAATTGTGTCTTATTTCCTTTATTCTATTGTCTGTTGATAATAAGCAGAATTTGTTTGAAATTGTAACGGATGTTCATTTATTTGTCAAATAATATTGACTAAAACTTTTATGTTGATATATGCTATTTACTAAGGGCAACTATCTGCAGTTTCTGCAGACAACTGTGTTTATTGTTTTCCAGTGCATTAAAACATTTTCTGTGATTATATAACATGTACTGTGATTATATTTGATTGAATCGTTTCTGACAAATTTTCATGCTTTGATAATGAAGGCAGGATTTTATTTTGAATAAGCATCCCAAGTAGAATGAATTAATGAATGGATGGATGGTTTTTTTTGTCTTTCGAAAATTAAGAAAATGGTCAATACAACGGATACAGGTTCATGGGTGATCTAATGATCTTGAACATACTAAGTAATATGTGTCAAATTTATATTATAAATCAAGTTATTTGCAGTGTTATTAAAACTGGACTGGACAGCGAACCGATGAGACTATCAGTTTGTGGTACGATTGGTTTGAATCGATAGTTCATTCGGATTTTTATTTTTTAAAAAAGATTATTTAATTATAAATATTATTTAATTATAAATATTATCAAGTTGTGGTTCAACCGGTCTGATTTTCTAGTTCAACTGTTGGTTAAACTGTTTCGGTCGGTTTTTTACAAGCATTGAAATTTATATAAAATCATCAGATCCATGATAGGTTCACAGTCGAACCGGCCAATCCAATCTGATTTAATAACATTGGTTATTTGGTAATGTCGGAGGCAATGTATATCTAACAATAAAATTTTACTTGTTATGCAAAATTTTTCATATTTGGCTTTTATTTCTTCTATTTTCCTTCTAACTATAATAAACAAAATCCGTCCACCGGAAATTTCTCATAATTGTTAAAATCACTAATTTTTTAACCTATAATATTAGAAGGAATAAATTGAAATTTATTTATATTTTGTTTATTAATGTTGCAAGTATAAAAAATAAAAAAAATTGATAATCTAACGTCCAACTATCCAAGTGACATTTCAAGCAAATGAATTTAGTGAATTTCAACGGATAATAATATTGTGAAAAGATAATTTACTTTTGCCTAAACTTTTTTCTCTAGTGTCTCATTTTTTCAAGAAATAATAAAAATCATATATGCCAGTAAAATTTTGATATTGGAGTGACATTTAGACGAAAAAGTTATCAACTATGCAAAATGTATTGTTATTGAATAATCTTTTTCACCAATGAATATCAGTTTTTCCCTCTTTTTTTTCTGACTCTTAGTTAATTGTGCAGTATTCAATGTCAATGAGAATCAAATTCTGAATATCCCATTTGAACAAAAATATAATTCTACATTTTTTTTACTATGTAAATTTCATATTGGGTCCTCAATTTGGAAAAATATCAATATTGTTAAGTCAAAATCAAATTAAAAGCACTTATAAATTAACAAGGAATTCAATTAAAAAAAAGGTGATATGAAAAAAAAAATCTTCATCACGCACTAGTCACGTGACTAAAGGTAGTTTATCAGCAGCTAAGCCAACGTCCACTTCTCAGGTCCTCTCATCTTCACCATCTTCTTTCTCTGCCTTATGGAATGAAATGCTGCTTTCTCTTCACCACCTACAGCGTTTCCCTCCACCAAAACCCCTTCAAAACCCTTCTTCTCCTCTCTTCCCAACTCCCAAAACCCTAATCCATCAATACCCAACAAACCCTTTTCATTCATCCATCCGCTTTTCCGCATCCGCTTCCAACTCCCAGACCCTCCCTCACTCTGCTATCCAACGTATTGCTGATAAGCTCCGCTCTCTCGGGATCACTGAACAAACTCCTAAACCACAAAACGCTGATACTGACACTGAATCAAAAACAGTTGGAGAAATCTTTATTCCTCTTCCCAATCAATTGTCTAAGCACCGGGTCGGGCATACGTTGGACCCCAGCTGGAGCACGCCGGAAAACCCAGTTCCGAAACCCGGGTCAGGGAATGCGATAGTGAGGTATCATGAGTTGAGGGAGGAGGTGAAGAAAGAGAGAGAAGCCAAGAAGAGAGAGCCCAAGGCTCCAACTTTAGCTGAATTGAATTTATCTAGGGATGAGCTCCGGAGGCTGAGGAGAATTGGGATTGATGAGAAGAGGAAATTGAAGGTAGGAAAAGCGGGGATCACAGAAGGAATTGTGAATGGAATTCATGAGAGGTGGAGGAGAGAAGAAGTGGTTAAGATTGTTTGTGAGGATATATGCCGGATGAACATGAAAAGGACTCATGATTTGTTGGAGGTTAGAATCATTAGCTTTTCTTTTCTTCTTTTCCTTTTTAAAAAAATAAATAAAAATAAAATTGAGTTGTAATTCATTGGTTGCAAGAAAATATAACTGTAGCAGTACCTTTTTAGCACTAACATTCAGGCTTCTAAGATTTCACGCTCAATGTATATTTTACTCCAACTAATTAACTAAATTATTAGTTTACAAAAGCTATATTTTGATTACTCATTCACAACAAGGTTAAAGGCATGGCTGAATAACTTGTTTAACTTATGTTTGGGAGAATCACTTAGTATGCCATTACTCATCTTCTGTGCACTCATTGGAGCATCAAGTTTGGCTTGTATTTCATGTCACATATCCAGGATTGATATTAATTAAGTCTTCTGATATTTGCAGAGAAAAACTGGGGGTGTGGTTGTTTGGAGGTCTGGTAGTAAAATAGTGCTTTATAGGGGTGTCAATTATAAGTATCCCTACTTCTTAGATAACACTACAACAAGTGACACCTCTACTACTGCAGAAGAAATAATTGTAGATTATGGGGGTGACAATGTGGGGAGTTGCTCATCTGAAGCAGTTGGTGTAGAGTCTTCTGGATCGAGCACACCCCGTAAAATGGTTGGACCAGCAATAATAAAAGGTGTCGGTGCCCCAAATAGGGTCCGTTTTCAACTTCCTGGTGAAGCACAACTTGCAGAAGAAGTTGACCGTTTGCTGGATGGACTAGGCCCTCGTTTTACTGACTGGTGGGGATATGAGCCGCTTCCTGTTGATGCTGATCTTCTCCCTGCTATTGTTCCTCGGTATAGAAAACCCTTCCGACTTCTTCCTTATGGCATCAAATCAAAACTGACTAATGATGAAATGACCACACTAAAGAGGCTAGGACGACCGTTGCCTTGCCATTTTGCATTAGGTGAGATTGGCTTCTAAATCCACATCTTATATTCTTGTGAATTAATATATGAGAACCTGATTTCTTCTCATATCAGGTAGAAATAGAAAACTTCAAGGGTTGGCTGCTTCAATTGTCAAGCTTTGGGAAAAATGTGAGATTGCTAAAATTGCTGTTAAAAGAGGAGTACAGAATACTAATAGTGAGATGATGGCAGAAGAGTTGAAGGTAAGTCTAGGTGTTTAAGTGTGTTAATTTCTTCCTTCTTTTTTCCTTTGCTTCTCTGCCCCTTTTTCTTTTCAAATATTGATCTCTGCTATGCTTTACGTCAGTTTATGCTTTTAATTTGACGGGTACTTAAATTTTCCAGTTCTTTTAGGTGTAAATCTATGAGACAGCACTTCTCATAGTTTTGAAATTTTAAGGTATTAACCATATTAGGTGCACTTATTGGAAGAGTCATATATCCTGAGCATGTCAAATCAGATTGTTACTAACCAAAATTTACCTTCAGTTACACTTACACTGTTTGTTACCTGTATATGCCAGCATCATCAACTTTGCAGGATTGAACTGCTTGGAGATAGTATTTTGGATAATATTAATGCCATTGTTCCTTGTGTTGATAGTCTTCATGCTTCTTATCTCTTATTCACATGCTACCTTAGCTCCTAAACCTTGACAAAGAAAAAAAAGTTACTCATAAGATGGTAATGGCTCTGCAGTGATTTAATTGTTTGTTAGACTATTATTAGAACAAGAGTCTGGGGTTTAATCCTGTTTCTGCAAATATGTGGCACCTAATGCACCACTGTTACCGTACATTTTAACATGTCACAGGTTTAATCTGTTCTTTGGACTTTATGTTGGTTTAAGTTATGATCTCAGTAAAGCAATCAATTTAGGCAATTTGTTCATATTTTATCTATTTTAAGTTCTGTTTCACTATGTTTCACTTCTTTTTACTGAGATAGAATTTTTTTTTTAATGATATTTGTACTTTGCTTCTCTTACTATGTCAATTCGTCTTCCAGTTGCTTGAATTGTTAGTTTAGAAGTACAAGTTCTTGCTGACTACCTCCATTAACAGTTACCATTTAGTTATTATAGCATACCAAATTAACAGTTACATGCAACTTTCTGATTTTATTGTGTAGAAATTTTACTAGACAGAGAGTTGTGAAGTTAACTGGACAAAATTTCAGCATTATTAAGCTGTAAATAATTTGTTGCAGTGGCTGACTGGAGGAATTCTACTTTCACGGGACAGAGAATTTATTGTACTATATAGGGGAAAGGATTTCCTACCATCTGCTGTTTCTTCTGCAATAGGAGAAAGAAGAAAGTATGCAATTCATGTGGATAGACAGAGGAGAGAACAAAACATATCAAGTGGAACTGCACAGGAGGCTGAGAACACAAAAGACATTAGCATAAATGATGGATCTAGAGGTGATTTCGGTGTTACCAATGATTATAGTTCTGATCTCTCTAAGCAGAGAAAGCTGGGGCAAAATGAGGCAGCTGTTAAAAGAACTAGCATCAGATTGGCTATGGTACGCTTTTGTGAATGTCCCACTGTGACACTTAGTTAACTCCTATCGCTCTTTATATATGGTATGTTATGGCAGGCATTAGAAAAGAAAGCGAAAGCCGAGAAACTTCTTGCAGAGTTGGAGAATTCAGCGGTTTCTCAACAACCAGAAAAAGATAAGGAGGGTATTACCAATGAAGAGAGATACATGCTTAGGAAGGTTGGCTTGAAAATGAAGCCCTTCTTATTGTTGGGTGAGTTATGGCTTGATGCAGAGCTTTTTAACATTTAATAAACTGCTATAGAGGTTTATGTTTGTTTTCAAGAGTTATTTGAAGATGTCAAAACATAAGCTCCATCCAGTTTACATCTGATGGGCATTTTCTCTTTCCTTTACAGGTAGACGGGGAGTTTTTGATGGTACAGTTGAAAACATGCACCTTCATTGGAAATATAGGGAGCTTGTTAAGATAATATGTAAAGAAAAAAGCTTAGAAGCTGTTAATGAAGTGGCACATATCTTAGAAGCTGAAAGTGGTGGAGTATTAGTTGCGGTGGAAAGAGTCAGAAAGGGTTATGCTATTGTTGTATATCGTGGAAAGAATTATAAGCGGCCCTCTCGTTTGAGGCCTTCAACACTCCTGAATAAGAGGGAAGCAATGAAGCGCTCATTAGAGGCACAGCGTCATCAGGTAAAATTTGATCTATGCATCTTCAATTTATGTGTGGCTGCACAGATACTCATTTATTGCACAAGTTGCTGGTGTCTTACTATCAGGGCTACAAAATTGTCCAATTTGGGGTTCGTATATTGCTTTCCAGGCTTGTAGTGGGAAGCTTTCATGTCGAAAAAAGGCTGGTATCATTTATGAGCAAGGTCCAGGAACCAGGCTTCTCTTCAACCTGTTAAAGTATTTATTGCACACATTCTTATTTTATCATATGATATTTCGATGCACAGAAAAATAAAGGATGGGGTGTTTCTTGGGTTAGGTTATAGAATTGAATTTTACCATTAAGCAATGGTTGGAGGTTTCTTCTTTTCGCTAGTGCTAAGGAGTTAGTAGCTTTGTCTTGTAATCAAGTGATGCATGTTCCTGTCTGTTTAATGTATTACCAATGTGATTATAGCTATTTTCTTTTTCAAGTTTTGATCGTTTGCAATTAACTAGGTAAATGGCTGATTTTATTGTTTTGTTTTATCTGGATGCAGTCTTTGAAACTTGACATTTTGAGGCTTACCAGAAACATTAATGAATTGAAACATAAGTTGGTGAGCAATCTCTCTATATCATTATTGGCAACTTCTGGTATCTTTTTCCACTAATAACATTGTAACTTTGCTTAAATTGGTTTGGTTTTGTTTTTATTTTATTTTATTTTATTTTATTTTGTTTTATTTTATTTTATTTTTATTTTTTTGAACCAGACTCGTGAGGAAGATGCCCACAACATGCAGCCACTTGATGAAGTAAGAATTTGGAAGCTTATTCTCTTGCAGATAGATGTGTGCATACAAACACTTGTATGGTTCTGTATGTATAGATTTTGGTCCAGTGGTTCACTTGGCTGAATAATAGAGGTCATAAATCTTCTCTAATCCCCAAATCCATGTTTTATAGTCAAAGTTATAGCCGCTAGTACATACTCTAGGAGACTCATCTAAAAAGTACATCCATTGAATGCTTGTTTGCCCCAATATATTGTGTCATAATCTAGGTTAAAGAAAATTGATCAACAAGGAGTCTTCTTGACACAAGATATCAGACTCTCAACTAAAATTATACTGATGTCCCATTTCAGTTGTTCCTTCTCACTCTAGGGAGAATGAAGAGTCAAGCTGAATACCACTGAGATGCTAAAAAGAAAAAATGATGTCAGAATTTCTATAATTTCTTTCTCTTGGTGGTTTGTCTGAGAGCTACTCAAAATTGAAGAGAAAATAAATTGAATACAGGTGCTCATGCCAAACCACATGTTGAGGATAGTGCATTTCAGTTCTCTTTGTTCTTGTTTATTTGTTTTAGCATATAAAATTTCTAATTTACTTTTTGGCTTGATTACTTGCAGACTACAGACAAACATGAAGCTGATTTAAGCTCAACTGATGACTCGCATGCTTCATTAAACAACATACAACCTGATGGATGGACTACTCAAACTGATACACCTTTGTTATCTGATGAGAATGGGATTGGAAAAATCGAACCTCCATTTTCACCTGAAACAGTGAGCAAGGAAACCCACACAAAACAGACTACTCAAACCGATCCTCCTTTGATATTTGATAGCAATGGGACTGGTAAAACTGAACCTGAGTTTTCATCTGAACCGATGAGCAAGGAAACCAATGCAAAACAGACTACTCAAACCGATTCTCCTTTGCTATTTGGTGGCAATGGCACTGGTAAAACTGAACCTGAGTTTTCATCTGAATCAGTGAGCAAGGAAAGCCATATGAATTCATATGCTCCCGTAAATCGTGGAGTTGCTGGCTCAGCATCTAGTACCTTCACGGTGACTTTTTGTATCTCCTTTATGTTGGTTTTATATTGCATCCTTATACCTTCTGACCTAGTAATTATATGGTGATTTCAGTCCGAGCAAAGGAGATTTTCTCCCCTTGGTGATGCTGTTGTTGACAATGATACAATTAGATCAACTTTAGAATCATCTGCTGGTGAGTTGGATGTATCAATTCCAGTTTCCATGAAAAAGGAGAATGACATGCCTTCCAAGGTTGTTCGTCTTTCTAATAAAGACAGACTTTTGCTACGGAAGCAAGCCCTGAAGATTAAGAAGCGTCCAGTGCTCGCAGTAGGTATTTCTACTTCCTTTATTTCTGGTCTTTTACTTTTATCATTTGTATATATAGTCTCTTTGGTTGCAGATATTGAACTTAGTAGGTGTCATAGTTAAGAAATCTACAGTTACACATATGTGCACTTTAGGATATTGCTGTTTGAGTTCTCTAAGAAAAATAAAGCGTGTGAATCTAATGAAAATTGCCTTAGCCTTCTTCTAATAGATGCAGTTTGCTTTATTATGAACACAGAACTAGTAATAATGACTTTGATGCCCATTATACTTGTCGTAAGGATGTATATGTGCTAAATGGAATGCAATTTCGGATTGCGTTACCTACACCTACTAGGGGTACCCGTGGACTGGTTAGCTAGTCCTTGAGAAAATTTTCAAGTTCAATGTTTAAATCGGATTTTTAACTACTGTTCTAATTATTAGGTTTACTTAATTCTTTTCGGTTAACAAATTTTCAAAAATTTAGTATTCTTATTCCATCTCCTACTAATATCCTGTTTTCTTCCCTTAAATGCTATCTTATTTAATTAGGTTATTAGAAGAAGAGAAATAGATGCTTGTGCTCCCAGTTCACTATTACCATTGCCTCCCACTCTTCCAACTTTTCTTGCTCTTGAAGTTAAATTTCTATCCTGACTCTAAATTCTTTATTTTTCGGCTGCTACTTACTAGGAAGGAGCAACATTGTCTCTGGTGTTGCAAAACAGATAAAAGTTCACTTCCAAAAACATCCCCTTGCTATAGTGAATATCAAGGGCAGAGCGAAAGGGACTTCAATCCAGGAAGTGGTTTTCCAGCTGGAGGTCTGTACAGTATCATTTTCGTCTATATATTTTTGACTTAAAAGAATTTGAATAAAAAGTTTCACTTTTGTTTTTTTAACCTTGCAGCAAGCGACAGGTGCAATACTAGTCTCCCAGGAGCCTAGCAAGGTCATACTATACCGGGGCTGGGGAGCATTTGATGAACCTGATGGCAAGGTTAGGAAAAGCGGCGAAGGTTCCATGA
Organism: Euphorbia tirucalli; assembly: GCA_039660915.1. Taxonomy (NCBI): domain Eukaryota; kingdom Viridiplantae; phylum Streptophyta; class Magnoliopsida; order Malpighiales; family Euphorbiaceae; genus Euphorbia; species Euphorbia tirucalli. Next base: position 14,062,328 of record CM077638.1, on the reverse strand, counting down.
AGACATCAGTGGGTGGAGAAGGCATGTCCGCCCGTGCTGTGTCTCCTGAGCTCATGGCTGCAATCAGAGCTGAATGTGGACTACTGCAGCGCAACCAGTAACTAAAGCATACTCGATGAAATTTGGTATTGCACCAAAGGTATTACTAAATCCATGACGATACATAGTTTTATTTAGACTAGAGAATGCAAATGAGAGCATATTCGAGGCTCCCGTCTGCTCTTTATTTATATCTTTATCATTCGATTTTTATAGGAGACAGACTTCATCTCAGATTCATGAGAATTTCAGCATACCGAAGAGTCTCACATTCTGAATTTAGTAGGAGATGCATCCACCCATGCCCAATTAGTGCCAACGGACAGAGGAAACATATTGTATGCATTTGGTGGCTGAATATTCTCAAAAAATGAACTAGCTATGCTCATGCTTTTACATTTTTCTCACCCATGCTTACCTATAGATGATCAATTAAAACTCATGGCATTATGATCAATGGCATAACAATAATCCTCTTTCAATTATCTATTTTTTTTCAGATATAAATGTTACTCCTTTGTTGTGATAATTAACTAATCAATCGATCGATCATGAAGAGCCTTGAGAACAATCTCAAATGCTTAGAAAAATGAGCCGAGTAAGATCAATAGGAAGAAGAACAAGTGTTAATGTTTATGTCACAGTTTCATAAATAGATTGGGATTCAGTTGATTCTAATTATATCACTTGGGTCAAGACGAAGGTGAGTCCGCCACTAGCCAACTACTCAAAGGCTTGTGGTCTTTCTATTGAGTTTCTGGTCGATTTTAATCAATTATAATCACATATTAACTTCGTAGTCAACACGCAACTTAAGTGTAAATATCAAAATCAGTTAAAGGTATGTTACACGTTTAATCTGCATGTGAATGAATATATCTGGTATAAATTTCAAACTGTGAAATAATTTTATTTTGGATGTAGATAAATGTTTATAACTAATTGGTTTGTTAATAAAGGGATGATCATGTCATATATGAAACTATAATTGATAGATTACTCATGTATTGAATTAAAAGATTACAGGATTAGTAATTAGAAATTTTGTACAGGCTCTGCCATGGACATTTATTACTCTCTTTGTTTTTTTTATTTTTTATTTTATATATATATATATATATATTCGTTGTTTTTATTCGTTTTATTTATGGTTTTAAACCCTATGGTATGCGTTTTTTTTTTTATCCTTTTTTACGTATATGTTTGTAACCCTTATAAATATTTTACATGTTATAAACTCCACAATTCTTACTTTATGAAATCAAATTGAAAGCCTTCTAAGGTGCGTAGTATCCTCAAATTTGGACATTTTTTGAACCAACACATTTGGATTGTAATTGGCCAATGGGAATTCTTGGAATAAGGAGTATCTCATTTTCTGAGATGGCAGAATCTTCATCACCATTTTGGCTAAAGATTCCCCTCATCCAGCTGTTTGTCAATGGAAATTTGTGAAGAAATATGGGACAAAAGTAGGTATGTACATGGGGTAGAGATTGGGCAAGGAATGGTTCTCCTGTCCCTATCTCTATCCCATGAATTTTAAGAAATCTCTTTCTGAGTTTCTGTATTTATCGGCAAAAATTTCTCTCCATTCCCACCCTATTGGATCTCATGGAGATTTATTTTTATTTTTATTTTTATATTTTCATAATATCAACCAGAAATTAAATTTTTACAATAAATATATCAAATTAATTAAAGAAAAATCATAATCTTTCAATATTTAAACTTAACACAAATAATATATCTTAATTTTTTTAATTAGAATTATAATTAAACTACTTAACTATTAAACTAATATTAATATTTAAAAAATAAAATAAAATAGGATTTTGGGGACCGGGAATCCGCGAAGAATTCACTGTACAATATTAGAATGGAGTTGAAAAAAAATTGAATAATTTATTTTTATAATTGGTAAAATTGATAAGCTTATTTCTGTAGCTTATACTAATCTTAACTTAAAAGAACACAAGTCAAATATATAAATATTATTTATAAAAGCTAAGATTTATTGAGTGGAAAAATTTTGTAGCACTTTTCCTTCCAGTTAAAATTTATTATCAATGGTGAGGTTTTTTTTTTTTTTTTGGCAATAAAGTTTTCCCTAGCCATGACTGAATATCCAGGCCACCTCTGAATAATTTTTTTTTTTAAAGTGGTGCCTAAAATTGAGGGAGTATTACTCCTATAGAACATAGAAGAATGTAATTAGAAGCCCAAAAAAGGGGAAGAGTACAGGCAGTAGAGCCATCTATCTACCCCAAATAAAATAATATTATAGTAGCAAAAGAAAAGCATAGGGTTTGATGGATGAAATGATGACTTTGTGAATCTGACATAGTAAGTGGGGGAGAATGCACAAAAAACCTTGAAAAATTTTCCACTCTGCATCTCTTTCAGCACCAACAGCAATCATCATGTCTTCCTTTTCCTCTTCTCCTCCTCCTCCTTCCCATCTCCATCGCCATCATCATCATCATTGCTTCTTCTTTCCTCTTTCTTTGTCCTTTTTCATTATCCCACTTCCTCTCATCATTACCATCTCCACAAAAAGGAAAAAGAAGAAAAAACTTCTTTTTTACTCCAAACATCGATAATCCTAATTAACGTCTCTCCCTTGTTCTTGTTGTCCACCCAAAAGTTTCCTTTGGAGAACTAAAAGGGGAATCAAGCTTCTTGGTCCGATCCGATCCATCCATCTCTTTTATTATAATCTTAGCTACCTAGGGTTTTTGTGTTCACTTTTTTCTACTTTTTGTTCAATATCAAGATCCATCTTCTTATGTAATATTAATCTTGGTAAGTGTTTCTTAATTTCTAGCTCTTTAATTAGATTATGTGTAAGATCTTCAATCAGTACTTTTATCACGAAATGAAATATGAATCAAAATATCTTCCTCCCCATATACGTTTACGTGTTGTGTTGTTCTTCTTCTTCTTCTTCTTTTTCCTTTTGTTATTATGTTTCTGAGTAAGTATCTCTTTTAATCAATCAGATCTATTGGATATTCGTCTTGATCAACATAGCCTAGGGCTTTATATTTTCTAATTTTAGTGTATTTATTTATGCTACTTGTTTATATTTAAACAATATCTCACGATATTTTTTTTTTCCCCTTTTTTTGCACTTCTTATTTCTTTCTAGACATGCATGTACTTAAATTTGGGATAATACTTCATGATGAACTCGTTAATAGTGTTCTAATTACTGTGATCCGTTAATTAATTTATCAAGAAATTAATCAAAATATCTTATAAAATTATGTATTGAAAATGGTTAACAGTGTTTAATTGTTAAAATATATTACTATCATCTCCCTCGTTTATGATTGTATTATCTTGTTGGTGAATGCTATGAATCATGTCTTCAAAATCATTCGTTAGATTTTGACACTGTAGGTATTTGAATTCACAAAAACCATTAATTATCTGTGAATCTGTTAATACTTTTTAGCATATGGCTTCGGCGGACTGTTGAAACTTAATTAATCAATAGGAGTTGAGGTGTGTATAAATCTGCTTTTGTTAAATCTGTCTTGTCATTTTGGGTTTAGGGATTTGTTTAACACCTTTTTCATTAATTATAAATCCTGAAGCAAACAGTTCGAAGTCAGGTCTTTGGGCCATGCCATGAGCAGTGCAGGGAGCTTTTAATCCAGAATAGTTACTATAAATTTATGGGTTTTTTTGGGGAACATAATGGGACTTGCATATCACATATTGTATGGCTTCATTGATTAAATAGAACACGTGCAAAGTCTGCAGGCAGTATGATTGTGTTTCGGATATATTAATTACATATCATCATCAGCTTAGTCTTTCTGCGACAAATAACTTTCCCTTTTTATTTATCTTTCATATATAGGTTGAGGTTTAATATATCATCAATTTTCTTATATTATCTTTCTTTAATTTTAAATTAACTATAGGACTTTATATTAATTATGTTTGATTTTGAACACATAATTATGATTTTTTATAATACATATATTATACTGTTTATTTTGATTTTTAGATTTTGATAATTAAACGATAAATTGTTTAGGAAATTTATAAAATGACTTTTTACATAAATACTTACCTTTTGGCACCATCTAACTTTTTTACCGACAAAAGAAAAGTTTGCATAAATATATTTAAAACTTTCCAAAATTTCAAAAATACCTAAAACAGAAAATTTATGTTTTACGTGATTCTTTTGCAGTAAACCACCAGACCAAAAAATCATAATCTCTAAAATACGCACATTCTCAGAAACCTTCCAAATTCAAAAACCTCCCAAACGTGCCAATCTCAGAAATCACAAAACATCAATATCGATCAGAGAAGCAAAACTCAATCAATCAGAATCGCAAAACATAATCGATTACTGCAAACAAATACAGCAATTCAATCGATCACAGCAAACAAACACAACAATTTAATCGATCACAGAGATATGCAAAAAATCGCGATTCTACTCTATCATAACGAAACTTGGACTGAAGATTACAGATTCATCAACAACAAAGTAAGTGGCGTCCCAGTACCAACAACATCAACATTCAATGACTCCAACCGAACTATCAAAGGAAACATCAAGATCGATCAACAAAAAGAAGATTTAAAAATCCAATTCCAGGTAACAGAAGGATATCCGCCAATGGAAATAATGAACGACATATCCATTAGATTCTATTTACAACTAAAGAGTGCGAGCAACATCCTAATGGAGTATCCACTATGCATAACAACAATTCAGCGAGAAATAGAAGATGAATAAGGTAAAATCATCACAATATCTCATAAAGTTTAATCAGTTTATCACAAAGTATAACAAAGGTATAATGTGTATCAAAAGGTATAACTAAGGTATAATTATTGTATAACTAAAGTATAATCAGTGTTTCAGAAGGTATAACTAAGGTATAATCACTATAATAATGTATATTAAGGTATAACTAATGTATAATTCGAGTATAACCAAGGTATAATTATTGAATCACAAACTATAAGTAAAGTATAACCATTGTTTTAGAAAGTATAACTAAGTTATAATCACTATAATAGTGTATCTTAAGGTATAACTAATGTATAATTCAGTATAACTAAGGTATAATTAATATATAACAAAGCATAACTAAGACATATTATGTATCAAAAGGTATAATTAGTGTATCATAACCTAAAACTCAAGTATAAATCAATTTTTCAGAAAGTATAAATAAGGTATAATCACTATAATAGTGAATCTTAAGGTATAACTAATGTATAATTCAGGTATAACTAAGTTATAACCAATGTAATATTGAATCTTAATGTATAACTAAGGTATAATTACTGTATTAGAAAGTATAACTAAGGTATAATCACTATAACAGTGTATCTTAAGGTATATCTAATGTATAATTCAAGTATAATTAATATATAATTCAGGTTCAACTAAGTTATAATCAATGTAGAAGTGTAACTTAATGTATAACTAAGGTATAATCACTATAACACTATATCTTAATGTATAACTAATGTATAATTCAGGTATAACGAAGTTATAATCAATAAAAATAGTGTATCTTAATGTATAACTAACGTATAATTAATGTAATTACTATAATAGTATATCTTAAGGTATAACTAATGTATAATTCAGGTATAAATAGTGTATAACTAGTGTATAACAATTTTACAAAAAAAGTATAAACAATGTATCATAATGTATAAGGTATCACATTTGTATCACAAAGTATAAATAAGGTATAATCTATGTATAATCTGATATGTAACATTTTGTGTGTGTGTGTGTGTGTGTGTATATAATAGGAAATGAAGAAAAGGATCACAACAGTAACATGAAAGAATCTGTGTACCAAATATAGTACAACCAGTACAACACAGAAGCAGAAGATGAAGAAGATGACCATGTAGCTTACATAAGAAACATAGCAAAAAGAACAATAGAAGAAACATATGCACAAAACAAGCAAGCACAATTACAGGAGGAGAAGAAGACAATGAAATAACAGATGCCAATGTTGACTACATACAAGCTATACAAATCTATACAAACAAAAAGACACTCAAAGAAGCAATTAGTCTCTATGCAATAAGAAAAAATTTCCAATTCAAGGTTCAAAAATCCTGTCCAAAACAGTACTTCTTGCAGTGCATCGATGAACAGTGTACATGGAGATTCAATGCATCAAGGAAAAAAATTACAAAAATATTTATAATAAGAAAGTATGATGAAAAGAACACATCAACATCGATGACAGGAATGGTGATAAAAGACAGGTTATAAAGGCACTTATAGCAAGCATCATCAAGCACAAATACATCAGACTGAAAAGAATATACACAACAAAAAATATAGTATATGACATGAAAGAACAAATAGGGGCAGAAATCAATTACCAAAAAGCCTGGCGTTCAAAAGAAGAAGCACTCAAAATAATCAGAGGTTCACCATCTGAATCATACAACATGCTACCAAGCTAACTCTATATACTGCAAAAAAAACAAACCTAGGAACAATAATTAGTCTGGAAACAAAAGAAAACAGATTTTTATACCTATTTGTAGCAATGCAAGCTTCAATACAAGGATGGAAACATTGCAAACCAGTTGTTGTTGTTGATGCCACATTCCTCAGAACATGTTACAGTGGAACGCTCATATCAGCCTGCACGTAAGATGCTTCAGGTAAAAAGAAAAAAAGAAAAAAAGAAAAACTATAATATTGTTATCTTTTGATACTATAATTAAAGTATAACTAAGGTATAATGATTGTAAAAGTATATCCTAAGGTATAACTAAGGTATACTTAACGTATAATTAAGGTATAACTAATATATAACTAAGGTATAATGATTGTTAAAGTGTATCTTAAGATATAACAAAGGTATAATTAAGGTATAACCAATATAATAAAGTATCTTAATATATAAATAAAGTATATTTAATGTATAACTAAGTTATAACGACTGTAATACTGTATCTTAAATGTATAACTAAATTATAACTAAGGTATAAAATATTGTAACTAAAATATAAGTAAAGTATAAGCAAAATATTGTGTCTTAAGTTATAATTAAATACACTATTACAGTAATTATACCTTATTTATACCTTAATTATACCTTAAGATACACTGTTACAGTGATTATATATTATTTATACCTTAAGATTCACTTTTACCTTATTTTTACCTTATTTATACCTTAATATTCACTTTTACATAAATTATAACTTACTTATACCTTAGTTATAACTTATTTATACCTTAAGATTCACTTTTACAAAAATTATAACTTACTTATACCTTAGTTATACCTTATTTATACCTTAAGTTTCACTTTTACAAAAATTATACCTTAGTTATACCTTAAGATACACTGTTACAGTGATTATACCTTAGTTATACCTTAAGATACATTGTTACAGTCATTATACCTTAGTTATACCTTAATTATACCTTAATAATCATTGTATTAGTGTATAAATAAGGTATAATTAAGGTATAATGACTAAAATAGTAGTCATGATACCTTGATACACTAATACAATGCTTATACCTTAGTTATACATTAATTATACCTTAGTTATACACTAATACAATGATTATTAAAGTATAAATAAGGTATAACTAATGTATAACTAAGGTATAACTAAGATATAACTAAGGCATAACCAATGTATAATCAATGTCATAATGTATCTTAAGGTATAACTAAGGTATAAACATTGTAATAGTGTGTCTAAGTTACACCTAAGTTATATCTAAGGTATAACTAAACTATAACAACTGTAATATGTAGTATAAGTAAGGTATAAGAAAGGTATAAGTAACTAATAACTAAGGTATAAACGTTGTAACAGTGTACAACTAAAGTATAATTATGGCATAAAATAATAAACAAAATATTATACTAATATACAACAAACTAACAAATGCAGAGATGATCTTCCCGCTGGCATTTGCAGTAGTTGATGGAGAAAATGATGATTCATGGGAATGGTTTTTCAAACAATTCAAAAACGCATATAGACAAAGAAAAAAAATGGTTATAATTTCAGACAGACATAAGAGCATAGAAAAAGCTTCAAAAACAGTGCTACCAGATGTTCCACATTGTGTCTGTGCATTCCATATGCTGCAAAACCTCAAACTCAAATACAAAAACAACACAAAAGACATGAAGAAATACTTCAACAAAGCAACAAGAGCATAAACAATAAAGGAGTTCAATAAGTACATGACTGAACTGGAAAATATCAACAAAAAAATCCCAATGTACCTTCAAGACGTTGGGTTTGACAAATGGAGCAGAGTATACTCAACAAACAACAGATACAACATATTAGCATCAAACATTGCAGAATCAATAAACTCTATAAACAAAGCAGCAAAAGACCTACTAATAATGACTCTTGTGGAGTACTTACGGAGCATGCTACAAGATCTCTTCTACAAAAACAAAAGCATTGCACAGGCAACGATGACAATGCTCACACAAAGGCAAGAACAACTACTGCAAGCAAACTACATACCAGCATTGAAACTGCAGGTTCAAATTCACAACTGATCACTTCTATTATACATTCAATATATGCTACATATGTTGGGAATTAATCGCACAAAACAAAATGCGCAGCGGAAATAAAAGATTAATCCCCACCAAGGACCCATGTACATTGCATTGAATTGGAAGGAGGGTTAAAGAATTACCTTAATTCTTTGTAGGTTTTGAATCAATTAGGAACCAAAGTAGCTTCCCTCTACAGTTGATCCACACGGAGCAATTGATCCACCGCGTGCTAGCGCCGGGATTGAAGAACAATTCTTCGATTGAGAGAGAGGCAGAAAATCAAACTTTTCTTTTGGCTTGGAGAAGAGAATTTCGGCTAGCTCCTTTGCTTGGTGTGGCTGCCGAATTCCTTAGTGTGTTAGGGTTAGGTTATGTTTTCTTTTATATAACCTTTAGTCTTAATTATAATTATAACTTAATACTCCTATTAATTATAATTATAAATTGACCCACACAGCTTAATATTAATTCTCAATTAATATTAAATTAACTCCATTCTCCATCATACATATATGTATATATAATATTATAATTAATTATATCTCCATATAATTTAATTATAATATGTAGCATACTTTATGCAATATTAATCACATTAATATTTATATATACATACATAAATATATATCACTATATATATTTATTCTCTTTCTCATTCATAAATTATTATCCAATAATAATTTATACCCGATAAGATGAACTTCATTTTGCTCTTGTGTGTGACCCCATAGGATCATATTAATTGGCAATAAGGAAATTACCATAATGTCCTTATAGGTCACAAGCGGACTCTAGCAAGCCATTACGACTACCCAATTAATATGATTGGAATGATCCAATACCTATTTATAGAATGTCATATTCCCTTTTGTCTCTTTGATATCATGATTAATCATAAGACATGGTACACTTGTCAATCTTATATAATTAATCATATGCTTTCTCGATCTCAAAGTAAACTGTTCAGACAAATCAATTGATACTCTTATCAATTATTTGAGCACGGCCATGCATTTAACAGTCTTACTTATCGAGGGGCCCAGTGATATCGCTCTCTTGTTAGAGAGGGACAAAATCCCATATCTGTCACTCACATCCCAAGGCATGAGTCATATCGTACCCAATCACAGCCTTTATAACTACTCTGTTACAAGCAGCGTTTGACTGCATCAAAGCACAACATGAATTCATCCCGGAATCCATGGTGACCTCAGGTCAAAGGAATCAGCTAATGACACTACTATAATCAAGATCAGTTGTGACACATAACCATGAACTTGATCTCATAGTGGGTCTCCAGTAACATGTTCTCTAACATATTACCCGTGAGTATAATCTGTATCTGTATACACTATATTCATCTTATGAATATCCATTATCACTCACACTAGTCTTAGTTTGTTATTATTCCCATAATAACAATCGACTAGGGATATTTAGAATAACACGATTTATTCATGGATACTTATCATAAATGCTAACATACAAACATAAATGATAATATTAATCTACACTAGATTAATCTTAGAAGTCAAATTACATAATCCAATATTGGCCTTAGGGCACAATCTCCAACAATCTCCCACTTGCACTATGGCCAATCATACAAGTATCTTATACCCATTGACCTACATGACCTTCATGTATTCACTCGTGCAGGAGTCTTTGTCAGTGAATTATTAATTTTCGCTTCCGTTGCTACTTTACACATTTTCACTCTTTCGTTAGAGACAGCCTCTCTAAATTAGTGAAAGACGCCTAAGTATATGCTTGTGTCAAACAGGGTTCTTACGCATTGAACTATTGTCCCTACAATAGTCTCACAGGATAAGCAATGCTTAGAACAAAACACAAAATTTTGATGAACTTCTTCATCCAAAATTTACATCATATGTAGCTATATACTTTGACTATTATTATAGATATTTAGCTATAACGTTTTATTTTGAACCTTTCAAAATCATAACATCTCTTTTAAGAGAATACGATATCTCGATTGATATATTGCAACTAATTGCAATCAGTTGTATATGTGCAACTATTTACACAGTTAACATAAGCAAGCTTCTATTAAGTCTTTTATATTGAACGCTTTCAATGCTTTGACTTAAGCCAAACATTCTTTTAGATCTATCTGTATAGATTCCAATTTCAAGAATACAGGCAGTCATGCTTATAACATTAACTGAAATTACTTTCTTAGCCAAGATTTTACTTCTTGCAAGGTAAGAATGTTATTTCCAACAAGCCATATGTCATCCACATATAGCATTAGGAATACCGATATGCTCCCACTGATCCTTTTGAAACACAAGATTCATCATCCTTTTGATAAAATCAAACCATTTGATTTCTTTATCAAAACTATGATTCCAACTATTTGATGCATGTTTCGATCCTTATGAGAATCTTTGAAAACTTGCATACGCTATTTGAATTCTTTGGATGCTCAAAAACTTTGGATTGTGTCACGTACACATCCTCAATCATGTTTTCACGTAAAAAATAGATTTTGATATCCATTTGCCATATTTTATAATCATATTATGGGGATATGGCAACAAGAACTCAATATGACTTGATCATGATTAATGACTAAGGAGGATTTCATCATAGTCCTACTATGAATTTGTTCGTACCCTTATAGTCACTAGTCGTGCTTTATAAGTTTGAAGATCACCATCCATATCGGTTTTCAATTTGAAAACTCACTTGCAACCATTGCATATGCATCTTCTAAAAGACTTATCAAAGTCTATACTTTGATTGTCAGACATGGACTTATCTTCAACCTTTGTAGCATCAAGTCACATATTAGATTCAAAATCTAACATTGCTTCTTCATAAAAGAAGACTTACTTCATCTAGTAAGATTACATCATGATTTTGAGAAATCCATATCTCTCCTAATCATGTCGTATTCCACTAGACTTTCATTGGACTTGTGTAATTTCAACAATGATCATGAACCATTTCCACGTTCCTCTTCAACGTTAAATGTCACTTTTGTGAATTACGAGTTTTGTAGGTGTACTTTACTCCCACTAACTCTACTAGAAATTAACTCCCTCTTCAAGGGGAAACCATTTCTAGCTACAACTACTTTGTATCCCAAAGAAACACAGGAGTAACAACTCCTACTTTCCTTTTGAGTAATCCACAATACGATATTTAAATTTAGGTGCCAACTTATTCGAAATAAGCTTTACAGCCCTAAACTTATTCAATGAAACAATTTGGGTCTCTTACCCAACCATATCTCATATGTTGATTCATGAATTGTTTTAGACGGAACAATATACACAGCTGCTTTAATGGCATATTTTTGAGAAAACGATGATCAACTTGACTTCATCATAGATTGAACTATATCTTTATAGAGTTCGATTACTCCCTTTTCGACACAACATCCTTTGTGGCGTACTTGGAGGAGTCAATTGTGAGACAGTCCCACAATCTCTAAGATGATTGTCAAAATCTTGACTCAAATATTCACCACTCGGATCATATCTAAATGACTTTACTATCTTGTCAAGATACTTCATACTCCTTTTACAAGCTTTTGAACACTTCAAAAGTTCCAAACTCGTGTTTAATTAGATACTCTTATCTAGAGAAAAGTTCCATAAAGGTAATGAAGTATTAAAACCTCCTTTAGCAGTTGATTTATAATTCATATACATCCACATGTATAATGCTTAATAAATCGATTATTCTTTAACTACTTTTAGCAAAGAACCACTTTTGTCATCTTTTATAATAAACAACATTCGCATGATTCAAGATGATTCATAATCTCATGAATCCAAAAGTCCATTCTTATGGAGTTTCAAAATGCGACTTTGCTTATGTCTCCAAGACGACACTGCCAAAATAGGTTGAATCAAACCGTTTGATTCGATCCTTACAGTATTTATGTTACGGATGGGCTCCACATATAAAGACAATTATGTAAATCTGTATTTCATAATCATGTCTTTATTAAGTTTATAATTCACAATTATAAAATAAACAACATTTGTTCACTCAAAACAACGAGCCCAATAGGCAACAAGAGTTCATAACTTACATGTAAAAGTTCATAACCTTTAACCAAAGTTCATAACTTTTATGTAAAAGTTCACAACTTTTACCTAGAAGTTCATAACTTTCATGTAAAAGTTCATAACTTTTAACCAGAAGTTCATAACTTCCAAGTAACAACCTTTGCTACTCTTGCCTATTCGTATTCTACCTTTCACCTTCATAAGGTTTCTACTTAAGTTGAGATTCTTCATATTCTACTAATATGAAATCCACCACGGTATCTAATACCTTTGATATAGAAACAAAAGTAGAATAATTAATAAATACTTAAGGTAGCAGTCTTACTGCCTTTCATCGTCTCATAGTTCTCCAAACAAAGTTTGCTATTTTCATTCTAATGAACGATTCATTCTAGAAATGGCAATATCCTTCTTTTGGAGATCTCTCTATGCCAACAGCTTTGGTCTTTAAAACATGTTTCACCCGAACCTTTCGGTCTTTATGCTTTTCGACCTTCCTTTTATCCTTTTCCTTTTGAACCTTAAGCACACAATTCGAGGCGGGCTTATCCTTTATGGATAACTTAACATTCTTTTGCATCCTATGCAACTAATTCACAATTTTCTCCATGTCATTCAAATGATAGTTCATCACCAATGACTATCAATTAATGAATTCAAGATCACATCTTAATGCCCTTTTGGAGGCCAATGAGAAAATGTTGCCTCAAACACTTATCTTTTCTTGCTCACTAACTGATGGAACATTTCCATTTGTGATGTATCATATATCTCAAGTAAAACTTCCACGTACGGAAGAATTGGTGGCAAGTGTAAGATAACAAAATTTAACAGAGTCCCTTCGATGCTTCAAGTAAGCATCTTTTATACTCATGTTACAATTGCTAGTGGTTCATTGGGCAAAAGGATTATTGAGAACATATGATTCCTTTTGATTTGAGAACAATTCTCAAAGTTCAATAACAATCGAGATCATGGTAATAGCAATCATAACTATAATAAAGCGTGTAAAGATTTTTTTATTTAAATGCTCCCACTTAAATTATAAAACCCTTTAAAATATTTAAGTGGGTGAAGATCCAAAATCCATACTTAACCATAGCACTGCTTTGGCATGTCCCTATGATTAAATATAATTTCGGTAGGCAAAGACTCAAAATCATGCTTTAAACCATTTAAACATATTTTGGATGTGCACTTCTTTGCCAATTGCATCATTATGCAACTCTTCTAATTTATGAGATGCATGATATCATATATCATATTTAATTGCATGTTACTCATCTCATCTTTGCCTCGGGCTCAAACACCGTTTTGATTAACCCTTTGTTAAACCAATTACAACACAATGAGAATCACCATTTCTCATATTATCGCTTCGCTAAGGTCACAACATGCGTACCCGCTTTGGCGTGGCTACCATGATGCGAACATAGTACTTGACTAGTGTTATACGTAATTGGGTGGCAAATATAAACTTCATAAGTTTATTTAGGGTTTGTTAAATCCTGTGATTTTAATTGTATCATATACAATTCATGGCATTAATATTAAACATACTCTTGTTAATACTAATTAGCATGGCATCCTATGTCATACATATGTTAAGCATGCAATCTAGCATGGCATCACATGGCATCTAAAAGAAACAAAGCATGCATTTACATATATATATTAACATTTTGCATCACATGCAAAATAATTTCTAACATGCATCAATATTTATTAACATGGCATCTTATGGCATAAAATAAATACAACATGCATAAGACTCAAAACCGTGTTATGGTGTGGTTTAAATCTACATTGATTTTCATAGGCCAATATGAAAATCAACAAGGTCATATCCTAGGTGGTAGCATCCATCACATGGTCATTGCACCGCCTCTTGGATCCGCCTCCACGTCTTTGCTTCTAAGCACCATCTCATGGATTTATATTTTACAAAAAAAAATTGCAACCTATACAATTTTTCTAGTAAAATAAATTTTACATATCATAAATTGCATCCTATACAATTTATCTAGTAAAATTAAAAATTACATAAATACAAACGACTCGCAGGTCGTATTTATATAAAGCCATAATAAATAAAATAAAGCATCCACGGGGTCCAAAACCATACCATAACACCATGCATAAAATTATCAACAATAATTTTATATCTAAAATATTTAGGGTTCAAAGTGGTAAAATACAATCACATGTATTTAGAATTAATTAATTTGGAAAAATTCGTAAATATGCAGAAACAATTTTCCACACTTAAAACGAAAAAAGGGGTAAAACTGTCGGACAGCATGCTCGTCGGGCCTCGCACTAGCCCGACGGGCTGCGCAACACATAGCTGCGCAGCCCATGCTGCGCAAGCAGCATGCTGCTTACGCAGCATGTGCAATTGCAATTGCAATTGCAATTGCAGTTGGGCGCAATTGCAATTGCAATTGCAATTGCACCCAAAAATATTCTGGGCATTATGCCCAGAATAACGAAACAATATTTTTTTTTTTTTATATATTAATTAATTGAAACAATTTCAATTAAAAACCCATGAATCAAATTCATGATTCCAAAACCCCTTAAACATTCCAAATCATTAACATAAAATCATTCACAATGATTAATCAATAAAATCAAATTTTATTTTGTTATTCACAATAACATAGAACCCTAAATAAAACATACAAACTCCTAACAACAATTTTGATCCAATCAAAATCATACAAACCCTAACATGCAATTTTGATCCAATCAAAACATAAATCCAATTCAATCAAAATACAAGTGGCTCTGATACCACTGTTGGGAATTAATCGCACAAAACAAAATGCGCAGCGGAAATAAAAGATTAATCCCCACCAAGGACCCATGTACATTGCATTGAATTGGAAGGAGGGTTAAAGAATTACCTTAATTCTTTGTAGGTTTTGAATCAATTAGGAACCAAAGTAGCTTCCCTCTACAGTTGATCCACACGGAGCAATTGATCCACCGCGTGCTAGCGCCGGGATTGAAGAACAATTCTTCGATTGAGAGAGAGGCAGAAAATCAAACTTTTCTTTTGGCTTGGAGAAGAGAATTTCGGCTAGCTCCTTTGCTTGGTGTGGCTGCCGAATTCCTTAGTGTGTTAGGGTTAGGTTATGTTTTCTTTTATATAACCTTTAGTCTTAATTATAATTATAACTTAATACTCCTATTAATTATAATTATAAATTGACCCACACAGCTTAATATTAATTCTCAATTAATATTAAATTAACTCCATTCTCCATCATACATATATGTATATATAATATTATAATTAATTATATCTCCATATAATTTAATTATAATATGTAGCATACTTTATGCAATATTAATCACATTAATATTTATATATACATACATAAATATATATCACTATATATATTTATTCTCTTTCTCATTCATAAATTATTATCCAATAATAATTTATACCCGATAAGATGAACTTCATTTTGCTCTTGTGTGTGACCCCATAGGATCATATTAATTGGCAATAAGGAAATTACCATAATGTCCTTATAGGTCACAAGCGGACTCTAGCAAGCCATTACGACTACCCAATTAATATGATTGGAATGATCCAATACCTATTTATAGAATGTCATATTCCCTTTTGTCTCTTTGATATCATGATTAATCATAAGACATGGTACACTTGTCAATCTTATATAATTAATCATATGCTTTCTCGATCTCAAAGTAAACTGTTCAGACAAATCAATTGATACTCTTATCAATTATTTGAGCACGGCCATGCATTTAACAGTCTTACTTATCGAGGGGCCTAGTGATATCGCTCTCTTGTTAGAGAGGGACAAAATCCCATATCTGTCACTCACATCCCAAGGCATGAGTCATATCGTACCCAATCACAGCCTTTATAACTACTCTGTTACAAGCAGCGTTTGACTGCATCAAAGCACAACATGAATTCATCCCGGAATCCATGGTGACCTCAGGTCAAAGGAATCAGCTAATGACACTACTATAATCAAGATCAGTTGTGACACATAACCATGAACTTGATCTCATAGTGGGTCTCCAGTAACATGTTCTCTAACATATTACCCGTGAGTATAATCTGTATCTGTATACACTATATTCATCTTATGAATATCCATTATCACTCACACTAGTCTTAGTTTGTTATTATTCCCATAATAACAATCGACTAGGGATATTTAGAATAACACGATTTATTCATGGATACTTATCATAAATGCTAACATACAAACATAAATGATAATATTAATCTACACTAGATTAATCTTAGAAGTCAAATTACATAATCCAATATTGGCCTTAGGGCACAATCTCCAACAATCTCCCACTTGCACTATGGCCAATCATACAAGTATCTTATACCCATTGACCTACATGACCTTCATGTATTCACTCGTGCAGGAGTCTTTGTCAGTGAATTATTAATTTTCGCTTCCGTTGCTACTTTACACATTTTCACTCTTTCTTTAGAGACAGCCTCTCTAAATTAGTGAAAGACGCCTAAGTATATGCTTGTGTCAAACAGGGTTCTTACGCATTGAACTATTGTCCCTACAATAGTCTCACAGGATAAGCAATGCTTAGAACAAAACACAAAATTTTGATGAACTTCTTCATCCAAAATTTACATCATATGTAGCTATATACTTTGACTATTATTATAGATATTTAGCTATAACGTTTTATTTTGAACCTTTCAAAATCATAACATCTCTTTTAAGAGAATACGATATCTCGATTGATATATTGCAACTAATTGCAATCAGTTGTATATGTGCAACTATTTACACAGTTAACATAAGCAAGCTTCTATTAAGTCTTTTATATTGAACGCTTTCAATGCTTTGACTTAAGCCAAACATTCTTTTAGATCTATCTGTATAGATTCCAATTTCAAGAATACAGGCAGTCATGCTTATAACATTAACTGAAATTACTTTCTTAGCCAAGATTTTACTTCTTGCAAGGTAAGAATGTTATTTCCAACAAGCCATATGTCATCCACATATAGCATTAGGAATACCGATATGCTCCCACTGATCCTTTTGAAACACAAGATTCATCATCCTTTTGATAAAATCAAACCATTTGATTTCTTTATCAAAACTATGATTCCAACTATTTGATGCATGTTTCGATCCTTATGAGAATCTTTGAAAACTTGCATACGCTATTTGAATTCTTTGGATGCTCAAAAACTTTGGATTGTGTCACGTACACATCCTCAATCATGTTTTCACGTAAAAAAATAGATTTTGATATCCATTTGCCATATTTTATAATCATATTATGGGGATATGGCAACAAGAACTCAATATGACTTGATCATGATTAATGACTAAGGAGGATTTCATCATAGTCCTACTATGAATTTGTTCGTACCCTTATAGTCACTAGTCGTGCTTTATAAGTTTGAAGATCACCATCCATATCGGTTTTCAATTTGAAAACTCACTTGCAACCATTGCATATGCATCTTCTAAAAGACTTATCAAAGTCTATACTTTGATTGTCAGACATGGACTTATCTTCAACCTTTGTAGCATCAAGTCACATATTAGATTCAAAATCTAACATTGCTTCTTCATAAAAGAAGACTTACTTCATCTAGTAAGATTACATCATGATTTTGAGAAATCCATATCTCTCCTAATCATGTCGTATTCCACTAGACTTTCATTGGACTTGTGTAATTTCAACAATGATCATGAACCATTTCCACGTTCCTCTTCAACGTTAAATGTCACTTTTGTGAATTACGAGTTTTGTAGGTGTACTTTACTCCCACTAACTCTACTAGAAATTAACTCCCTCTTCAAGGGGAAACCATTTCTAGCTACAACTACTTTGTATCCCAAAGAAACACAGGAGTAACAACTCCTACTTTCCTTTTGAGTAATCCACAATACGATATTTAAATTTAGGTGCCAACTTATTCGAAATAAGCTTTACAGCCCTAAACTTATTCAATGAAACAATTTGGGTCTCTTACCCAACCATATCTCATATGTTGATTCATGAATTGTTTTAGACGGAACAATATACACAGCTGCTTTAATGGCATAGTTTTGAGAAAACGATGATCAACTTGACTTCATCATAGATTGAACTATATCTTTATAGAGTTCGATTACTCCCTTTTCGACACAACATCCTTTGTGGCGTACTTGGAGGAGTCAATTGTGAGACAGTCCCACAATCTCTAAGATGATTGTCAAAATCTTGACTCAAATATTCACCACTCGGATCATATCTAAATGACTTTACTATCTTGTCAAGATACTTCATACTCCTTTTACAAGCTTTTGAACACTTCAAAAGTTCCAAACTCGTGTTTAATTAGATACTCTTATCTAGAGAAAAGTTCCATAAAGGTAATGAAGTATTAAAACCTCCTTTAGCAGTTGATTTATAATTCATATACATCCACATGTATAATGCTTAATAAATCGATTATTCTTTAACTACTTTTAGCAAAGAACCACTTTTGTCATCTTTTATAATAAACAACATTCGCATGATTCAAGATGATTCATAATCTCATGAATCCAAAAGTCCATTCTTATGGAGTTTCAAAATGCGACTTTGCTTATGTCTCCAAGACGACACTGCCAAAATAGGTTGAATCAAACCGTTTGATTCGATCCTTACAGTATTTATGTTACGGATGGGCTCCACATATAAAGACAATTATGTAAATCTGTATTTCATAATCATGTCTTTATTAAGTTTATAATTCACAATTATAAAATAAACAACATTTGTTCACTCAAAACAACGAGCCCAATAGGCAACAAGAGTTCATAACTTACATGTAAAAGTTCATAACCTTTAACCAAAGTTCATAACTTTTATGTAAAAGTTCACAACTTTTACCTAGAAGTTCATAACTTTCATGTAAAAGTTCATAACTTTTAACCAGAAGTTCATAACTTCCAAGTAACAACCTTTGCTACTCTTGCCTATTCGTATTCTACCTTTCACCTTCATAAGGTTTCTACTTAAGTTGAGATTCTTCATATTCTACTAATATGAAATCCACCACGGTATCTAATACCTTTGATATAGAAACAAAAGTAGAATAATTAATAAATACTTAAGGTAGCAGTCTTACTGCCTTTCATCGTCTCATAGTTCTCCAAACAAAGTTTGCTATTTTCATTCTAATGAACGATTCATTCTAGAAATGGCAATATCCTTCTTTTGGAGATCTCTCTATGCCAACAGCTTTGGTCTTTAAAACATGTTTCACCCGAACCTTTCGGTCTTTATGCTTTTCGACCTTCCTTTTATCCTTTTCCTTTTGAACCTTAAGCACACAATTCGAGGCGGGCTTATCCTTTATGGATAACTTAACATTCTTTTGCATCCTATGCAACTAATTCACAATTTTCTCCATGTCATTCAAATGATAGTTCATCACCAATGACTATCAATTAATGAATTCAAGATCACATCTTAATGCCCTTTTGGAGGCCAATGAGAAAATGTTGCCTCAAACACTTATCTTTTCTTGCTCACTAACTGATGGAACATTTCCATTTGTGATGTATCATATATCTCAAGTAAAACTTCCACGTACGGAAGAATTGGTGGCAAGTGTAAGATAACAAAATTTAACAGAGTCCCTTCGATGCTTCAAGTAAGCATCTTTTATACTCATGTTACAATTGCTAGTGGTTCATTGGGCAAAAGGATTATTGAGAACATATGATTCCTTTTGATTTGAGAACAATTCTCAAAGTTCAATAACAATCGAGATCATGGTAATAGCAATCATAACTATAATAAAGCGTGTAAAGATTTTTTTATTTAAATGCTCCCACTTAAATTATAAAACCCTTTAAAATATTTAAGTGGGTGAAGATCCAAAATCCATACTTAACCATAGCACTGCTTTGGCATGTCCCTATGATTAAATATAATTTCGGTAGGCAAAGACTCAAAATCATGCTTTAAACCATTTAAACATATTTTGGATGTGCACTTCTTTGCCAATTGCATCATTATGCAACTCTTCTAATTTATGAGATGCATGATATCATATATCATATTTAATTGCATGTTACTCATCTCATCTTTGCCTCGGGCTCAAACACCGTTTTGATTAACCCTTTGTTAAACCAATTACAACACAATGAGAATCACCATTTCTCATATTATCGCTTCGCTAAGGTCACAACATGCGTACCCGCTTTGGCGTGGCTACCATGATGCGAACATAGTACTTGACTAGTGTTATACGTAATTGGGTGGCAAATATAAACTTCATAAGTTTATTTAGGGTTTGTTAAATCCTGTGATTTTAATTGTATCATATACAATTCATGGCATTAATATTAAACATACTCTTGTTAATACTAATTAGCATGGCATCCTATGTCATACATATGTTAAGCATGCAATCTAGCATGGCATCACATGGCATCTAAAAGAAACAAAGCATGCATTTACATATATATATTAACATTTTGCATCACATGCAAAATAATTTCTAACATGCATCAATATTTATTAACATGGCATCTTATGGCATAAAATAAATACAACATGCATAAGACTCAAAACCGTGTTATGGTGTGGTTTAAATCTACATTGATTTTCATAGGCCAATATGAAAATCAACAAGGTCATATCCTAGGTGGTAGCATCCATCACATGGTCATTGCACCGCCTCTTGGATCCGCCTCCACGTCTTTGCTTCTAAGCACCATCTCATGGATTTATATTTTACAAAAAAAAATTGCAACCTATACAATTTTTCTAGTAAAATAAATTTTACATATCATAAATTGCATCCTATACAATTTATCTAGTAAAATTAAAAATTACATAAATACAAACGACTCGCAGGTCGTATTTATATAAAGCCATAATAAATAAAATAAAGCATCCACGGGGTCCAAAACCATACCATAACACCATGCATAAAATTATCAACAATAATTTTATATCTAAAATATTTAGGGTTCAAAGTGGTAAAATACAATCACATTGTATTTAGAATTAATTAATTTGGAAAAATTCGTAAATATGCAGAAACAATTTTCCACACTTAAAACGAAAAAAGGGGTAAAACTGTCGGACAGCATGCTCGTCGGGCCTCGCACTAGCCCGACGGGCTGCGCAACACATAGCTGCGCAGCCCATGCTGCGCAAGCAGCATGCTGCTTACGCAGCATGTGCAATTGCAATTGCAATTGCAATTGCAGTTGGGCGCAATTGCAATTGCAATTGCAATTGCACCCAAAAATATTCTGGGCATTATGCCCAGAATAACGAAACAATATTTTTTTTTTTTTTTTATATATTAATTAATTGAAACAATTTCAATTAAAAACCCATGAATCAAATTCATGATTCCAAAACCCCTTAAACATTCCAAATCATTAACATAAAATCATTCACAATGATTAATCAATAAAATCAAATTTTATTTTGTTATTCACAATAACATAGAACCCTAAATAAAACATACAAACTCCTAACAACAATTTTGATCCAATCAAAATCATACAAACCCTAACATGCAATTTTGATCCAATCAAAACATAAATCCAATTCAATCAAAATACAAGTGGCTCTGATACCACTGTTGGGAATTAATCGCACAAAACAAAATGCGCAGCGGAAATAAAAGATTAATCCCCACCAAGGACCCATGTACATTGCATTGAATTGGAAGGAGGGTTAAAGAATTACCTTAATTCTTTGTAGGTTTTGAATCAATTAGGAACCAAAGTAGCTTCCCTCTACAGTTGATCCACACGGAGCAATTGATCCACCGCGTGCTAGCGCCGGGATTGAAGAACAATTCTTCGATTGAGAGAGAGGCAGAAAATCAAACTTTTCTTTTGGCTTGGAGAAGAGAATTTCGGCTAGCTCCTTTGCTTGGTGTGGCTGCCGAATTCCTTAGTGTGTTAGGGTTAGGTTATGTTTTCTTTTATATAACCTTTAGTCTTAATTATAATTATAACTTAATACTCCTATTAATTATAATTATAAATTGACCCACACAGCTTAATATTAATTCTCAATTAATATTAAATTAACTCCATTCTCCATCATACATATATGTATATATAATATTATAATTAATTATATCTCCATATAATTTAATTATAATATGTAGCATACTTTATGCAATATTAATCACATTAATATTTATATATACATACATAAATATATATCACTATATATATTTATTCTCTTTCTCATTCATAAATTATTATCCAATAATAATTTATACCCGATAAGATGAACTTCATTTTGCTCTTGTGTGTGACCCCATAGGATCATATTAATTGGCAATAAGGAAATTACCATAATGTCCTTATAGGTCACAAGCGGACTCTAGCAAGCCATTACGACTACCCAATTAATATGATTGGAATGATCCAATACCTATTTATAGAATGTCATATTCCCTTTTGTCTCTTTGATATCATGATTAATCATAAGACATGGTACACTTGTCAATCTTATATAATTAATCATATGCTTTCTCGATCTCAAAGTAAACTGTTCAGACAAATCAATTGATACTCTTATCAATTATTTAAGCACGGCCATGCATTTAACAGTCTTACTTATCGAGGGGCCCAGTGATATCGCTCTCTTGTTAGAGAGGGACAAAATCCCATATCTGTCACTCACATCCCAAGGCATGAGTCATATCGTACCCAATCACAGCCTTTATAACTACTCTGTTACAAGCAGCGTTTGACTGCATCAAAGCACAACATGAATTCATCCCGGAATCCATGGTGACCTCAGGTCAAAGGAATCAGCTAATGACACTACTATAATCAAGATCAGTTGTGACACATAACCATGAACTTGATCTCATAGTGGGTCTCCAGTAACATGTTCTCTAACATATTACCCGTGAGTATAATCTGTATCTGTATACACTATATTCATCTTATGAATATCCATTATCACTCACACTAGTCTTAGTTTGTTATTATTCCCATAATAACAATCGACTAGGGATATTTAGAATAACACGATTTATTCATGGATACTTATCATAAATGCTAACATACAAACATAAATGATAATATTAATCTACACTAGATTAATCTTAGAAGTCAAATTACATAATCCAATATTGGCCTTAGGGCACAATCTCCAACAATCTCCCACTTGCACTATGGCCAATCATACAAGTATCTTATACCCATTGACCTACATGACCTTCATGTATTCACTCGTGCAGGAGTCTTTGTCAGTGAATTATTAATTTTCGCTTCCGTTGCTACTTTACACATTTTCACTCTTTCGTTAGAGACAGCCTCTCTAAATTAGTGAAAGACGCCTAAGTATATGCTTGTGTCAAACAGGGTTCTTACGCATTGAACTATTGTCCCTACAATAGTCTCACAGGATAAGCAATGCTTAGAACAAAACACAAAATTTTGATGAACTTCTTCATCCAAAATTTACATCATATGTAGCTATATACTTTGACTATTATTATAGATATTTAGCTATAACGTTTTATTTTGAACCTTTCAAAATCATAACATCTCTTTTAAGAGAATACGATATCTCGATTGATATATTGCAACTAATTGCAATCAGTTGTATATGTGCAACTATTTACACAGTTAACATAAGCAAGCTTCTATTAAGTCTTTTATATTGAACGCTTTCAATGCTTTGACTTAAGCCAAACATTCTTTTAGATCTATCTGTATAGATTCCAATTTCAAGAATACAGGCAGTCATGCTTATAACATTAACTGAAATTACTTTCTTAGCCAAGATTTTACTTCTTGCAAGGTAAGAATGTTATTTCCAACAAGCCATATGTCATCCACATATAGCATTAGGAATACCGATATGCTCCCACTGATCCTTTTGAAACACAAGATTCATCATCCTTTTGATAAAATCAAACCATTTGATTTCTTTATCAAAACTATGATTCCAACTATTTGATGCATGTTTCGATCCTTATGAGAATCTTTGAAAACTTGCATACGCTATTTGAATTCTTTGGATGCTCAAAAACTTTGGATTGTGTCACGTACACATCCTCAATCATGTTTTCACGTAAAAAATAGATTTTGATATCCATTTGCCATATTTTATAATCATATTATGGGGATATGGCAACAAGAACTCAATATGACTTGATCATGATTAATGACTAAGGAGGATTTCATCATAGTCCTACTATGAATTTGTTCGTACCCTTATAGTCACTAGTCGTGCTTTATAAGTTTGAAGATCACCATCCATATCGGTTTTCAATTTGAAAACTCACTTGCAACCATTGCATATGCATCTTCTAAAAGACTTATCAAAGTCTATACTTTGATTGTCAGACATGGACTTATCTTCAACCTTTGTAGCATCAAGTCACATATTAGATTCAAAATCTAACATTGCTTCTTCATAAAAGAAGACTTACTTCATCTAGTAAGATTACATCATGATTTTGAGAAATCCATATCTCTCCTAATCATGTCGTATTCCACTAGACTTTCATTGGACTTGTGTAATTTCAACAATGATCATGAACCATTTCCACGTTCCTCTTCAACGTTAAATGTCACTTTTGTGAATTACGAGTTTTGTAGGTGTACTTTACTCCCACTAACTCTACTAGAAATTAACTCCCTCTTCAAGGGGAAACCATTTCTAGCTACAACTACTTTGTATCCCAAAGAAACACAGGAGTAACAACTCCTACTTTCCTTTTGAGTAATCCACAATACGATATTTAAATTTAGGTGCCAACTTATTCGAAATAAGCTTTACAGCCCTAAACTTATTCAATGAAACAATTTGGGTCTCTTACCCAACCATATCTCATATGTTGATTCATGAATTGTTTTAGACGGAACAATATACACAGCTGCTTTAATGGCATAGTTTTGAGAAAACGATGATCAACTTGACTTCATCATAGATTGAACTATATCTTTATAGAGTTCGATTACTCCCTTTTCGACACAACATCCTTTGTGGCGTACTTGGAGGAGTCAATTGTGAGACAGTCCCACAATCTCTAAGATGATTGTCAAAATCTTGACTCAAATATTCACCACTCGGATCATATCTAAATGACTTTACTATCTTGTCAAGATACTTCATACTCCTTTTACAAGCTTTTGAACACTTCAAAAGTTCCAAACTCGTGTTTAATTAGATACTCTTATCTAGAGAAAAGTTCCATAAAGGTAATGAAGTATTAAAACCTCCTTTAGCAGTTGATTTATAATTCATATACATCCACATGTATAATGCTTAATAAATCGATTATTCTTTAACTACTTTTAGCAAAGAACCACTTTTGTCATCTTTTATAATAAACAACATTCGCATGATTCAAGATGATTCATAATCTCATGAATCCAAAAGTCCATTCTTATGGAGTTTCAAAATGCGACTTTGCTTATGTCTCCAAGACGACACTGCCAAAATAGGTTGAATCAAACCGTTTGATTCGATCCTTACAGTATTTATGTTACGGATGGGCTCCACATATAAAGACAATTATGTAAATCTGTATTTCATAATCATGTCTTTATTAAGTTTATAATTCACAATTATAAAATAAACAACATTTGTTCACTCAAAACAACGAGCCCAATAGGCAACAAGAGTTCATAACTTACATGTAAAAGTTCATAACCTTTAACCAAAGTTCATAACTTTTATGTAAAAGTTCACAACTTTTACCTAGAAGTTCATAACTTTCATGTAAAAGTTCATAACTTTTAACCAGAAGTTCATAACTTCCAAGTAACAACCTTTGCTACTCTTGCCTATTCGTATTCTACCTTTCACCTTCATAAGGTTTCTACTTAAGTTGAGATTCTTCATATTCTACTAATATGAAATCCACCACGGTATCTAATACCTTTGATATAGAAACAAAAGTAGAATAATTAATAAATACTTAAGGTAGCAGTCTTACTGCCTTTCATCGTCTCATAGTTCTCCAAACAAAGTTTGCTATTTTCATTCTAATGAACGATTCATTCTAGAAATGGCAATATCCTTCTTTTGGAGATCTCTCTATGCCAACAGCTTTGGTCTTTAAAACATGTTTCACCCGAACCTTTCGGTCTTTATGCTTTTCGACCTTCCTTTTATCCTTTTCCTTTTGAACCTTAAGCACACAATTCGAGGCGGGCTTATCCTTTATGGATAACTTAACATTCTTTTGCATCCTATGCAACTAATTCACAATTTTCTCCATGTCATTCAAATGATAGTTCATCACCAATGACTATCAATTAATGAATTCAAGATCACATCTTAATGCCCTTTTGGAGGCCAATGAGAAAATGTTGCCTCAAACACTTATCTTTTCTTGCTCACTAACTGATGGAACATTTCCATTTGTGATGTATCATATATCTCAAGTAAAACTTCCACGTACGGAAGAATTGGTGGCAAGTGTAAGATAACAAAATTTAACAGAGTCCCTTCGATGCTTCAAGTAAGCATCTTTTATACTCATGTTACAATTGCTAGTGGTTCATTGGGCAAAAGGATTATTGAGAACATATGATTCCTTTTGATTTGAGAACAATTCTCAAAGTTCAATAACAATCGAGATCATGGTAATAGCAATCATAACTATAATAAAGCGTGTAAAGATTTTTTTATTTAAATGCTCCCACTTAAATTATAAAACCCTTTAAAATATTTAAGTGGGTGAAGATCCAAAATCCATACTTAACCATAGCACTGCTTTGGCATGTCCCTATGATTAAATATAATTTCGGTAGGCAAAGACTCAAAATCATGCTTTAAACCATTTAAACATATTTTGGATGTGCACTTCTTTGCCAATTGCATCATTATGCAACTCTTCTAATTTATGAGATGCATGATATCATATATCATATTTAATTGCATGTTACTCATCTCATCTTTGCCTCGGGCTCAAACACCGTTTTGATTAACCCTTTGTTAAACCAATTACAACACAATGAGAATCACCATTTCTCATATTATCGCTTCGCTAAGGTCACAACATGCGTACCCGCTTTGGCGTGGCTACCATGATGCGAACATAGTACTTGACTAGTGTTATACGTAATTGGGTGGCAAATATAAACTTCATAAGTTTATTTAGGGTTTGTTAAATCCTGTGATTTTAATTGTATCATATACAATTCATGGCATTAATATTAAACATACTCTTGTTAATACTAATTAGCATGGCATCCTATGTCATACATATGTTAAGCATGCAATCTAGCATGGCATCACATGGCATCTAAAAGAAACAAAGCATGCATTTACATATATATATTAACATTTTGCATCACATGCAAAATAATTTCTAACATGCATCAATATTTATTAACATGGCATCTTATGGCATAAAATAAATACAACATGCATAAGACTCAAAACCGTGTTATGGTGTGGTTTAAATCTACATTGATTTTCATAGGCCAATATGAAAATCAACAAGGTCATATCCTAGGTGGTAGCATCCATCACATGGTCATTGCACCGCCTCTTGGATCCGCCTCCACGTCTTTGCTTCTAAGTACCATCTCATGGATTTATATTTTACAAAAAAAAATTGCAACCTATACAATTTTTCTAGTAAAATAAATTTTACATATCATAAATTGCATCCTATACAATTTATCTAGTAAAATTAAAAATTACATAAATACAAACGACTCGCAGGTCGTATTTATATAAAGCCATAATAAATAAAATAAAGCATCCACGGGGTCCAAAACCATACCATAACACCATGGATAAAATTATCAACAATAATTTTATATCTAAAATATTTAGGGTTCAAAGTGGTAAAATACAATCATATTGTATTTAGAATTAATTAATTTGGAAAAATTCGTAAATATGCAGAAACAATTTTCCACACTTAAAACGAAAAAAGGGGTAAAACTGTCGGACAGCATGCTCGTCGGGCCTCGCACTGCAGTACCCAATACTGCGCGCAGCCCGACGGGCTGCGCAACACATAGCTGCGCAGCCCATGCTGCGCAAGCAGCATGCTGCTTACGCAGCATGTGCAATTGCAATTGCAATTGCAATTGCAGTTGGGCGCAATTGCAATTGCAATTGCAATTGCACCCAAAAATATTCTGGGCATTATGCCCAGAATAACGAAACAATATTTTTTTTTTTTTTTTATATATTAATTAATTGAAACAATTTCAATTAAAAACCCATGAATCAAATTCATGATTCCAAAACCCCTTAAACATTCCAAATCATTAACATAAAATCATTCACAATGATTAATCAATAAAATCAAATTTTATTTTGTTATTCACAATAACATAGAACCCTAAATAAAACATACAAACTCCTAACAACAATTTTGATCCAATCAAAATCATACAAACCCTAACATGCAATTTTGATCCAATCAAAACATAAATCCAATTCAATCAAAATACAAGTGGCTCTGATACCACTGTTGGGAATTAATCGCACAAAACAAAATGCGCAGCGGAAATAAAAGATTAATCCCCACCAAGGACCCATGTACATTGCATTGAATTGGAAGGAGGGTTAAAGAATTACCTTAATTCTTTGTAGGTTTTGAATCAATTAGGAACCAAAGTAGCTTCCCTCTACAGTTGATCCACACGGAGCAATTGATCCACCGCGTGCTAGCGCCGGGATTGAAGAACAATTCTTCGATTGAGAGAGAGGCAGAAAATCAAACTTTTCTTTTGGCTTGGAGAAGAGAATTTCGGCTAGCTCCTTTGCTTGGTGTGGCTGCCGAATTCCTTAGTGTGTTAGGGTTAGGTTATGTTTTCTTTTATATAACCTTTAGTCTTAATTATAATTATAACTTAATACTCCTATTAATTATAATTATAAATTGACCCACACAGCTTAATATTAATTCTCAATTAATATTAAATTAACTCCATTCTCCATCATACATATATGTATATATAATATTATAATTAATTATATCTCCATATAATTTAATTATAATATGTAGCATACTTTATGCAATATTAATCACATTAATATTTATATATACATACATAAATATATATCACTATATATATTTATTCTCTTTCTCATTCATAAATTATTATCCAATAATAATTTATACCCGATAAGATGAACTTCATTTTGCTCTTGTGTGTGACCCCATAGGATCATATTAATTGGCAATAAGGAAATTACCATAATGTCCTTATAGGTCACAAGCGGACTCTAGCAAGCCATTACGACTACCCAATTAATATGATTGGAATGATCCAATACCTATTTATAGAATGTCATATTCCCTTTTGTCTCTTTGATATCATGATTAATCATAAGACATGGTACACTTGTCAATCTTATATAATTAATCATATGCTTTCTCGATCTCAAAGTAAACTGTTCAGACAAATCAATTGATACTCTTATCAATTATTTGAGCACGGCCATGCATTTAACAGTCTTACTTATCGAGGGGCCCAGTGATATCGCTCTCTTGTTAGAGAGGGACAAAATCCCATATCTGTCACTCACATCCCAAGGCATGAGTCATATCGTACCCAATCACAGCCTTTATAACTACTCTGTTACAAGCAGCGTTTGACTGCATCAAAGCACAACATGAATTCATCCCGGAATCCATGGTGACCTCAGGTCAAAGGAATCAGCTAATGACACTACTATAATCAAGATCAGTTGTGACACATAACCGTGAACTTGATCTCATAGTGGGTCTCCAGTAACATGTTCTCTAACATATTACCCGTGAGTATAATCTGTATCTGTATACACTATATTCATCTTATGAATATCCATTATCACTCACACTAGTCTTAGTTTGTTATTATTCCCATAATAACAATCGACTAGGGATATTTAGAATAACACGATTTATTCATGGATACTTATCATAAATGCTAACATACAAACATAAATGATAATATTAATCTACACTAGATTAATCTTAGAAGTCAAATTACATAATCCAATATTGGCCTTAGGGCACAATCTCCAACAACATACACATAATATTGATTACAAAAATGTAGGTAAAACCATCCACAAGTAATCTGGTAATAGTCACAAGAAATGGGATAAATTACATAGTTGACATGAAAGAAAAGACATGTACCTGTAATAGATTCCAAATGGATGAGCTTTCATGTCCACATGCCCTTGCATACATAAGGAAATTCCACCTCAACACATATAATTACTGCTCCCATTACTTCATAAAACAAAAAATTTTAGCAACTTATGAAGGAACGATATACCCAATACCGTCAAAAGATATATGGGACATACCTCAAGAAATAAGGGATCAGAAACTGAATCCACCAAAAGCAAAACAAAAAGCAGGAAAACCAAGAAAACAGAGATTCAGAGTAGCTTGGGAGAGAAAAACAAAAATGAAAGTAAAATGTGGAACTTGTGGAAATCCAGGCCATAACAAGAGAACATGTGGAGGAGCAAAACAATGATTAACTGATTGTTCTATTGAATTGAATTGTATTGAATAAAAAATACATTATACTTGCACATTTTCATTCAATAAACGCTATATTTGAAATGTAAAGACTATATAAAAAATGAAAACAAAATCATAAGAAAATGAAAATGTATAGACTCTGTATATGAAGAAAATGAAAAATAAAAAAACATCATAAGAAAAAATACTTCACACATCCAGTGGATGCACATATTCATTATCACTTTCTTCTTCCTTCTCATTCCTCAATAAGGCATGGTTGTACAGCGAAACTGCCAACCTTATCCTATGAACTTTAACATCAAATGGATCTGGAAAAGGCTTTTGCTCTATGAGATACTCAGCAAAGCTCAAAACAAAAACTCCACAATCACTAAAAAAAAAAAGGTATAAACAGGGTATCAGTAACTATATAAAATGTATAATCAGTAAACACAATATCATAAGGTAAAATCAATGTATAAAAATGCTTAAATAATGTGTAACTAAGTTATAACTTAGGTCAAACACTTTTACAAAAAGGTACAAGCAAGGTATAATCATTTGTAAATACAATGTATAACTAAGGTATAATCGTTATAATAGTGTATTTTAAGGTATAACTAATGTATAATCAATGTAACAATGTATCTTAAGGTATAATTAAAGTATAACTAAGGTATAATCATTTTATTAGTGTATTTTCAGGTATAATTAAGGTATAACTAAGATATAATCACTGTAATAGTGTATCTTAAGGTATAACTAAGGTACAACTAAGGTATAATCACTGTAATAGTGTATCTTAAGGTATAATTGAGGTACAACTAAGGTACAATCACTGTAATAATGTATCTTAAGGTATAACTAAGGTATAATTGAGGTGTAAATAATGTATAATCAGTGTAATAGTGTATCTTAAGGTATAACTAAGGTATAATTCAGGTATAACTAAGGTATAATCACTATAATAGTGTATCTTAAAGTATAACTAAAGTATAATTAAGGTATAACTAAGGCATAATCAGTATAATAGTATAACTTAAGGTATAAATAAGGTATAATTGAGGTGTAAATAATGTATAATCACTATAATAATATATCTTAAGGTATAACTAAGGTATAATCACTATAATAGTGTATCTTAAAGTATAATTAAGGTATAACTAAGGTATAATCAGTATAATAGTGTATCTTAAAGTATAACTTAGGTATAATTAAGGTGTAAATAATGTATAATCACTGTAATAGTGTATCTTAAGGTATAACTAAGGTATAAATAAGGTATAATCACTATAATAGTGCATCTTAAAGTATAACTGAAGTATAATTAAGGTATAACTAAGGTATAATTAGTATAATAGTGTATCTTAAAGTATAACTAAGGTATAAACAGTGTATCACAATGCATAACTAAGGTATAACTAATGTATAACTAACGAATCAGAAAGTATAACCAAGGTATAATCAGTTTATAACAAAGGATAACTCATGTATAATCGTTATATTACAAGGTATAGATAACGTATAATGAAAATATAACAAAAAGAAATAAAACACACCTGTCATTCTGCTGAGGTACGCCTTCAACAATTTCCACTTCGAGAGGACGTAAAGGATTCCTATATCTATATACATCAGATTCCATAAGATCAACCCTGCTACCGGGAAATTGACCACTGATGTATAAAGTATAGAAGTATAACAGCATATTGATTAGCGCCTTCAGGAGTTGAATCAGCATTACGTCTACCCAAATAAGAATCGTATATGAAGAGCTTCCTCAACCTCAAGCAAAACCTTGCCAACACCCAATGATTTTGTCCAACATGAATTGGCATCAACACTTCATCTACATCAGACCATGCCTTCCCCGTCCAAATATCAACACCCATCATGAAACCGGTGATGACATCATCAAATTTTATTTGTTGAAATACCTCACCAGTTCCAAGAATACTATCCACAAGTCTAAACATATACTTCACTCTTGCATGAAACCTCATATCAGTAGTTGTGAAGTTATATGTTATTCGATCACAGTATTTTCCCTTCTTCCTCAGATAATACATGATTATATCCATATGCTAACAAAAAAAAATATCATTTATAAGTATAACCAGTGATTATACAATATATAATTAAGGTATAAACTGTGTATAATCAGTGTATCCATAACAAAAATAACAAAACTAAAAGATATAACTGAGATATAATCACTGTTCCATAAGGTATAACTAAGGTATAATCAGTGTATAACTAAAGTATAATAATTGTATAATCAGTGTATCACTAACAAATATAAAAAATTTGTATAAGTAATGTATAAAAAATGTATAACTCATGTATAATCAAAATAATAGTGCATCTTAATGTATAACTAAAGTATAAATAATGTACAACCAATGTAATAATCCCTCTTAATGTATAAGTAATGTATAACTAAAGTATAATTAACGTATAACTAAGGTATAATCACTATAATAATATATCTTAAGGTATAATTAATGTATAACAAAAGTATAATCACTCTAGTAATATATCTTAAAGTATAAGTAAGGTATAGCTGAACTATAACTAAGTTATAACAATAGTAAAACTAAAAAATAATCAATGTATTACAAAAATATAAACAAGTTATAAGAAACAAAATACTTACAGTGCTACTTAAATACTCACCAGTAGTATACATTTCAAGGAAGAAAGTATTTAAATCAATTGTACCAACACCATAACGGAAAGGAGGACTTATCAGATTATTCTTGGGAGCATACTAGTTGTTTCTTGTACTGGAAAAGAAAAAAAAAACAAAGGAAACAACATAAGTCAAAAATACAAATAAAAAAAACTTAAAATAAACAAAAAAAGAAAAAAAAAATTACTCCTTAGCTACGTATTTATTCTTGTTAATAAATCAGACAAAATCACGAGTGAGTTGATCATCACTATGATACTCCCCTAACTCACACAAATAATCCCAAAAAAATGATCCACGAATAGGCTTCAGAACAACCTTCTCATCAGATCCAAATTTAGTAGTGTATGCTGAAGAAACCGCACGACCACCAACCCTTCTCCTTCTTTTATAAATCCCTTTCTTGATAATTTCATCGTCAATAACCATAATATCATCATCCTAAAAAAGCGAGAAAAAAATAAGAAAGATAAACACCACATAAACAAAGCAACAACAAAACAAAAAAACACATACGCACATCTTTGATAGAATATACTCTCTCATAACTCTCAACTTCAAGTTGATCCAAAATATCAGGATCAATAAAGTCTAAGAAACACATAGAACCAATACCCTATAATATGTAAATAAGTAAAGTTAGAAATATAATCAGTATATTCAAAGTATAAAATGGTTTAGATAATGTATAACTAATGTATCAGAGTATAATACAGCATATAATCAAAGTATAAAAAAAATAAAATATAAAAATAAATATTACAAAACACAAAAAAAAAAACAAAACAAAAACAAAAACAAAAAAGAACAAAAAAATCATAAAAACGAAAAACATACAGCCTCTTTAAGCTTTTCAAGAGCAACAACAGCTTCATGCTCTCTTTTATTACTTCCAGCAGCTATTGTGTCAGCCTTTTCATCTTCCACAAAATCCAAATTTCCAACAGCAGCTACTTTATTATTTTCAGCAACAATAGAACCCTCACTATTAACAACAGAACCCTCTTTATTAATACATGCACCTTCTTGCTCACTCCCCTCACCAACATTCTCCTTATTAACAGCATTAGGGATCTCTAAATGATCACCCAAAGACAATACAACTTCATCAGCAATCGCAGTTATAGCATCGAAGTTGAAATACCTAGTACAATCAAACTCCGGACCATTCATTGTTGTTGGTGGAAAAATAGGAGGTTTATACACAACTATTGCCCTCTTTGGCACCACATTGTCAAAACTGAAACTTTCTTCATTAATATCCTCTTTATCTTCAGAATCCATACCATCAGTCTTCAACTCCCCTTCCATAACAACATCATTATCATCCATATAAACATTATCATCCTTATCCTCCTTATCCTCCATATTCTCAGCCTTATCCTTCTGTGCTTGACTATCAACATACAGCAAAAGAAAAAAAAAACAAATGTATAAATAAATGTATAAACAAAGCATTTAAATGTATAAAAAATTGTATGACTGGAGTATAATGAGTGTATCACAAAGTATAACTATTGTATAAATAGAGTACCAAAAGGTATAACCACTATATTATTGTATCTTAATGTATAAATAAGGTATAATAATTATATTAATCTATTTAAAGGTACAAATAAAGTATAATAAGTGTATCAGTAAGTAAAACTAACATCTCATAAGCAGTGTACAAAAAGGTATAATAAAGGTATAAGCAGTGTACAAAAAGGTATAATAATTGTATAATCAGTGTATCATTAACAAACATAACAAAAAAAATATAACTAAGGTATAAACACTGTAATAATCAACTAAGGTATAAACACTGTAATAATCTATCTTAAAGTATAATTAATATATAGCTAAGGTATAATTACTCTAATAGAGTATCTTAAGGTATAATCAAGGTATAACTAAGGTATAATTACAATAATAATGTATCTTAAGGTACAATCAATATATAACTAAGGTATAATTACTATAATAGTGTATCTTAAGTAGGGGTGAGCAAAACCAAACCGGAAACCAAAAACCAAACCGAACCGAGACTAAAAAATGGAACCAAACCAACTATTTGGTTTGGTTTTGGTTTTATAAAATATAATAGTTTGGTTTTTGATTTGGTTTTCGGTTTTTATTAAACAAACCGAAACCTGAACTGAACCGAACCATAATAGGAAAAAATATTTTTTAAAAATATATATATGTATATAAATAAATTTTATTTGGCATATTATATATTTATATTATTATATAGTTTGTATTTATGAGACTTTAGTAATATACATGTAATATAAATCCTTTTTAAGCAATATTTTACATGTAATTTATAAAAAAAAATAATGATAAAAAAAATTAAAAAATTAAAATTTTTGTTGATTCTGTTTGAACTGAACTAAACCATAACCCGAACCAAACTGGTTCGGTTCGGTTTGATCCGAACCATATGAACTTTGGTTTGGCTTTGGTTTTAATTTTTCTTCTACTTTGGTTTTCAGTTTGGTTCGGTTTTTGAACCGAATCGCGTTTTGCTCACCCCTAATCTTAAGGTATAATTAAGGTATAACTAAAGTAAAATCACTGTAATAGTGTATCTCAAGGTATAACTAAGGTATAATTACTATAATAGTGTATCTTAAGGTATAATTAAGGTATAACTAAGGTATAATCATTGTAATAGTGTATCTCAAGGTATAATTAAAGTATAATTAATGTATAACTAATGTACAATCAATGTAATAATGTATATTAAGGTATAATTAAGGTATAACTAAGGTATAACTAACGTATAATCACTATAATACTTTATCTTAAGGTATAACTAATGTATAATCTTTGTATCACAATGTATAACTAAGGTATAAACACTGTAATAATCTTTCTTAAAGTATAATTAATGTATAACTAAGGTATAATTACTCTAATATAGTATCTTAAGGTATAATCAAGGTATAACTAAGATATAATTACTATAATAGTATATCTTAAGGTACAATTAAGGTAAAACTAAGGTATAATCAATGTATAACTAAGGTATAATTACTATAATAGTGTATCTTAAGGTATAATTAAGGTATAACTAAGGTAAAATCACTATAACAGTGTATCTCAAGGTATAATTAAAGTATAACTAACGTATAACTAATGTATAACTAAGGTATAATTACTATAATAGTGTATCTTAAGGTATAATTAAGGTATAACTAAGGTATAATCATTGTAATAGTGTATCTCAAGGTATAATTAATGTATAACTAATGTATAGTCAATGTAATAACGTATATTAAGATATAATTAAGGTATAACTAACATATAATTACTATAACATTATATCTTAAGGTATAACTAATGTATAATCTTTGTATCATAATGTCTAACTAAGGTATAAAAAAGGTATAAATAACGTATCAGAATGTATAGGTATAATCAGTTTATCACAAAGCATAACTCATATACAATCCTTGTATTACAATGTACAACTAATGTATAATGAAAATATAACAAGAAAATGTATAATTAAACACATCAAAATACATATAGTAAGATAGTGATGCTCAATTTACCAACCTCATCATCCATAGTATTATCCTTATCA
Organism: Euphorbia tirucalli; assembly: GCA_039660915.1. NCBI lineage: Eukaryota > Viridiplantae > Streptophyta > Magnoliopsida > Malpighiales > Euphorbiaceae > Euphorbia > Euphorbia tirucalli. The sequence goes on along the minus strand of CM077638.1, from coordinate 14,024,947 downwards.
TCATCACCCTCATCACTCTCATCATTTGAAACCTTGACGTCCTCATTAAAAAAAGTCTGGAAGAAACAAAAGTTAATCAAAAAACAAAAATATATAATAAAAACATATACAACCAAAGAATAATAAAATATATAATAACTGTTTAAGAAAGGTATAATAAAAAAATAAGAACAAAAACAAACCTTATTCAAAAAGTCCCTTGAAGTTTCCTTCAAAAAAAAAAAAAAAAACAAAAGTTATATATATAAGAATAAAAGCATAAGTAAACAAATAAATACCAACTTATCAACACGGCTGCTGATATCATCCAACTTCTGAATAACTAAGCCAAATTGTTGCTCAACGTATTTCCTCAACAATGCAATCTCAGATAGAACAGCTCCTTAACTAGAAGCCTGAGATTGAGAAAAAGAACCTTTCAACTCATCATCATCCAAATCGTGCTTATCATCTTTATCCTATACATGGTCACCATCACCTTCTTCCATATCAGGCTCAACGTGCTTATCATCACTATCACCTTCAACCTCGTCTATTTTAACCAAATTTTGCAAAGAAAGGTCCCTTTTCACATAAAAATTCTCCAAACAAAGCTCCTCAATCTCCTCATCTGTAGCATATATATTTTTTAATCCTAACTAAAAAAAAAAAGAACAAATAAGAAAAAAGGTATAACTAAGGTATAATTAGTGTATCACAAATAATAACTAAAGTATAACAAAGGTATAATTAAGGTATAATCAAAGTAATATTGTATCTTAAGGTATAATTAAGGTATAACAAAGGTATAATTACTGAAAAAGTACATCTTATGGTATAATTAAGGTATAACTAAAGTATAATGATTGTAATAGTGTATCTTAAGGTATAACTAAGATATAATTAAAGTATAATTAAGGTATAACTAATGTATAATCACTGTAATAGTGTTTTTTGATAAATAGAAAAAGTATAACAAAGATATAACAAAGGTATAACTAACGTATAATCAATATAATAGTGTATCTTAATGTATAATTAAGGTATAACCACTGTAAAAGTTTATATTAGGGTATAATTAAGGTATAACTAAGGTATAATCACTGTAATAGTGTATCTTAAGGTATCACTAAGGTATAATTGAGGTATAATCACTATAATAGTATATCTTAAGGTATAACTACGATGTAATCAATGTAATAGTGTCTGTTAAAATATAAAAAAATGTATAACAAAGGTATAATTAATGAATAAATGAGGAATAACATACGCTTTTGGCAGACTTGTTAAATAAAAGTTTGTCCAATTTTTCTCTGCGGAAATCCTCAAAATAAGTCCGCCAATTGAAAACCCTAGGATGAAAATTTACAGCCTTCTGATTAATAACTCTGCCGCAAATTAGTCCGCTGCATGCAGGACACACCTCATAAAACCATAACTGGAAAAAAATCGAACAACCCTCAACCCGATAAGACTTGGGCTTCGATCTAGAAATTCTAGTCTTCTTTAAAGAAAAAATGGTTGCATCATAAAACTCGCAACCCCATGCAGCCTTCACGTAGTCACCGGACGCTACCACATTAAAATAATAACTAGGAATATATTTCAAAAAATCTATCCCCATACTCTTATTAGCAAAATAATGGGACAGTAATCGAGAACCCACACCAGTGGAACAAAGTACAAAATCATCATCAGCAAATGATTTCAAACCAGAAATCAACAAAAACTCTTGGACACCAAACCTCAACTCAGTACCAGCAACCTTAACAATAATGGGGTCATTTTCTTCCTCCTGATAAATCTACCGTAGCAGTAAAGAATGTATCAGCTGTTTTGTAACCCTCAGAATTGGCAAATCCAAGAAATAACCAAATATGGTTTCCTTAAACATCTTAATCACTTGATCTGGCAGATTTAATTTCAAGAATGTCAAGAGATCATAATCAGAAAAAACAAAAACACGGCTTCCCCAATACTCACGTTTCTTATAAATAGGTCTGCCACTCTGAAAAATGTAATAAAAATATATCAAAAAATGCATCATAAAAATAAACAATAAGACTAAAACATATACCATTAACAAAATAAGAAACTAAGGTATAAGTAAGTTATAAACAATGTATAACTAAGGTATAACCAGTGATTATACAATATATAACTAAGGTATAAACTGTGAATAATCAGTGTATACATAACAAAAATAACAAACTAAAGATATAACTAAAATGTAATCACTGTACCAGAAGGTATAACCAAGTTATAATCACTACACCAAAAGGTATAACTAAGGTATAATCAATGTATAACTTGGTTATACACTAATTATACCTTAGTAATTAAAAAATAACTAAGGTATAATTACTGAAAAAGTGCATCTTAAGGTATAATTAAGGTATATCTAAGGTATAATTACTGTAAAAGTGCAACTTAAGGTATAAATAAGGTATAATCAAAGTAATAGTGTATCTTAAGGTATAATTAAAGTATAACTAAGGTATAATTACTGAAAAAGTGTATCTTAAGGTATAATTAAGGTATAACTAAGGTATAATTACTGAAAAAGTGCAACTTAAGGTATAAATAAGGTATAACAAAGGTATAATCAAAGTAATAGTGTATCTTAAGGTATAATTAAGGCATAATTAAGGTATAACTAAGGTATAATTACTGAAAAAGTGCATCTAAAGGTATAATTAAGGTATAAATAAGGTATAAACAATGTAATAGTGTCTGTTGAGGTATAACAAAAGCATAACAAAGTTAAAATCAAAATATAATCATTGTAATAGTGTATCTTAAGGTATAACTAAGGTACAATTACTGTAAAAGTGAATCTTCAGGTATAATTAAGGTATAACTAACATATAATCACTATAATAATGTATAAGTAGGGTATAATTAGTGTGTAACCACTCTGTTAGTAACAAAACAACAAAACTAAGGTATAAATAATGTATATATAATGTATAACTAAAGTATAAACAAGTTATAATCACAAATATCAGAAGGTATAAGTAAGGTATAATCAGTGTATAAAAAGGTATAATCAGTGTATAATCAGTATAACATTAACAAATATAACAAAGAAAGGTAAAAGTAAGTGTGAGCGAGCGACGTTTTCGTAGGAACGAGGACTCTCTCGGAAGGGAGCCTCGATATCGGGCAACCTTCCCTCGCGGGGGGTTTTGTTATGTTGGAGATTCGGTTTTAGAAAATTCGTTATTACGAAAAAGAATCGAGACCTAAATCTCGATAAAAAGTGTAAGAGCCTGATAAGTGAAAATATTACCAAGTAATTATGCAAGAATTCAGTAATTAATTGATTAAAATTTTATTGAAAATTGAGAAATCATGGGTAATAGTGAGCTTTTCCAGGTCTGATGCCTGTTGTAAAGAGATTTCTTAGTTTGGGAAGTCTCAGAGTGAAGAAGCTGGAGAAGAGAAATTGTTACAGGCTGCGGCATGGATGGACTAGAGTTGGAAGAGAAGGGCGCGGCCCAAGAGGAGGAGGAGATATTTCTACTGTTGGAAATTCCATTTCTAACCTTAGCTTCTCAAGGAAGCTAATGAAATTTATGGTTGTAGAATTTTAACCATTAGTTTAATATGGAACTTGTTTCAAGGATGATTAGCACCTCATATCTTTTAGATCTTACTTTTTAGGACTATAAATACTCTACTATTTTGGGGGTTAGACAGCATTGAAAGCTCTCAACAACTTATTATTTTTGCATTAATTGAAGTTTTGAATTCTTATTCTTTTTGCAAGTTTTCTTGTTAGGAAATCTTGTTTTTATGGTTATCATGTGTTGCGAGTAGGTTTCCTAGCAGGCTGAAGCCAACTTAGGCTGGTGGTCTTGGGAAGTCTTTCTCTGTTTTTATTATGGATATCATGTTGAGATGATTGTGTGGTGAAATGCTTAATTAATATGGGAAAGGGCCCTATAATATTTCTTAGTATTCTTGATGAAACCGAGAGGAGATTTAGGAGTATGGAAAAATCACTCACACACGCACTTGCCATGAGACCGAGAGGAGATTGGGAGTGTGCTAAGGGTTTCTACTTATTGTGGAATGCTTGCATGACTTAATGCATGATTTCCTATACTAAGTGAGGTCGAGAGATAAGCTTAGTTACGAATCATAGATCCAAGTGAGGTCGAGAGATAAGCTTGGTGAATAAAGAGCAAGAAACCTTAGATCTACGGTCCTAATATATTCATAGTAAATTCTAGAGGAAGATATTCTGAAATTGCCTGTTTAGCTGGTGAAAGTCTGTGTTTTTATCACTATTGTTTTCTGTTTTAAGCAACCTTTATTATTTTGCCTTGCATGTTTTATGTTATCAGCTTTTATAAATTCTTAGTTCTAATTTTATTGGAAAACCTTTACATCTGGTGATTTATTAGGAATTTTTAGAGTTTTCCCTTATTTCCTATGGATACGACACTTGTCTTGCCCAATATTACAACTGACCTAGTATACTTGCTAGTGCATAATCTCAAGGCAACAGAGTCACCACCCGGCTCAGCTCAACCGGGAAATTATAGCGTAGTTGAACCGGATAAAGGCCGCTACACTTTCCAGAGATCTAGGTCCGGACAAGTCCCTTATTTCATGTCTAATCAAAATAAATTCGGCTAATGTTCATAGATGGTATTTTAAATTTCTAAAGATTGATTTTATTGAATTAAAGCATGCAGCGTACACACATATAAAAATAAAACAGTAAATAAGTTAATTATTACAAACCAATTGAATAAAAATAAAAACTCTCAACCTCACTTTACAAACGCCTAAAATACACAATTTATCTAAAAATTACAATCGCCTAAGATACACGATTTAAACTATTAATTACATAAAAATGAAAATTAAAAGAAATTAAAAGCTGAAAAACAGACATTTAGCACAATTTTATAGCATGCCACAAATAGGACTCAAACATGATAGAATCGGAGATTTTAGAAGTTGGGGGCATGCATTTAAGGGGTAACCGGGTCGGCCCGGTCGGCCAGCCGGAATAGACCTGGAAAACAGTCTTGAAACGTCCCTGTATTTTATTTTGTGAGAAAACACATTTTGAAAACGTTTTCTTTTTCCGGTTTACTTTAATTTAGCATGTGAGGTGGGTCAGTTTTCGAGAGATTCGGGTCTCCGTCGTTGCATTATTCTAAATGTGATAATATTAAAAATTAAATCTAAGGTCGTGAATGCACACAACAAAATTTATTTTTGATGATTTTCTGATTTTTCTGAATTTTTATGATTTTTGGGAATTTTTGTAGGTTATTCTGGAAATTCTACCCCTGGACGAGGATTACAGTCGTGCGACTGTAATCTGTCCAATTGCGGAAAATCACTGAAATTTTATTTAAATGAAAAGGAAAAAAGCGAGGAAACTAAGAACAGTCGTACGACTATTGTTTGGGTTACAGTGGTGCCTCTATTCTTTTTCTCAAGAACAGTCTGGAAATCAAGAACAGTCGTACGACTGTTCTTAATTTCCAGAAGCAGCAAGCCAAAAAAATATGAGTTTTATACACAAAAATCACTCAAAACACCCAGAAAATTAAGCAAAACGGAGGTTTCAAGTATAGTTACCCTTGTTGTGTTGATCCACCGTTGGTTTGACCGCTGGAAACGCCTTTATTGGCTCCGGATTGCTTCTTTTCCTTTGTGAGTCAAGGTTGCAAAATGGGTCCGAAATTCTCCAAAAAGTCACGGATTTATGTAAATCTAAGGTCTGGAATTGATTTAGTTTTTGTGTGACAAGTTTAACTTACGATTTCTAATAGATTTTAAGCTTTAAAAACTCTAAAATCAAAAGAAAAGAGTAGAAGAAAAATGGGAGTTTTTGGGTTTTCTTTTCTTCTCTTCTTTTCCTTCAATTTCTCTCTCAATCTTTCTCTCAATTTCTGTTTTTTGCCAAAAGTCCTTTCTCTTTCTTGTTTTCTACCTTTTATCTTACTTTGCTTCTGGAGAAAAACGAGCATTAATTGCTCTGCCATCAAGCCAATTTTTTAATTGTAAGATATAGGCTTCTGCAACCTGCTCCGATCTTGCAGTCGTACAACTGTAATTAAATCCCCACGACTGTAATTACAGTCGTGGGACAAACGGCCTTTTTTTTTATTTAAAAATCTGGAAAATTCCGTGTTCACAGTAAGGTATAAAAAATGTATAACTAATGTATAATCAATATAATAGTGTATCTAAATGTATAACTAAGGTACAACTAAGGTATAATGAATGTAATAGTGCATATTAATGTATAATTAAGGTATAATTAATTTATAAGTAAGGTATAATCACTATAATAGTATATCTTAAAGTATAACTAAGGTATAATTAAGGTATAACTAAGGTATAATCACTGTAATAGTGTATCTTAAGGTATAAGTGAGGTATAAAAAATATATAACTAATGTATAATAAATATAATAGTGTATCTAAATGTATAACTAAGGTATAACTAATGTATAATGAATATAATAGTGCATATTAATGTATAATTAAGGTATAATTAATGTATAAGTAAGGTATAATCACTATAATAATGTACCTTAAAGTATAACTACGGTATAATTAAGGTATAATCAGTGTAAAAATAGTATAATAAATCTATAATAAGTGTATAATCATTATAGTAGTGTATCTTAAGGAATAACCAAGGTATAATAAACTTAATAATTTATCTTAAGGTATAATTAACTTATAATCAAGGTATAACTAAGGTATAATCACTGTATAGTATAACTTAATGTATAACTAAGGTATAATTAAAGTATAACTAAGGTATAACTAATGTATAATAGGTTCACAAGGTATAATTAATGTATAATCAGTGTATAACAAAACTATAAAACTATGTTTGATCAATCGATCATTAAAAAAAAAACTAAAACAAAACCTAAGGTATAAGTAGGGTATAATCAGTGTACAAATAATTAAAAAATCAGTAACTTAAACGCACCCAGAAAAACAGAAAATAACAAACTATAAAATACAGGATAAATGACACAAAAAAATTACTACAAGCTTTTCATAAACAACATCGTCCCTGGATTTTCCCTTAAAAACAGCAAGCGGCTTCTTAACATTCTTACCCTTCTGAGAATCAGTTTTTTTAGTACCCTTCACCATTTTAGACAATATAACACTGCAAAACAAAACTACAAAAATCGCAAAACAAACAACAACAACAACAACAAAAAAACACAAACAAACAAACGCATGCAAAAAAAAAACCAACCTAAACGAACGCAAAAAAAAATACCTAGAAAAATGATGAACCGCAAACAAATGATGAACAAATCATGAACCGCAAAGAAGAAAATGACGAACAACCACGACAGTAGAAAGATCGAAGAAAGTAGGAAGAAGAAAACTGAAAACAAACGAAAACCACTAACCAACCAAGAAGCAGAAAGGAGAAAATACAAAAAGGCAAAACAAAACAAATAAAAAACGTATGAAAGAAAAGTGTGACCGCAAAACGTAAAAAAAAAATAATAATAATAATAAATAAACGTATTTCAGTAAATAAGAAAACATAGGTCCAAAAACAAAAGCTCAAACCCAACGTATATGTGACAATTTCCCTTTATAAAAAGACTGAATGGGACAACTTCTTTGGTCCAGCAAAAAGCCTACTAAATTGTTTCAATAGTCCTATCCTCAATTGTTTAGAGACAATGCAAAATTATTGTATAAAACTATGAAACTTGTTGGAATATATATATATACATAAGTTTACATTTTATATTAACTTTTACTATAATAATAAATATATACTACAAATTATAAAAAAAATAAAAGAATATATATTTTATTACTATTATTATAGAATTTAATGATATTTTACATTTCAAACATATTTTTAAATAAAATTGTATTGAAAAAAATATTATTAGTTTAATATAAGGAAAAAAAAAAGTCAAATTCCGATTCTAAATTAAACCAAAAGAATTTATAAAATATGATTTTGATTTTTATAATTTCGATTTTAATTTTGATTTTAAAGTTTAAAGCAAACAAACCCTTAAAAGATTTATATTCAGGTCATGGTAAAGAGGCAGACTCCTATTTAAATACGAAGACCTGTTATGAAAAGTTTAATCATGCCTGTCATTTTGCGGGATTGACTATCACTTTTCACATAAGAAGAGTTCGATTAGTTATTTGTTCCAAATTGATTTGGCCAAGGGCTGAGAATATCCAATAAATAATATTTTACATATTATCATTAAATTTGAAATGTTTATTTTGATGGTTTAGTTCATTTTTTGAAAAAAGTAAAGGTTGATATATATCTTAATTAGCATGAGATGACTGTTAGTGAGACAAAACATTTACTAAATATTCTGCAGCCATATTATCTCTAATATGTTTAAAATTCTTTCAACATATAAGAAATTTTACGATACTTTAGAGTATATACTTGTTTAGTTATAAAAAAAAATTCATATTTTTGTATTACATTCTAAAAACTCAAACAATAATTTTTTTTCTTAATATATTTTCAAGGAGTACTATACTCCAGACCTAAAAACATTCTAAAATTTTCTATATGTAAATATGTAACTAAGAGTAACTTTTCAGTAAAGGAAAGAAAAGAAAAAAAAAATTAACTAACTACTACATACTTGATATAATAATTTACCATTAGTTACTTATCATTTGAGTAGTGAGTGTTATCGAGAACTAATTATAGAGACTAAGAGGCCGTTTGGTAGGGCTTTCCCAATAGGGAAATGAGCTTTTGAGAAAAAAAAAAAGCCAGAAAAGCTGAATCAGAGTGTTTGGTAAAAAGAGAAATGGGAAAGTTAAAAAAACGAAAAGCTTGTTTTGTGACTTCCCTCAAAAGCTAGAATTTGCAACTTTCCTTAAAAGCCAAAAACACGGAAAGGAGTCCTTTCACGATCCGCTGCTTTGCATTCTCTTCACAATCAAAGCGTTCTTCTTTGCAATTTGCCCAATTACGATCTCCCCTCCTCCTCCTTTCGTTCAAGATCGTGCACTAGTCTCTGTGTTCTCTGCCACAAATTGCTGCTCCCTTTCTTCTCCCTTTCTTGTCGCCTGCTGCTTCCCACCGCTGCTACTATTACCGGTGAGATTTTCTATCTCTTTTCCCTTTGAGTTGTAATTTCTCTTTGTTGTTGTCCCTGATCTTGAATGAATGCTTTGAGATTCTGCTGTGTTTGGATTAGATAATTTAGGAATTAGGATGTTAGCTATTTTAGGTATTGTTGTGGCCATAAATTTTATACTCTATCTGTTGAGGTGGTAGGGATTGAAGAGGTAAAATTAAAATTAAAAAGAAAGAAAGAAAGAGTCCCTTTTAGTTGGATTAAGGGGGGAACTTAGAAGATATGTATTGTGGCTCTAAGAATTTTGTTTTTGTATTTCTTTTGTGTTGCTGAATCATATATTAATTGTTGATGTTGGGTATGGGATCCATAGCTCGCAAAACAAGTTGAGATTGGACTGACAGATCATGTTTCTGGTTATTTTTCTCATAGGTATTATCTGAAATTTAATTTGTGCTGAAGAGAATGTGAATTTATGCTCCTTATAATATATGTTTGGAAAAATGGAACTTGGCAACTGTAAATTATACTGATTGAGATTGATTTGTACTTTGATTGACTTTTACTGATAAGAACATATAGGACATACATAATACGGATTGGATTCGAGAGAAAGTAAGAGTTGATTTTAGTCCTTAACCAGCTAAGATTTGATTAAAAAAAAGCTTAATTAAACAAGTTTTGAGGTACTTCTCAGGCATTGCTGATGTTACAATACATAGAGCCTTGTATCCATCTTTCGCTGCTCAGAACAATCAATCCTGTTTGGTATCCTATTGATATTTTTGAGTTGCTTCATTTTCGTTAATTTTTTTGATTTAATTATTACAACACACCTTTTTGATTTGAAGAACATGATCATATCCTATATGAGCTGTTCTAAAGTTGTGTATACCGCAGTTTGGCCTGCTAATTCCAGCTGAAGTCATTGCTTTTTTATTTTACTTATTTAGTTCCAAAACAATTAATATCCACATCTCTGATATGGCGCAATTATAGTATCTTGGAATGTAGTAGTATTTTAGTTTCCTTAACTAATCAATGATCCTAGTATTCGCCTAACATGCATACGTGGGATTATACAAAATGGGCTCTTTAAGGATCTGTATGTAACCAAATGTAGGTAACTTTTGTTCTTTGTTTATTTGAACTTTATTGTGAAAACAAACTTTTGTGTTTATAGTTTTTACTAACTTATTCTATATCATATAAACGGTAACAGAGAGAAGGAATTGCCCCTGGTGATGTCACATTTGTTGGACTCCTCTTAGTATGTACTCATTATTGAATGAAATTTCAACTAAAATGAAGCTTCAAAATGGAGATGATTTCGAATCTGAAATAGCAACATTATGCTTAATGGAGTAGATTTAGTAAGTTGCTTTGTTACTTTCCCGTGGAGTATTTATGTGGTGCACAATACAAAGATGAAATGATTGCATTAGTTCAGCATTCAAGAATACACTTGGACATTATCACATGGCATGTAGCATTCGTTAATCCATTTGAATTATTTGTTCTGTGTTTAAATTGAGAAATCACCAGTGTTTTCACTATTGATAGATAGCAAATGGAATGTGGATGACTTTGTAAAAAAATAGAATTGGCCTGGTGGAACTAAAAATAAGCAGCTGTAAATTTACCATTAATTTTCAGGAGCAGAAAGAAAAGAACAATACAAGTAATGTTCTTCCTTTTTAAATAAATAGTTGTGAAAAAGTCTTTTCTGTCCCTTTTCAAATTTGGCTTCTCTCTTATTTGTTGATTGCATAAGGGTTCCAGATCACTCACTGCTTTTGTTTCCTTTTTTCCCATTTCTTCTAGATTTTGAGTTTTGCTTTTGTGATTTCATCAACCTTCGACATCCTCTGGTCTCATTTTTTTCTAATTTAAGTTAGATTTATTAAAGTGTGTTTGCTTAAATTGCTTTGTTGTATTATTATTTTGGGTGGTTTCAGATAAACAGTAGAGGATGGGTGGATAGGGCTCTCAAGATGCTAAGCGAAAAGTCCATAAGAGGATTTCTCATGTTCTTTCTTTCCATTTTTTGTTACAAGTGTAGCCAACAGCCAAACAATATAATCTCTAGAACACAAAATTCTTTGGAGTATAGCTACTGTAAAAGAGAGCATATTCAGTGCGTGAATACCGATTGGCAGGTCAAATTTTCTAGTTAAGCTGCAAGTATTCTTTGTAAATGTAAACAATTCTCAAGTCATTTTAATGGAGACTATTGAGGTTTTTGTAATTTTTTCTTTATAATCCTATCTCTATCCTTCTCTATATTATCTTCAATTCTATTCAATTCAATTTTCAATATTGATGGGTATTTTATAAGAAAGGATAATCAAATTTAAGCTCAAAATTTGAACATTTGAAACTTGTATCCTAAAGTTTATATACAAGTTGATATTTGACTGGATTTTAAGTAATTAACAAAACTTAAAAATACAAAGGTAGCAGAATTAATGTAATTCCATCATAAAATTAAACATTTTGGCATTTCACAAGAAATTATATGTAGCATATTGAAGTAAAATGAATATATACATAATTGATAGATTATATAAAATTAGTTGAGAGACGAGGTGGGTATTCTTGAGACAAGAAAAGATTTCAATTCCAATCTAATTAACATATATAGCTAGTAACTAATTGTTTTTGGTTGAAATGAGAAGTGATGCTTTATCTCAGGAGAATTATAGTAATAGTAGGGTTATAGAAATGGATTCTATTCGTGATGAGATTACTTTTTCTTTGATGTCATAAACAAATTAGCAATAATCGTGTGTTGGTCAATTTTTTTAACTTATAATCGTGTGTTGGTCAATTTTTTTAACTTATTATATATGTATGGATGATTAGTATAAAAATTGTTACTTTATATTAGTATCTTTCAATTAAAATAAATATGTTTTTTTTTTTTTTGTATAATATGTATGTGATATGGAGATTAATAAAAAAATTATTAATACCTAATAATATACTAATAAATAAATAAAATAATTTTTTTCATTCAATGTGTGTGAAAGAAATTAAAAATTTCTAATATTATTTAATTAATTAAATTAAGTAAAAATTAATTTATATCATATATGTCCTTTTATATTATTTTATATATCAACAGCACTTTTATAAACAGTTTTACCAAACACCACACAAACTGCTTTCAAGAATAAAGCAATTTCTATAAAAATATTACTAAACACTTAACAGCTTTCCCAAACAGCACTTTCTTTTATAGTTCTTTCCTTAACAGCCCTTTCCCTGATAACACTTTTACTAACAGCCCTACTAAACTGACCCTAAGTCTATTTAGGTAGGGGGAGTTATTTCTCTTCAATTAAAAAGTTCAGAGTTCGAGTTTCCATGATATATAGTAAATCCACCGTTTAAGTATGAACAAAAAAAGAAAAAATAAAAAACTATACAGGCCGATATTGTGGACAAACAGGCCCAATAAAGGCCCATTATAGAAACGGAAGTGTTGTGGTGTGTGATATTTGTTGAACGATATTTACAACGAGTGGCGGGCAGTTCCTCAAACGGTAATCAGCAATCAGTAATCAGTGTTGAGTAGTGGAGCTGAGCCTGAGGCAGTACCTAACCGAGAAAGGTGGTTCTTTGTTTCTGCGCAGAATGACTCTTCAAGCTTCTTCTTCTACTCTTGGTGCTACCATTTCTTCCTTCATTTCCCCACCCAAACCCCCTCGTCTCCGCCGTGCTTTGCCCGCCGGAATTCGAGCTCAAGGTATTTGTCTTTTTCTTCTCTACTGCTTCCAATTTTTAGCTCTTATTTCAAATTAAGGTGCCAATTCTTCTCCCAAACGTTTAGAATTCTAGGTTTTAGTTTTTCTAGCTAAAATTCTTTTGCTATGTTTCAGCTGAACCATCGGACAAGTCTGTAGAGGTAATGAGGAAGTTCTCTGAGCAGTATGCTCGTAAATCCGGAACTTATTTCTGCGTTGATAAGGGAGTAACTTCTGTCGTTATTAAGGTCAACTTCTATCTCTCTCTCTCTCTCTCTCTAAATTTTCCCTATGGGAAATTTGGAATCAATAGTTCAGTTGTGGTTCCATTTTCTTTGTAATTGTGAACCGTGGGGATTAGCTTCTATCAAATTACTCGCAAGAAAGAAAGTAATATCGAAGCTTCTGTACCTTCTTTTCCTGGCAACATTTTTTTTTTATTTGGATTTTCCATATGTTTAAATGCTTAAATTATCCTAATAATCAATAAATGTATCTGCAACACTTTCTTTTATGTACTTTTCTATTTCTGAGGTTTACTTTATACGATTGAGCTTATTTGCTTACATGAATTTCTTTCTTTTTCTTCTGCTTTCTCTATTAAGCTTAACATCTGCTCCATGTTACTAGTTCAACAAACATTGTCTTAATATGTGCAACTCCTTTGGAATTTGAACAGGGATTGGCAGAACATAAAGATTCATTAGGTGCACCTCTATGCCCTTGTAGGTAAATATATTTCATTTTATGCAACTTCCAGAACTATTGAATTTTTAATTTATGCTTCTGCTGGGGTCTTTAAACCTGGGTTGCCTGAAAATCATTGGTACCATTATTTGCAATTTTCGCTTGGTCTATAGGCATTACGATGACAAAGCAGCTGAAGCAGCACAAGGCTTTTGGAATTGTCCATGTGTCCCCATGAGAGAAAGGTAAATTAATTTTTCTCTTAACATAATACTAATTTGGACGTTGGCTTGGAAGCTTTCTGATGATACAAGGATAGTCCAGCTTTGTTTCTGCGTGTCTAGTTGTTTGTAGGCCTAAAGGCTTATGTTATTTTCTACTTTCAAAGTTTTGAAATTGCTTAAATCTGGATTCCGTTTTTTATCATTGCATTTATAGTGCTTCTGGCTTTTGTTTCCCCCTTTTGAAAATACTACTAATTTTTGCAATCTTCATCTAAGATTCTCTTCAATTCCCTGAGCCTTTTGCCCGATCTGAAGTGCCTAGATGTTCCTTTTGGCTCTCTAACCTATTTTACTCATTAATGCTGAGACTACATTGCAGATTATCTAGTCTTAACAGTAATGAAATTTTAATTGCCCATCATGCAACAAGCCTGTGACTGGATGATAGGTTCTGTAAAATTGCATAGATCTTTTGGCTCCTGGTGCAATAACTGGTCAATGGTCATATTTTACTGGAGATTGAAATAATTGAATATAACCTGATGTTGAGGCATCTTTAAGTGAGGAAGATACTATTGGAGGCCTTCTTATAGCCTGGCCACTGAGTCTAGAAGAAATATGACACCAGTGTATAGTTATTAAGTAAGAGAAATCATGCTTCTGGTTTGTTGCAGGGATACAATTGTCTGGGGTATTTTCGTTCATAGAGAAAAATAATAATATTTAAGTGTGTTATAAGGGGTCCAGACTCCAGTATTGGGATGGGACAATAACAGTGTGTGGCACACATTCTGATGCTGTAGTCAGCATATCAGGTCAGTTGGGTAGAGGATTCAATAAAATCTTGGGACAAAAGGCATAATAGATGATGATTATGGGAATGATTCTGAAGCAAGTTGAAGACAAGGTTCAGTTTTTATTGTTTACTTTGCTTAATTTGGATGTTGAATTAAAGACGGGGCGATTCTTTGAATTCAGGGAAGGTACTTCAGCACAAACTAGGGCTATTTGATTTACCTTCATCCAATAATCATAAGGAGATTTGCTATGAAGTAATGAAGGTGTTGAAGAAATATTCCAGAATGGCATTACTGTGAGTTTGGTTCAATTGTCCATTTTCTTGGAGGGGGTTAAACAGAATAGTGCAAACTATTATATCACGTTTATTGAACAGTTTCAGTTTCCAGTGCAAGTTTGTTTATGAGAATTTACACATGCTATATAGTATACACCATAGACCAGGAAGTGCATCTCTATAGAAGGCCGAGAGCCTTGAAGTTGTAGGAGATAAAGCAGCGAGGGACTGACATGAGATGATTTGGAAGCAAGCAGTGGGAAGAATTTAGTGCCTTAGATTTTTCCTAAGATTCACAAAATGCATCTATAAACCTATGCATTTTAGATTAAAGGTTTGGTTGAGTTTTTGAATAGCTGATTGTTAGATTAGTCCATTTTATCATAAAGAACGCTAGACTGTTCTTTCCAGATGAACAAGTTGCAAGAAGTGATATTTGCTACTGATTAGGTGAATGTAGTTAGAGGTACCACTGACTGATAAATGATGAAGATTTTAATAAATAATGATTTTGAAATAATGCAATTGCAATAGTGGTATATCGAATTATTGATGGGCTTTGGTACCTCTGGATATTCATAGGCATGGATGAGCTTATTTCCATCCAACCCAGCTTGTACTCAGCAAGTATTGTTGGGCTTGCGAATGCATTTCTGTTAAGGTTTGGCCAATTACCTTTAAAATATAGGTATTTTTATTTCTGGGCTGAGCTTCAGTGAAATAATCTGTGGAAGTACTTGCAACTGCAAGATAGATAAGAATGAAATATTACGATAAACTTGGAAAAGCTGTTGATTTAAGCCAAGTACTCGCTGAAGCTTTTGATGAACAGTTCTTGACCAGTGACACAATAACAAGATGATACTTTAGAAATTAGTCGTTGGTCATCTTAGTGACTTGCTACGTATACCAACTATGTCAAAGGAAGGAACTTTTTTTGGTATAGGAAATACAAATTTAACTAGCATTTGGTGTTTGATGCTATGCTCGTTGCCTTCCATTTGAGTGATAGGTGTGGCAGCCAATGCAATCTAAGATCTTAGTTGAAGTATATTTGCTTTAGACAGCAACAACAGTATATTCTGTCAATTCAGATTTAGATGAGATGTTAGATACATTATTTTGGATTACAAAAGAACTTTCCTTATTATTTCATTTGTCATAGAGAATTAGAGAAGAAAACCCTTAAAAGTTGGCGTTGCTGTCATGAGAATAAGCTGTAAATTATCGATTCCACAGATAGCTTTGGTAAGAACTTGTATGTGGCAAGGGTGGTGGGTAAGAACTATGTATATACATACCCATGTGACTTCACATTTTAGAAATAGAATATAGAGTTATATACAGAATATTTCTCTCTATCACAGTTGTATGCATGGATAAAGTAACTGATATGCTTGACATTTCTTAATTATAACTCTTAGCCGGTACTACAGCTTTATTTCTGCCTCGAATAAGCTATGTCCAACTCTTCCATGTTTCTGTAATATGTGAAAGACAAGTAAACTTCTCCAAGAATTTTTTTTTTTGGTGTGAAATGTCTTATTTAATCACATCGTTGTTAATTAAAATAATATGTGCTTTAACTGAAAATTTGCTGGCTTTAATCGTGTATGATAAAGGCAGCATGTTACGCTTCTGTAGATTTTATAATTCAACATACTTCAAGTGACTGTATTAAAGCTGTAAGATTGTCTTGGCTTGGCAGGAAGGAGTGCCACTGCATGCTTTTCCTTACCCCAGAGAATGATTTTGCTGGAAAGGAACAGGTAAATTCTAAATTTCTTTATCAAATGTGAATAAAGCATATATGATGCTATAGAATCATAATCTAGGAGTTTAATCTCAAATGTAACAAGGTGATTGGTGTTGTTGTGATGCAGAAAATCACCCTGGAAGAAATCAAGGAAACAACAGCAAATATATGACAGGTCTTGTAATCTGATTTGTTTGATGAGCAATCACCCTGTATTTGGCCAAATATATCACCACAAATTTGTGCTTGTATATTATTCTACTTGCTAATCAGAAAACATATGTGATCTCTTACAATTACTATCAGCAGCATTCTTTTACGTCTTCTCTGTTTCCCCGTAGCTTAACGGCTTAAAGCTTATGCAGATTTAAGCGCTCTTCTCTCTGCTAGCAAATAAATATTCACGTCGTCTGGTAAGGTTGAGAAAGTTATTAACCTGCCGAATCATTTCCTCTCCGAGATAATTAAAATACAGAAAATGAAGCTAGCTCCAACTTTGTCTTCAATTAGAAAAACAATGGATATTTGGGCTAATAGGACAGTTATGCCAAAAATATATATCATCAATGTTTATACAACCCATTAAAGAATTATCATTATTCTTAAGGGAAAGGACAAAGAGCAGCGATTTTTCTTTTTTTAGGGAAAAGGATAATTTCTTTTTTTAAATGTTTGATTTACTATAAATTTATCAATGCGATGACTCCTTGGGCAATAGTTTCACTAGTCCGAAAGTTTTTGTGTTTTTTTCTTTAATTATTCTTTTTAAGGCATTGTATGTGGTCTCGGTAGAGTTGAAAACTGAAATTTCTTGTTAGGAGAAATATTTTACTTTCAAATATCTCCCACAACTTGAAAGTTCTTATGCTTACTATGATTCTCATTTACTTTTAAGTGTTTTATTGTTTTTACAAGAAAAATGAAAATGAAAATGAAAAGAAAATAAAAATAATATATCATAACTGGTAAATAACAAGACTCTTTGGCATGTTAAATCTGCATGTTAAACTCTCAGCCAGTGCACAACGAGCAAGAG
The DNA here is from genome assembly GCA_039660915.1 of Euphorbia tirucalli. NCBI lineage: Eukaryota > Viridiplantae > Streptophyta > Magnoliopsida > Malpighiales > Euphorbiaceae > Euphorbia > Euphorbia tirucalli. Next base: position 14,007,346 of record CM077638.1, on the reverse strand, counting down.
TCAAGCTCAACATCAACGAAACGATACCCCTTTTGGCAGGCAAGCTGGAGCCCCAAAAAACAACCCCACAGCTGGGTTAAAAAAGCTGAGCAAATGCCAATATTGGCCAACCAAATTCCTGAACAATCCCGAATGAGACCTCCAGCTGAAGCCAAATTCATCGGACCCCGTCACTATTGAGTTTCACCCAATTCTCTTTTGGAGGACACCACCTAACTTCAACGCTCCGATGCTCTCTATCGCTTGAAGACTTGCCAGCACGGAAGACATTAACAAATTCTTTAGAATCGAATACGATCGCTGACAGGCCACTTATCTTCAAAAATCTTCAAGTTCCTCCACCTCCCAATCCACCAAATCACTGTGCAGAAAAGAGCCCTCCATTGAATGCCATCAAACGTTTCCTGAACACCCAGATTTCCCCGCACCCAATCCAAGAGATTAGCAGCAAAAAATTGGGAATGAGAGCTTCTAGGCATTATAGCTTACCGTACAGCCTAAGCCTGCACACAATCTCCAAGAACATGCAAACTCGTTTCTGGCTGCGAACAGAAAAACAAGAGCGATCAGTTCCAATAGACACATTAACTCTGCTCTTTGGTTTAATGTTTCAGTTCGTTAAAATTGCATGTTCAAGTAATGAAATTCCTTTGTTTAAAAAAAATTAATGAAATTCCTTCATTCAAAAAATTGTGTCTAATATAATTATTTTGGCCAAAAACAACAAATTCAAGATCAATTAGATAAAGATGATATTTCTAACTAAATTAGGTAAGTTTTAGCGGTAAATAAATTCTGTTGCGTTTTTTGGTATAATTTCCTTTAAAAAATTTGAGCGACGACTTCTATTTTATGGATTGGTTCGGTTCAAATATCAAACTAAATCTAAAAAATCGAACCAAAATATATCGTATTTTTTTTATTAGAATCAAACTAAACTAATTTTCAGTTCGATTCAGTTCAAATTAAACTAAATCGGTTTGGTTCGGTTTGGTTTTAACTGGATAAAAACTAAAAATCTTAATTTCTTTAAAGAAAAATACGACTATAAAATTTTTAGTTTTTTTTTTTTAAAATTAAACCTAGAAAGTTAGTTTAAAGACCAAAACATATATTATTGTAAAAAAAAAAATCCATAAATTTCCAATATCAAAATATATCATCTAATTCTAATTTCTATTTCCACAATTCTAAAATATATCATTTAATTTCAATTTTCTACTTTTACAATTATAATAATAGTTAATAATGTCACACTAATACTAAATACTATAATACTAGAAAAAGTAGGAAAAATGTAAAAGTTAGGTTTACAATGTTTGAGTTAATTATATTTCTTTTTTAATTTTACAATCACATTCAGTTTTTTGGCTTCTTGATTTTGATCCGTACCGAACCGAAATCCAAACTTTCTAGAAAAATGAAATCAAACCAAACCGACCTAGAAAATAGATCAGTTTGGATCAGTTTGGACCGGTTTGGATCCTCAGTCTTTGAATTTTGGTTCAGTTCTGCTTACCCCTAGCTTCTACACCGGTTTGCCAAATTTCTATAATTTTTTTCTTTTTTGATTCATCATTTTTAGGTTTTCGTTTATAACTTTTTCATTTTTTTATTCTTTAGTTTTTACTTTTATTCCAAAGAAAGATATTAAATTACTTTATAGTGATTGTAGTGAAAAAAAAAAAAACTAATTATATCTAACTTTTTTTAATTGAATTAAAAATATAGTTTTAAAATTTTTTGGAGTTATTGACGAAGAGAGTGGTAAATGTGGTTAAAATGAAAATGTCCAGATGCAGGCCCAATAAGAATTTGACTATACTAGTTGACCGAACCCAATGACAACCCAGAGAGAGAATTGACAGGTTGCTCTTTCAGTCTCATTCCTCCTCGCAATTTTTCCTTTTGCCTTCTTCCTGTAACTCTTAATCTCCCTCTTTTCTCTTTTGGTACTTACATATCAACTATCGTCATATCAATATAAATTCTTTTCTTCAATGGCAACTTGATAATTTTCTCTTTTTTCTGCCGTCGTTTCTTTTACCTTCATCGTAAGAATGTCCCGGCCCCATGTCACAATCACTTTGGGTCGCTCTGGCCAGGTACCCTTTTCCTCTCTCCCGCGTCATATTCTTTTCCCTTCGGTTATATGCTTAGTTATGGCTGTTTCCTACATCTGTCGTTTGTTGAGGTTTCTTGGTAATTGAGAAATTTTACGAAGACAAGGGAATTGGGGATTTTTCAGTTGCCAATTGATTCATTCCGTAAATATTTTGTGTCATCTTGTTCATTGTTGCTGTTACGTTACTGGATTTCGCTGGCCCATGACATGACTTCAGCAATTTGGATTCTTCTAATTCTGAATGGGAATGAAGTCCTCATGTTTGCAATCTGAATCTGTGTCTCTTATTAAGTTATTATGAATTTACTTTTAGGTTTTTGGCTTTTAATGGCTTGCAGGTGGTGTTAAAGGGTGGCAAGAGGTCAAGAGGAGAGGGGCATGGAAGTAATGGCGATAACCTCTTGTTTTCTGCCAACAAAAGGTATGTTTAGAGTTTTTTATTTACTGTATATGATTTGATTTTGTTTTGTTCCTTGGCGGAGTTGAATTCTTAAACATTTTATATGCCTTGGGGATATTGATTCACAAACCAAAAGGTCCAAAACATAAAAAGAAAAAAGGGAATGAAAAACAGAAGAGGCTGCTGTATTGTCTAGATTTCTCATATGTAAAGTAAATACTTGCGACAATTTTTAGGTTGTGGACTTGTAAGTGAGAATTCAATTTTGTTATGTTGCTCTCTCGTATAGTGTTTTTCTGAACATTATGTGGATTTGGTTGGCTGCAACTATCCAGGAACCGAGGAGATGGTGTAAAGTGGAATCCTTCTCTTAACAGAGTTAATGGTAATAGAACATCTTCTGCATATTCGTTGTAGTTTATGTGTATCACTCTGTTTGTTGACACTGCTACATTGACATAAGGAAGGATCCCAAATTGACAAAAATGATCTCCGGTTGAAATTGATGCGCAAAAGATTATCTAATAAAAAGCAGAATGTTGATGAAAGGGGGACAAAGGACCCGAGCAAAAAGCCATTGAAAACTAGTCAGCCTCCAATGAGCTCTAGGACTTACATGATGCCACATGGGTCTGAAGCCAATGCAAGTAACTTTTCGAGGCATATTATACCTAAAGAAACTGCTGATGAGTCGCAAAAGGTTGACTCATTGGACAAATTTTACTCGTATCAGGTGTTTGCAGGATCAAGTGCTAGATCGCCCAATCAAATTTTAGTAGGTTATGGCAGGCTGTCACCCCCAAGAAATTTTGATGAGATTCGGAATGTCCCACCCATGAGTTCTGCTAATGTGTACAGAGGTAGACAGATATTGAATGATGAAATAACTGATGCGTCTAGACTGACAGGCTCACCACATGTAATAATGAAAACAACCTCTCAAGCAGGCAACCCAGTAACAAGAGTAGCACCAAGAAGTAGCATCATGCATCCGGTATCGCATATGGTACTTCCTACACTAGGGCTTGTGTTATAACTTTCCCTTGCTATATAACTTGTGTATGTAGCTCACCTTAAGGCAGAGACATGGGAAATTGCATTTTTCAAAATTTTTTTTTTTTTTTTTTCTTTACAGGGAGAGGAACCTCAAACTGTTGGTGCCTTCTTGCATTCTCTTGGATTGGGTAAATACATTGTCAGTTTTCAGGCAGAAGAAGTAAGCTATCTAATTTGTTTGTGTTTAAACTTTTAAGATTGATAAAGTAATCGGATAGCCATAGGGGCATTAATTTTATATCTTCTTCTTGTGGAAGAAGATATAAGCTTTTAGACCAACCTGAGGCTCTTCAAATTGCATCTTAGAATTGTGTTGATTGTTGGTGGAGAGAGGAAAAAGTACATGTCATAGACTCCTAGAACCTAAAGAGCATAAGAGGGGGATTTTTCATTTTCAATTGTCATAGTGGCAAGTTTGAACTGGTTTTCTGTAGGCCAAGATGCAAATTTTCAGTGCTTGCGAAGTATGATCCCTATGATAATAATTTGTCTCTGTTTTAACAGTTCAATTCATTTTGAAGCAGCTATAGACTAGAGTGATGGTAATGCCCTGTAATGATAAGTTATCTGTTTCATAGTTCAATTCATAGTGTCTAGTTCAGGGAAACTGATGTTGTGATGAGGTTATAAAAGCGACCCTAAAGTTCCTCTGGGAATTATTCTTTTCGCTGAGAGCTTGTGCTGAATATAGTACTTTATGATTACTTTTTTCAATTTTGGTATTTGGTCCAAGCTTCTTCGATGTAATTTTAGCTTGTTTAACTCTTGCTTCATTTAGGTTGACATGACTGTATTGAAGCAGATGGGGGATAACGACCTCAAAGAAATGGGGATACCGATGGTAATCTTTTTTCCTCTATTCCCTTTGCGTTTTATGAAACAATTTGTATTCCAAACTTTTTCTTTACCGCTTTTTCATATTGCACTATATGTTATGCTATGTCGAAACAATGAAAAAGTGTCGTTAATTTCTCCATGATCTTTCCCTTCCTGAACCAAACATGAATGTTTCGATGCAATGCTACCATACATGAGTACATGACACTCTTTCTAAACAATTTATTAGCTATCCAAATGATTTTGTAGTACTTACCACGTGGTATTGTAGATATAACTATATCAAAATGAGTAAATATGAAACAAGCATGCCAACGGTCCTTAGTTTGTTTTGATGGGTGTAAGATGGGAAAATGAACTCTAATGGAAAAAGGAGTCTTGATTCTTATTGTTCTCCATCATTTGATGCATGATGATTTTACAAATTTTGCCGTTTAAATTAATACAAGAACATCAGTGGCATCTGTAACATGATATAGGAAGAATAAGTTTGGCCACGCATATAGTGTTGTGTGTCTCTTATGGAGGCTAATCATTTGGCAGGGTCCCAGAAAAAAGATTCTCCTTGCACTTCTAGCCCGCCTGAAACGTCAAGCAGTATGAGCTCAGGCGTTAGACAGCTTTTGTATGGAGAGGAACTCCATGTTTAGATTGATCTTTTGGAGTGTTAACGTGTTGTTTCCTGTGGCTGTGGCCGTGATGGTGGATATGAAACTGTAGTTGTGTTTCCTGGGAAGAATATATATGATTTCAAGAGTACATTCTGATGAGATGGCTGGCGTAAAATGGGATGATCAAGTGAAATGTGTATATATAGCTGTTGCCTGTTGGCAGTTCCTTTTGTTGTGGAGCAATTACATTTATGATTGCATGAATCGTCTGAAGATTTATTAATGGCATCTCTTTGTGCGCCCAATTTATTATTTATTATGTTGCTGCCCCTTTAATTTCAGCAAATTATAATTCCGGAAGGAGAAATCAGTGAATTTATATAAATAATTTCAGAATTATGCAAATACTGAACATTATATGCATCAATTACATGATTGTTGAAGAAAATGTAGATTAATGTGGACAATCATATTCAAAATACTCGGACAGAATTAGGAGTATTGGATTTGGATGAAGAGGAAGTTTGAGTTTTGGAACAATCTTTCGCCGTCCTAGCAGAGAAAGCACGAAGAAACTTGTCAGCAGCAGATGCGACCTTGTTGTCAGAAGCAGCAGAGGAAGCCTTGTTGCAGCCATGGTCTGCCGGGAATCGATGATTCAAACAGACTTTCACATGACAAGTTTTGCAAATGGACGTATTGGAGAAGGTCAAAATCTGCTTACAGCACTTAGCACCACACTTTGCTTTCTTCTTTTTGGGGTCACAATCTGCAGATTTCAAATGTTTTTCCATTATCAATTTCTCTTCATCCTTATTCCGCCCGGTGGTTTCAATGGACATCGAACATGTTTCACATATCATAACTTTTCTGCTACCGTCATCAGATTTCGGACAATTATGAGATTTACAGGATCTATGCTCTAAACAGAACACCTGCATATATATGTACAACAACAAATTGGTAACCAAAAACCTTAATTGAAACTTGTAATAAAGATTGAAATTAAATTACCTTTTGACAAGCATGGCAATTGAAAGGCAAAAAATCGAGCTGATTACATTCTGAATGTTGGCAATGTCTACCTAAATCAGGAAAAGCTTCTGTTCCTCCTGTTGCTGCCATTTTTTATTCTCTCTGAATTGTTGGAATACCAATTTTGGACCAAGGAAGAAGAATATGGGCTCAATATATAGTTTTACAAAGCTGGATTGTCCCCCAAGACAACAGCTCCAGCTTGTATTTGTTAATTGTGGATTCTTCTCGAATTTATGTCGGCTGCGTGTACACGCTGTCTTCGTTTGATTTCGATACGACGTCGTATTACAATGCGTGGGGTCCCAAGATAGAAATATCCTAGTCCGACTGGGATACGGAATAGTACGGTCTATAAATTGAAGTGGGGCTGAAAAGGTTTTGATTAAAACTTAAAAGAAGAAGATAATTGCTTGACAATGGCGAACCCTAGCGGAATAATTCCAACGCTACAGAACATAGTATCAACAGTGGACTTGGGATGCAAACTCAACCTACAAAAAATAGCACTCTCCTCTCGCAACTCAGAGTATAACCCCGGCCGTTTTTCCGCCGTCATAATGAGAATCAGAGAACCCAAAACCACCGCATTGATCTTCGCCTCCGGGAAGATGGTATGCACAGGGGCAAAAACCGAGGACCAATCGAAGCTGGCGGCAAGGAAGTATGCAAGAATAGTGGAGAAATTAGGGTTTCCGGTGAGATTCAAGGAGTTTAGGATTCAGAATATAGTGGCATCATGCGATGTGCAATTCCCAATAAAACTAGAGCAATTGGCTTGCAGCGAGCACTGGAAATTCACCAAGTATGATCCAGAATTGTTTCCGGGAATGATATATCGGATGAAGAATCCGAAAGTAGTGCTGTTGATATTTGTATCGGGGAAGATAGTGATAACAGGAGCTAAGAAGAGAGAAGAGACGTATGATGCTTTCGAGGATATTTACCCTGTTCTTCTTCAATTCAGCAAGACCAACCCCGCTGCTTAGAATATATTATATGATTGCCGCTGCTTAGAATATATTATATGATTCATTCATTCAATATTAAAATTTTCAATTGTGAATTTTACGTCAAATTCCTCAATTTTGATTCAATTACAAGTACATACATCACCCAAAAAACTGTTGGTTGGACTGTGGATGATAAACACAAATTGCACCACAAAAACTCCAGCCTATCTTTCTTTAAAAAATTAAAAATTAAATAATAACAATGTAACTTGTATTTTACTAACTGGTATAAATAGCTATATTTATGTATACATCAACAACCACTGTATATATATTTTCTCCACTGTTTTGGGATATTTTGGTTGCTGTAGCAAAATACATACGTGCAATTTCGTTTTAATATTGAATAAATTTAAATTAAACTAATATCATAAATTTAAAAACTATTATGAAATAGAAACTAAAATTAAAAATATATAAATATATATTAGTTGGGCTGGGTTTGAACCGATCTTGGCTATTTACACAAATTTGAAACCTAACTCACTAAATTTTGGACCTTATTGAGTCCGGTTTTAAACGGACTTAACATGTAAAATACATGCTAGGTTTAAATTTTCGAGATCAGGCTTGGTTGACCGGACAGATACCCAGTAAAGTGAAGTGTTTTACTTGTATGGACTTCAAAGCTTTAGCTCGTAATATGGTAAGATAAGTGAATTAATTCACTCACCCATTTGAAGTATAAGTCCTCCTTATATATGGGCTCTAACTTGGATCCCACCCCTCTGCTCAGCAGGTCACTGTAGGACGAAAATATTCTTGGGCTTGAGCCCTGTATGCTTTGGGCTTCAAAGATGGGTCATTTGGTAAACAAACTCAATCAACGCTTAATATATAAATAGTGAAGATTTAGAATCATGTTATAACTAAATATCAATTACATATTAACTAATCATCAATACTATGTAATCTGTTATATAAATAGTGAAGATTTAATAATAAATAGTCATAATAACTTACTTGTTAATTTGGTCTCTTGCCATATAAATTAACAAATGAGATATTTATAGAAATATACTAAGGTAATTATTATATTCCATATTTAGGGAGTTATTATATTAATTTTAAAAAAATATGAACAGCCAATAAAATGAAACAGTTAAATTAGTGACATGAACAAATTCATACAATTCATACTAGTACAGCATTGGTTTATTATTAGCTGATAATAATATATAGTAACAAATGGTTGATTAGTACATTATTTTGTATTTCAATGGTTGATTCACACAAATGTTTTGTTCTTTTTAGGAAGCCTTACAGGTGTAATTACAATTTATAATGTTAGGTGAAAATGAACATGCAAAAAGAATCTTAAAGGGAAAAAAATACATTAGAGATTAAACAGGCCAAATATCACTATATATATATTTCGTCACTTTTGCCAAAAGAATAATTTCCAGAGTATAAATGATACAACTTTCTCTTATGTGGGCTCTCTCAAGAATCAACTTCCCTTTCATTATTGGTGTCTCCATAGATTTTATTCAATTCTTTGAAAAACCCTTTTTCAACTCTTATATTTTTCCCAACAAATTTTTTCACTAAATGTAATCAATTTATGTAGGATAGATATAAAAGGAACCAAATCAATAGGCATATACTAAATGGGAAGATTGCAAGCAGGTCAGGTCCTAAAAAGGTCTTTCTTTTCCAAATTAAATTGGTGTATAGTTTGAACTTTTTTTAAAAAAAAAAAAAGTTCATAATTAAGAGTTTATTATCTGATGTCAATGACTTGAATCTTAAACCTTACAGTTGGGGAGAAATGTATTTGCTACCAGACTATGACTGGATAGATATGTATTGATAGATTATTAATCAAAAAAAGAATTTATAATTTATAATATGAAATGAAATAAAACATAAAATTGGTTAAAAGTAAAAAGAAAAGAGGGTGGGTTTGAAATTTATTGGTCAATATATAAACAGAATAAATCACTTTTAGTAAAGTGCATAGAAATCCAGCCTATAACACTCTAAAAGTCTACGCCAATATATATGAAAATTTTAGTTTATATTATATAAACTACAAATTAAATACTTAGCAATTAAGTATGCGATTCTTGGGTTTTTATATTAGTTGGCTCTATCATATCTCTCCATGCAAAACAAGTCATTAATCTATTTTCTTTTTTTAAAAAACAATAAAAATTAAAATTAAACTCTGCGTTTTTTTCTTTCTTTTTTATTATTAAAAAAAAAAAAAAGGCGACCCATAATATGTCTTTTTGTTCCACTTTAGGTTTTAAAGCGAAACAGCGCGAGGGTTTGTCTGAAGCCTACAGCCAATAAGAAGTGGTCACTTTTAGAGATCCACGGTGAAGGGAGTGCCACGTCAGCATCGTGGAAGAAATTTAATTTCTATTGACGGAATAAAATTTGGCAGTGGAAGCAAAGTGCAAATTCCGAGCAGAAAAAAGACGAAAATGCCAATCCAACTTTAAACAACATCAATAATTGCATGCATATATGTAATCTTCCTCTCTTTTAATTAGTTTAATTAGCAGACTAACCAAACATATGCTTCTTAATTAAATATAAGATTAAATATTTTACAGATACAATAATATACTTCCTGCCCTCCACATTTCTTTTCTTTTTTTTAAAAAAAAAAAAAAAAATTGTTCCAAATGAGTGCACTTTTCTTTTCATGCATGTAAGTACATATATATTGTTATGAGTAAAAAGATATTAAATACTGTTTTCGTTTTTTATTATATGATGTTTTAAATTTTTTATTTTGTTCTTTTTTTATTCGACGCTTTACATTACTAATGTATTTTTTATCATGTTTTCTCATATTTGCCCTTATTTAAAATATAAAAGATGTTCATTATTTAATGCAAAAAGTACTAATACGAATGGGAAACTCATTCCTAACCATTTTTATTTCAACCAAATAATAACAATGGAAATCACACAATTTTTTTTCCCTTTTCTTGATTAAAAATAACCTAATCAAACGTCTCCTCAGTTTGTCAATGGCATTAAAAGAGGCTAGAAATAGCTTGGGGAGGTAACAAAAATTAACTGAAAAAGTTATTGTAAAATATATCCACGTGTGTATTTTAAAATTGTATTTCAATTGTAATTGTAATAGGATTCTATTTATTAGATAGCAATGTTTAGATAATATTAGACATTTTTTGTTTTCTTCCATAAAACATTATCTTATTCATAATTCAATTATACATATCTTTGAGGATATTATTTACATATTTTGATCATTTTGCATTATATAATATAGTGTGCGTTATTTGGAAGATTAATTCGTAATAACAATGCGGGGAGGCTAATTATTTCTACTTTATTTTTGATTAAGAATTCAAACTTGTTCTGTGAAATCTGTAATCACTATCTTAAGAATTGGAGTAACATTTATCAAATTCTACAACATTGGATACTTTAATTTCGCAGAAAATTAAGATGAAACGCTGTCAGCTCCAACGGTACACAATACAGTTATTGAACCACATATAATTGGTCTTGCATTATAGTAGTTGCTTTAATATGTCAGATGAAGTGAGGAGTATGACTATATATTATGAAGAATATTTGTAATTAAGAATAGATTTTTGAACCATATATAGTATGGAAAGTGAACTACACTTGCATCAAATCTTAAAACTTGTCTCTAAAGTAATATTTCATTTTTATCCTTACAGTAATTGATAGAATGATCTTGTTCATTACATTTAGTGAGTAAGGGTGTGTTTGGGAATAATTTTCCAAGTTGGTTAAGTTGCTTTTAAGGAAGGAAAGTTAGGAAAGCAAGAGAAAGATGTTTTTGATAAATAAGAAATACGGAAAGCCTTGATATGAAGAAAAGCACTTTCTTATGCTTCCAAGAAAATCTATAAATCCTAACGTTTTCTGAAAGCCAAAAAAAACCCAGAAAGCTAAAACCTTGCAAAGTATGAAGTATGAGAACTACAAAAGAGATAGATATATATTGCTGATTATAAATTATGAAGTTTTGTCAAGATTGAATTTATCTATGAAAAAAGTGACGTCAAGTTTTCCATTAGAATAATAAAAAAATATGTTAGCAGTTGAAAAGTTAATTTTTGACATGTCAATTTGAAAAGAATGTAACATTTTTATTATATAGATGAAAGAATGTAAAAACGTGACACTAATTAGAAGGAATTATTAAAAATTATGTAAAAGGATGGAAAAAAGGAGACAAGCGAAGCTGAATTAGCTGCCCACAAATAAAATTAGAGATTCTATTGCTTTATTAATTAAAAATACTAATAATTAATACGCATAGCAAATAATAAATTTTAATTAAAAAACTTCTTATAAATAATTCTGAACCGAGTAATCAATTCCAATAAAAAGTTTCTATAATATTGCAAAGCATTTGTAAAGTAATTACTGGTTAAACAACACATTTTTTAATTTTGAACCCAAAATTACAACAATATCAATTCATATGAAATTAATTATTATTTCTCCTTAAATGAGAAATCCAAAATTCCAATATTCCTAAAATTATATACTACTCTAAAAAAAAAAAAAAAAAATTATTATCTAATAAAATATAAAATTAAAATCAAATAAAATAGAAAAACTCGTAAAATAACTATCCAATACATTCGGTGATTATCTAAATAACTTCAATCAAATCTCTAATAAGAAGTTAAACAGAAATTAAATTAAAATATGACGATGAAAGAAAAAAAAAAAAAAAAAAAAAAAAATCAGTTGAGAAAAAGGGGTAATTATGGAAGATATTAATCCGAAAGCGAAGGAATATCATCTCTGAGAATCAAAAACCTTAACAAACTCCATTACTCTGGAGACTCAGTCTCCTGAATCTGTTTTTGTAGCCATGCTCATGCTCATGGATCCGCAACTCCTCCATCTTAATTAAAACAAACATTCTTTCAGTTCAATCCTCTGTTTAATTTATTATATCCACCTATGGAGTTTCAGGAAGCTCTTATGAGGCTTGTAATTCACAATGGATCAAAATCTGATCATCCAGCTCGTAAATCCATTCCTAAGCACAAGTGGAGTGTTGTTTCTTTCATTCGATCCTCTTCTTCGTCTTCTTCTTCTTCTTCCAAGTCTAAGCCTAGTAAGTCCAAAAAGAAGCAATCGAAACCTGATATTCCTAAAGAATTTCTCTGTCCAATCTCTGCTTCTCTCATGTATGATCCTGTTATTGTCTCCTCTGGCCATACCTTCGAGCGTGTTTGTGTTCAAGCTTGTTATACTCTCGCCTTCGCTCCTACTTTACCTAATGGTATTAAGCCTGATTTCTCTACTGTTATTCCTAATTTGGCTCTTAAATCTGCCATTCGTAACTGGTGCGATAAGTACTCTTTAGACCTCCCCACACCCCTTGATTTCTTCTCTGCGGAGCAGCTCGTTCGTTCGAAAATGGAGAAATATTTGCTTCTTAAACTTGAAGAGAAACCAGTTCTCAAATTGAGTCATCCTGTTGCTGAATTCACTCGTTGCGCAACTAATTTCTCATCCAGCTCAGTTGAATCAGTGGAGAGTACAATTCAAATGACACCTTCATTGCAGCTCACAACTCGGCCGAGTTGCTACTCTTCTGCTTCTTCCTCCTCAGAGATTGAAATCCCCGGTGTCAATTCAAGCAGTACTGATGAAGAGAACGAGATAATTACTAAGCTTAAAAGCCCCCAAGTGTTTGAGATTGAAGAAGCCCTAATTTCATTGAGGAAGAGCACAAAAACGAAAGAAGAAATCAGAACTCAGCTCTTCACTCCTCGATTGTTATCAGCTCTTCGATCTTTAATCACATCAAGGTACAGTACTATTCAAGTGAATTCAGTTGCTTGTTTGGTTAATTTATCACTGGAGAAGCCAAACAAAATTCAAATTGTAAGATCAGGAATCGTTCCATCATTAGTTGATGTATTGAAAGGAGGATTTCCTGAAGCACAGGAGCATGCTTGTGGCGCCATTTTCAGTTTAGCTCTTGAAGATCATAACAAGACTGCAATTGGCGTATTAGGCGCTCTTCCGCCATTGTTGCATTTGCTCCGGTCGGAGAAGGAATGGACTCGGACTGACTCGGCATTTGCTTTATACCATCTCTCACTCGTTCAGAGCAATAGGACTAAGCTTGTCAAACTCGGAGCAGTGCCGATTCTTCTGGGTATGGTGAAATCGGGTCACATGAGGAGTCGAGTTTTGCTTATTTTATGTAACTTGGCTTCGTGTTTAAACGGGCGAGCCGCAATGTTGGATTCGGGTGGGGTGGATTGTCTGGTGGGTGTGCTGCGAGACGGCGAGTTAGAATCCGAGTCAACTCAGGAAAGTTGTGTGTCCGTGTTATTTGAACTGAGTCACGGTGGTTTTAGGTTTAAAGGTTTGGCAAAAGCAGCCGGAGTGGTGGATGTACTATTAAAAGTAGAGCAGTCGGGGCGGGAACGGACCAAGGAGAAGGTGAGGAGAATATTAGAAATGATGAAGGAGAGACAAATGGATGAAGAAGAAGAAGAGAAAGAGATTAATTGGGAGGAGTTGCTTGACTCGGATAACTCCACCACTGCAAGCCGGTGTCAAACGAGTGGGGGGAGCGATGGATCAAGTTCAAACTCGTCCGAGTTATGAGTGGAGTTTGTGGGTTGGGAATTTTGGTTTTTTTTTTTTTTTGACACTAACAATTTCAGGTCTTTTTATTTATTTAGTTTAATAATTCCTACCGAGAGTGATAGAGGTCAAAAATGTGTAAATAGTGGGTATTTGTTTTCTTTTCTTTTCTTTTTTTCTTTTTCAAAAAAAAAATTGTTTCAATGAAAAATTAGATAGATATTGAATAAGATTATGGTTTGTGTTTTTCTGCTTGTTAATATTATATTTATATTAACTTAACCGGATGGTGAGTCTAGAAAAATTAGAATCAAGTGAAAGTTAGGAGCAACTGAAATCAAAACTACGATAGGATTTCCATAAATAAATCACTAACTTATATTTTGCATTGGTGTGTTTGTTATCATATGAAATTGTTTGCATGGTGATGTCTAATACGGTCAAATAAACAATACTCCTGAACGTCATACAAGTAAAGAAAGAATGATCAGCCTTATTAGTATTCTCTGTAATCACCTTAATTTTATATTAAATTTTTTTGAAATATTATAGATATATAATTCAGTGCATATAAAATAAATGATCTTTTTATATCCAATTATTAATTAGTCTAATAATCAGGACATATTTTCATTATAATAAAGTATTAAATTAACTAGGGGCATAATTCAACCGAACCGAGAGACCAAAATCTTTGCTTGTTTGGTTCGTATCGTTAATTTCATTCTTTGCTTTAGGTGACTTCTGGCTTTAAGATTTCTGTTTCGTTCCAAAAACAACTACTTCCACGCCTTTTCCAAGATTTAATTACGTAATTATTCAAAATAAACATATGATTAAACTTAAAAATCATTTTCCTGCAATTACTTTTCACTCTTTCACAACTGTGGTTTGACATCATTTGGTTCTTTTCCTCTTCCTTGCCTGTGATGGGGCATTCTTTGACAAATTTTCATAAGGTTTTGGCTTCTTGCCGTTCTGCGTTGAGTGAAACGATTTTGCTTCAACACCTTTGTCATCAGAAAATTTTTTCTTGAATTTCTTGGGTCGGGATTTCTTCTTGGATGAATTTTCAGAAAGTTTCTGCTTCTTGTTGCGCAATTCATGAGGCACTGAATTCCCATCTTCATCTTCATCATCATCATCCGAAGAAGAAGGGGATTCATTGGCAGATCCATCTTCATCAGAACTAAGTACCAAATCCTCCACAACATCTTCATCCAATGCCAAGTCTTCTTGCTGCTCCCCTTTTTTCTTTTTCTTCTTCGGCTTCTTCTTCTCTTTCTCTTTAGAATCATCCTTGGCCCTACAAGCGAAAGAGGTAAGTATGCATAGACCGCAAGTAGATTGGATAGAGGAAGGAAATCCAATCAAACCAGAATTGCATTTGATGGATGCATAGGAGTAAGAGAGCAGACATACTTGGGTTCACCTCCTGGTAACCAGGAGGAACTAAACACTGCAGCTCCTTTACCATTCTTATCATCATCATCGTCATCATATTCTGGCACTCTATTCCTGAAGATTGAGGATCGTTCCCCCACAACAACACTGAAAATTACAAGCATTTTATTAGTTGGCAGCTCAAAAAATAAACAAGATAAACCATCAGAGAAACTCAATATAAACCTGGATTCCTCCAATAAATCTTTGCGCCGTTGAGCTTTCTGGCGCAAAGTTCCAACATACTTTGAAAGAGGGCTGGCCCCCAGTTTTTTCTCATCCTACAACAGAATGCAGATTCATTAGTCAGCAATATGCGAGGACGAATGAAAATGATGACATCCAAATATCATCGCCTCAAAAAATTTATTTGTACCAAGGTGAGTTCTCCATCTAGATCTGTGCATAGGCCTGGAAGCTGATGGCTGAAAAATTCTAGCTTGACTGGGCCAGCCTACCCAGTCCTCATCCGGTAAACATCATCCTTACCAGATACCCCACAGCCAATATCAAGTAACAAGAACTACCAAATGGCTTGGAGTAGTGCATACAGTAGAAACACATAAAAGTGAAAAAAAAAACGACCCTAACTACTATGCTTTGGAGATAAAAGAACCTCCTTCCATTCATTTTTGGAAAAGCTATAACTGGCTAAATTTTGGCTGTCAACCCAATTTTACATGAATATAACCAAAATATTTTTAGACAATTGACGAGGAAATTAAAATGAATATTTTGGCAAAGCTTAAGCATGGTATCTCTGGAAAAAAGCCACAAAAATATGTAGCAAAATTAGCATAGAGTAAGGGAAAAAATAACAGATCTGCAGACCTCAAGAAAAGAAGTTGCGGCTGGATCATTTGGTAGATATTTTATCGACATACGCTTTTCGTTTGTAAACTTAGAATTAGCCTCAACCTGGAACAAGATACAGCAAAAATAATTAGTAGAGCGTCCAACTAGCAGAGCTAATAATGAATTCATACACAAGTACACAACACAGTCAAATAAGACGAGCTGGAGTATTATCCAACCCCAATATTCTAATACACTTCCAAAATAAGTCCCATTTCATAGACCACCGCTGACAGCTATTACAAAGGTTTTACCTGACGAATAAGCTGTCTTATTTCTTTACGAAACCTTTCAACTTTTGTAGCTTTACAGAAACTACGCAACCGCACAGCAGGAACAAAAGACAGTTCGAAGAAAGGAACAGAATAACTCCATTGAGCTAAATGTTCTGCAAGTTCTTCAATCACAGAAAACACACATGCCTCCTGAAATGCTCGTGTCTTTAGTGTAGCCTTGTTAACCTGGATTAACATTTCTCCAAAGTCTCATAAACTATAACAATGATAAGTGATAAAACTAAGAAAAACTATGAGTAAAGAATACCTTTAGGGCGGTACGCATGTCAACAGCTTTTCCAACACCTCCAGTTGGAGGCCTATTCAGTTCTTTCATCTCTAGCATGTCCAGAAGGAGCATAGAAACAGGTATAAAAGAGCCAGTAGACGCGGCAATTTGATTCAGCATTCTGACACACCTCAATCGAAGGGGAAAGTATCGAGCAGTTGGAACTAGGCGAGCAACTCCAGAAATTATTTGAGTCAATGGGTAAGCAAGAGGCTTAAGATCAGCTTCTTTACTATAAGCACAGATTGCTCCAGTCCAAAGCTCCAGGCAATTCATGAATTTCCATTCATAAACTTTGCGAAATGATTCCTTCAGAGCCAGCCACAAAAGGAAATTGAGAAATTTGACCCAATGATATAGACTGCCAATCAATTTTTCAAAATGAAAAATAAAAGACAAAACAAGAACTAATAGTTGGGAGACGCAAGTTTTGAGCCCTAACGGAAAATCATAAAATATGCAATCATTATAATCAATAAAAAAAAAATTGTGTAACTATTCAAATACAAATTAGACAACAAATCTCAGTTAAAAAATCTTCAATGTGAACTCGCATTTGGAGACAGCCAATAAGCAGAACAGGAGACACAGAGCCAATGCAATTGTTTGCCACGTCACATTTGGAGTATTCAAATTCATGTGAACAAGTTGCAAATATATGTAATTTATCTATTGAAAAGAAAAATACAAAGATACCTTAGTTTTCATAGTAATCGCATCCCGCAAAATCATCGCCAACTGCCTGATGTAAACAAAGGCATGTTGATATGCAGTTGGAAGATCCACACCAAGAAGTTCTATGACACAATTTCTAAGAAATTGGATGTGCTGTAACTTTGCAGCATTTATAAACTGACAATTTAAAACATAGGCCTTGTATATCCCTTTGAAGCATTCATCTAAACAGTCAGATCCAAGTCGAATACACAAATCTCTCAGAAAAAGAAAGCAGACAATAGGGAGGGCACCTCCTCCTGTACCCCAAAAGTGAAGGATAACCTGATAAATGAGGAAAATAGCTCAGCTCTGCTCACAAAGTGATAATTATAAGCCTTATTCTTCATAAAGATGTGCAACAACTGGCATTACATCCAATCTGAATTACATAACCCAGATGCTGGTCCCTTTCATATCAAAACTCAAAAGCATAAAACATTGTTATTTAAATAAGCATGTTCACCAAAGATAGAGGGTTGGCATATAAGCTGGTAAATGCATGATGGAAAAAATTAAAACTGTATGTACATCAAATTGATTTCAGTCATTAGGATTGACACCATAAAATGCAAGGCCAAACAGTGGCAGATATAGGATTTAGATCTTGAGGACAGGGGAAGCAAATAAGCAATCTGGTAGGCAAGTGGAGGCATCTATGGAAGACAAATCCAAGTGGTAATTGTTCCTGTAGTTAATTCACCTGCTATTATCTACAAAATTTGTAACTAAATTTATTTCCCAACTTCGCATATCTCAACTAAAAATTAATTTTGACCTTAAGACCAGATCTTTTGCTAGTATTCGTTCTCAATAATAAGTCAGATGCATTCCAATGATTCATAATTTTGAGCTCTAAAACATATTAATAATTCAATATGAAAATTTATAGGTCAACAAATTCTAAACACCTTTGTTGTAAATTTCTATAATAAGACAGAATACATCAAATTTTGGCATCTGATGTGCCTAACTTTTAAAGTATTAAATATATGTATATAATTGGACAAAAAAATTTAATATTCGGGAGCAGTAATGGCCCCCCTCTACTACTTTTGTGTCCAAGAGAAGGACAAACAATCATGAGCTCCATCAAAATGACATTAGCGTAAGGGATGTCAGATAACTAAGGTTTCCATAAAACTATTAACTTCAAAAGAAATGATATCTAGAATGACACATACCTTAGTGTACTTCCGTAATAAATTCGGAAAAGCAGCCAAAAATAGACATGAATGTTTGAGACGCCGTATTGTGAAAGCTATCATATCTGTGTCAGTCATTTGGTTTAGGACATGCAAAGCATTTCCTAGATACGACTTCACCAAGTGACTGTAGTTCTTCCATTTTCTTGTGCTAAGCAAAACATTTATATTTTCTTTTTTACCACCAGAAGCTGGTAGAGCCAACAAATTGCGAAGAATTCCATCCATTTCACTAAGGACAAATGACATTATCTTATTAAAGACACTGCTGGACATGACAGTAAACTTCATAGAAGAGTCATCAGCACCATCATCACCATAATGACATGCAATTCTGAAAGCTTTCATTAGAGAACGAACAGGACCTATTTTCCCACTTTCCAAAGCTGAATTACACCAAGATTCAACCATTGCAGTAGTAATAGTATTTTTAGAAGCTTTCTCCTCCTTTGCAATATCATGAACATCAGTTTCTTCATCCAAATCCACATCAGCACCCTCCACATCATCTTCCTGCAGAAACAAGAAAAGTAAAATTGAGCAATGAGATTTAGCTAACTCATTTAGTAGAATCATATGCTTGAACATGTTTACAGCACTAGGAAGTCACCTCAATATCCTGGTCAGTAAATTGTAGAAGCTCCTCATCATGCTCTTGCAAGTATTGAAAGAATTCAGGGTCCTGTAAAAAAAAAAAATAATAATAAAACCGATAACTGCCAACTCTAGAAAGGGAAGTAAAACTTGATTGGTAACAAGGCAATTATGTTGAATTCTAGATGATCTAATGCATCAATAGCTCATAGATTTAAAGGTTCTCATCAATTTAAAACATTGCAAATGTCTACTCACACCCCCTAAATACATAAAATTTTTTACCCTCATAACTACCACGCATAACACACCTTCTTTCCAACTTAACATTGCAACTCATTCTACCTGGCTGCACCATCAGCCTTATAGATGTTTACACTTCAATACTCAACCTGTTATCCAATTACCAATAACTCAAACTCCTGAAATAACACATCTACATGGATATTAACCATGCCTCAGGCAGAAATGTTCTTTTAGCAACCTAATCTAAACATTCTATTGTATTTCTCTCAAAATTCCACCGCTCATGAACTCATTCTAGCCAACTTATTCGGAAATGTAGAAAATTTGAATCTTTTCAAACAAGCTTTTTTAACCAAAACCTTTAGTTGAATTCAGTTGGAAATTTTTTAACTTACATTCTATTTTTAAACATAAAACTTTAACTTACATTCTTAAGTATTGTATACGAGATATAAATGAACTTGCAAAAGAAGATATAAAAAGAACAAACTTTAGCCAAATAATAAACCACCCCTTTACAGCAGATGTTTCAAATACTTCTTCAGCAGGTTTAATGACTCATCTCCATTCAAAATATACTCAACAAAGAAGGCCTGTACATAACCTGTATCATTCTAAGTGATTTGACCTACTAGAATCCACGAGTTATAATCCATTCATAGAAATTTGACCATTTTCTTTTAATTGAATGAATGGTGATTCAAACATTTACAGATGGAGAACATTAGTGTACTTTAACCATATAACAGAAAATGGATCAGGTTAGACCACCATTTGTGTTCCAAGTTCATTATGCATTCAAGAACCTACAGTGACAAAACTACATAGTGAAACGACTATTCAAGTTTTTGAAACAAAAATATAAATTACAAATCCATCAATTCCCTACTCTAACCACTGATTACTCTATTCACCAGAAGATATCCCCGTAATATTTGACAAGAAGTAGCAAATACATTTCCAGGCCACAAGCTAACATCTCATATTTTCAATATTCCTCTCTATTCATGCAACTGTACACAACAGAAGAACCAGAACAAGTATGCAACTACTTGAGAAAATTATTAAAGTATAATTACTATACTAATAACATAACAATCTTGGACAACATATTAATCCCATGAAATAAGAAGCTCCAACCTTTTCCTTAAGTCTTTGCAACTGATCCTTATGCTCAATGGCTAATTTTTTTCTAGATTTGGAATCTTTTCTATTTCCTTTTGTATCTTTCTCTTCTTCTTCCTCACTTGCCTCATTCTCTAAATCTCTGACTGAGATTATGGACAAAAATAGGAAAAAAAAAATCAATAGGATTAAAAAATTTCGGAAGGATAATTGAAGGATAAGTCGAAGTTCATGAATTCATTCAGGGGAAGATGGAGGGGGCCCTTGGGGGCCTGTGTCCCTCCAGCCGCCAGGAAACACCCTTACAAGGGTGTTTAGCCGGCGGCCTCCGCCCCTTGAATTAGGGAATTGGGGGGGCAAGATGAAGCCCTTATGCAGGAACGAACCTGCTGGCTGCAGGCAAGCCATAAAAATGGACCTTTCTTTGGCCCTTTGGCCTTTCTTTTCTTCGGCGGAGCGGCGGCGTGGTTGTTCAGCTGTAGGTTTTGGTGGAGAAGATGACCCCTTCATTCTCTTTTCTTTTAGTTAAAGGACTGTGTTGGGGAAAAGGAACTAACGGCGCGTTTATTTTAAATTTTTATATTTATTAATAATATATTAATTAATTAGAGTTTTCAATCGATATATTTATTCAATTATTATCCATGAATTAATAAATTAAAGTTTGTAATTTAGATTTATTTATTTATTTTATATCAAATAGAATTGTTAAATTATTGAAATTTGATAAATTCATACTTGAATTAAGCTAATTTGTAAATAATTTCTATGATTTAGTTTAATTTATATGTATTTTGAATTGAAATTGAATTAATTATTTAATTAGATTTAATATTAAATTAATTAATTTGTGTTATGATTTGGATTGAAATTGGCAGATTTTGAATTTAAACTTATATTTAATATTTTGATTGTGCTTTTATTTTAGAAATTAAAGATACGAATGAATTTATTACTAGAACTAATATAATTATGGTAATAATTCTCAAAAATAAGCCCTTGGAAATACCTTCAAGTCGAAGGCAAGCAGCCGAAGTCCTTTTTTTTTACCACCAAAAATCAGGTTCCGTTCTGTCACTAAGTAGAGGTGTATAAGAATGCAGAAAAAAAGAGGTATAAAGATAAGATTTTGAGGGTGGGATGGATTTTCTATAAAGAAAATAATAAGTAGGGGAAAATTTGAGAGAGGAGGGTTTTTTATGGCGTTTAAAGAAGGACACAGGATGATGCTTAGTTGATGAAAAAGAAAGAAATTTTTAAATATTGTTCAAAATGCTTTATCATATTTTTTATATCTGAATTGGATTAAGGTTTTGCTTGGATGAGGTTTTGAGATGGTTCTTTAAGGTAGGGTATCTAATTGTTCATGCTTGGGAGGAGGAATTAATTGAAGGGGAAGAAATTGGAGATTTGGGAGAGAGAACCAAAATTCACCAAAAACCCCTCTTTTCCCCATTCAATCCCACCAACTTGGTGAGATTTGATGAATTACAAAATTGAATGGACAATTATACCTTGTGATATTATTCGTATTTTCCATCTTGTCCTCCATCAGTTATGTCGTGTACTTTTGAAGCAAACCAGTATGCCCAACCCTATTTTTGTGTTTGCCTTTCTCCAGTTTCTTATTTCTTCTTTCATTGTCATCAATGTCAATTACCTCAACCAACTGATCCACCTTCAACCTTTTGTTCCTGGTCTCAAGATGTTTAAAATTTGGACTCATCATAGAAGCAGCACCTTCACTTCTTTTCATTTAAAGTTTCTGCTCCCTTTTACCGAGTCTTTCTTCGGAGTCTCTTTTATTTCCACTTGCAGTAGATTTTTGGCTTTTCAAAGAGCTACTAGATGGTGACAAAATTATAGAATTCAACATCTCAGAAGGTTTATCATATTGCATTTCAACCTCATTTCTTGTTACAAGGTTCCAACTAATGGCAATTATGAATAAAAAGTCCATTTCTAAATAAAAATTAAGTCAATACAATTATTTAATAATTCAATTTTAATATCTGGTAATTATCTAAATATTAGTTTTTAATTTTTATTTTGTTGTATTTAGAAAAAAAAAAAAACTTTTTTAAACTTATTTTGAATACAAGGATATAAAAGTAATTGACATAGTTAATCATACTTTATAAAACCCTCTTTTCAAGCAAAACAAAAGTTTGTCATAGTTATCCAACTTTATAAAACCATCTATTCCTTCCAAGCAGGGTACTATCCAATTCTTTACTTTTCCCCTCAATACGACAACACATTCTACCATCCATTTCTTTATCATTCTTATCAAACCTCCTCCCAAGCAAAGCCTAAGTGTGTAGGAGAGGAGAGGTTTGCATGGTTTTACATTTGATTTCTATGGTATTCTCTCTACTCAATGAAAAAACTGTTGAAAATTTGACAAATATATTGGATTATATACTAGTGACTATTTGTCAACTTTGGACCAAATTATATTATGCAATGGAAGCGTATTATATCAAATGATTAGTGTCATTGTATAGTACGTAACGTGAGCTTTCCAACGGTATATAATTTAACTAAAACAGACAAGTAGTGAATGAGAAATTGTTGCTCAAAGTTAGCCTAATGAAATGGAATATTTGGAGAAATTTTGGTCCAAGTTAACTTATTCCATATGGGAAAATAACAAAGGGGAAAAGGTGTTTATATTGAAACACACTTTTGTAATGTGTTAACTTGTATAAGCCAAAAGGCTTTCTCTTGCACGCGCAAGGGGGGTACAAATCCTAACCCCGAGCCTTCAAAGGCCCAATGCGTACCCGTACGACGTGGGCATCGCGAATGCCGGACCGAATTGGGCCACTACGGGCCTGCCTAATTTTTGCTCCGGTCTGACTAAATTTTCTCCAGATATTGTTGAGTCTCTTCAAATCTCTCTCATTTATTTTTTAAATTAAAAATTAATTACAGATTAAATTTTCTTAATAAGAGAATTAATCCAATTAAATACCATTAATCCAATTAATTCCCTTAGCCTATTTCTTCTTGCTTCATCAGTTGCAGAGAGACATTGAAAAATCCGAAATTCCTTCTCCTCCTTCTCTGCAATCTGTTTCCTTCTAAATAGGCTATTGTGTTCCTTTTTCCTTTTCTGGTGATAGTTCGCTTCACATAGTTCGATTCGCCTTCGAGAGTTGTTGTATCCTGGGAGACAAATCACCAATACGGGGCAGATAATTGTCTTAAGAAAACTGTATTTATAGGCCTTTCTTTTGTTTTAAGGTTGAAATGTATTTCCATCTTGATTTCTGTTCTTCGGTTATTCAATATATTTCTTTCCAGTGTTTCTGTTAACTGTAATTTATTTCTATAAATTGTATTTCAATTTGTTGCATCTAACAATCTTAAGACAATTACATCTGTAGTACTTGGTTAAGTTTTACAGGATTACCTTGACACTCTGGATACTTAATACCCTGACATTCTGGATATTTTATACCTTGACATTTGGAGAAATTCTTTGGACCTATTACTGGATTTTGTTGGACTGTTCGAACATTTGTTGTTCTATATTAACAGTTCTTATTTCTGATTTATTTTCTGTATTTGATTTGTTGATTCTGGAATTTCACTAACTTTGTTTGTTGAAATTTCAGATTGAAAAATGGTTGATATTGTCCCACTTATTGGAGGCAATGGTTCTGAAACTAGCCAAGGCCAGAATAACCAAAATGGACAAAATGGTCCTAATGGTTTTAGGCTTGTTATGCCTAATAGTCTTGTAGCTGGTTTGGGTTCATACCCAGTAACAGTGCCGAAAAAATTTAACGGAATGAATTTTAAGATTTGGCAGCAGAAAATGCTTTTCTACTTGACTAGCATGCAATATCATAGGTTGCTGAAAGAAGATCCTCCTATTGCACCCGAGGGTGTGATGGATGCTTCTATTTAGTTAGCTATTGATAGTTGGAATCATTTGGATTTCCTCTGCAGAAACCACATTCTGAATGGATTGGCTCCAGATTCGTATGAGATTTACACTATTAAATGAACTGCAAAGGAATTGTGGGACTCCTTGATAGGAAGTACAGAACTAAGGATGCTAGTGCTACGAAATACTTAGTAGTCCAATTCCTTAATTACAAAATGATTGATTCCAAATTGTTGTGAGTCCGGTGCAAGAAATCCAGCTTTTGATCCATGGGATGCAAGCTGAAAGAATGGAGACTAGTGAAACCTTCCAAGTGGCTACAATCATTGAGAAATTGCCACCTAGTTGGAGTGATTTCAAAATCTATATCAAGCATAAACGGAAAGAGATGTCTGTTGAGGATCTGATTATACGACTTCGTATTGAGGAAGACAATAGAAGATCAGAGAGGAAATCTTCTGTTGCTGCTAATCAAGTTGTGGCTAGAGCCAATGTTATGGAGGTCAAGAAAGACCCTAAGAAGGGCAAACAGCCTACTGGATCTAAGTCCAAATTGGGACCTAAAGAGGGCATTTCCAAGAAACCAAAGTTTAATGGGAAATGCTTCAATTGCAATAAAATGGGACACAAGTCCTCTGATTATAGGCTGCCAAAAAGGGTCAACAAAAAGGAGGCAAATGTTATGGAAGAAATTGCTAAAGGTGTTTCTGACATCGATCTGTGTGCAGTGATTTCTGAAGTCAACCTGGTTGACTAAAACCCACGAGAATGGTGGCTTGATACTGGAGCTACACGCCACATTTGCTGTGACAAGGGGTCTTTTGCTGGATTGACTCTTACAAAGAAAGGAGAGAATCTCTACATGGGCAATTCTGCTACTTCAAAGATCAAGGGACATGGAACTGTCATTCTGAAAATGACTTTTGGGAAAGAAGTGAAGCTACAAAATGTCTTATATGTTCCTAAAAGGAGGAAGAATCTGGTTTCTGGGAGCCTCTTGAGCTCACATGGCTTCAAGATGGTTTTTGAGTCTCAGAAATTTATTTTGTCTAAAGGGGGTATGTATGTGGGCAAGGGATATGAGTGTAATGGGATGTTCAAATTTAATTGTATCTCTTGTAAATCAAATTCAATTGAAATGAATGAGAATAACATTTCTTCTGCTTATATTATTGAGTCTTCTAATTTATGGCATAGTAGACTTGGACATGTTAATTTTGATACGTTGCTACGTTTAACTAACTTGAACCATATCCCCATGTTTCAAATTGATAAAAACCATAAATGTGAAATTTGTGTAGAGATAAAATTGGCAAGATCCTTATTTCATTCTGTTGAAAGAAATTCAGAACCACTTGATCATATACACACAGATATTTGTGACTTGAAGTTTGTTCAATCAAGGGGAGGAAATAAATATTTTATTACCTTCATAAATGATAGCAAAAAATACTGTTTTGTGTATTTGCTTAAAAGCAAAGATCAGGCTTTAGAGAAATTTGTTCTTTATAAGCAATAAGTAGAAAACCAACTTAATAAAAAGATTAAGGTGGTAAGAAGTGATCGTGGTAGTGAATATGCTGCACCATTTTGTGAGTTTTGCTCCCAACATGGTATTATTCATGAAGTAACACCACTTTACTCTCCTCAATCTAACGGTGTAGCTAAACGCAAGAATCATACATTAAAAGAAATGATGAATGCGATGCTAACCAGTTCTGGGTTACCACAAAACATGTAGGGGGAAGCTATGTTGTCAGCAAATTACCTTTTAGACAAGGTATCCTATAAGAAACAAGACAAAACCCCTTATGAATTATGGAAAGGTAGAAAACCTTCTTATAATTACTTGAAAGTATGGGGGTGTCTTGCAAAGGTAATGGCCCCATTACTTAAGAGAATGAAAATAGGCCCAAAGAAAGTGGATTGTATTTTCATTAGATATGCGGAACACAGTAAAGCGTATCAGTTTCCTGTGCATAAATCTAAAAACCTAGAAATACACAAGAATAGATTCATGGAGTCAAAGGACGCCTCGTTCTTTGAAAACTTGTTTCCATGCAAACAAAACCATGTAGGGTCGGGATCTAAACAGTCTCGTGAGACTATTGAAGTCGACAGTCAAGATGGTCAACATGACGAAGTCGAGAATAGTGAAGAACATCAACAAGAGGTTGAAGAGAACGTTCAAGATCTTAAAGAAGAGGATGAGATGGACATAGAGGTTGAACCTCAAAAAAGTAAAAGGGCAAGGGTGGAAAAAACTTTTGGTCCAGCTTTTCTAACCTATATGTTAGAGGATAAACCACAAACTTATAAAGAAGCTGTAAGTTCAACGGAAAGTCCTTTATGGAAAGAAGCCATAAGGAGTGAGATTGATTCCATTCTATAAAATCATGCTTGGGAATTAGTGGATCTTCCTCCCGGAACAAAACCACTAAGTTCTAAATGGATTTTCAAACGAAAATTGAAAGCCGATGGAACAATTGATAAGTACAAGGCCCGTTTGGTTATAAAAGGTTATAGACAAAAGGAAGGCCTTGACTACTTTGATACTTATTCTCCAGTATCGAGAATAACATCCATTATGATGGTATTTGCCATTGCCGCTTTACGAAATCTTGAGGTACATCAAATGGATGTGAAGACAGCTTTTCTGAATGGAGATCTTGAAGAAGAAATCTACATGGAACAACCTGAAGGTTGTGTAGTTCCAGGTTAAGAAAGGAAAGTCTGTAAATTGGTGAAGTCTTTATACGGTTTAAAGCAAGCACCAAAACAATGGCACAAATAGTTTGATGATGCCATGATGGCTAGTGGCTATCGTATGTATTTATGTCAAAACTACAACTGAAGGATATGTTATCCTATGCTTATATATTGATGACATACTCATTGTGGGAAGCAATGAGAAGATGGTAAAGAGTACCAAGAACATGTTAAATTCGAGATTTGACATGAAATGTATGGGACTGGCGAATGTGATTTTAGGCATCCAAGTTAAATGTTCACCTAATAGTCTCATTTTAACTCAGTCACACTACGTGGACAAGATACTTGATAAGTTTAACAAGGATGATTCTGGTATAGCCAAAACTCTGTTAGACATTAGTCAACATTTGTCCAAAAACAAAGGTGAAGGCATAGACCAAGTGGAATATGCTAAGGTTATAGGTAGTCTGATGTACCTTTCGAGTTGTACAAGACCTGATATTGCTTACACTATAAGTAGTTTAAACAGATATACGAGTAATCCAGGAAAGATTCATTTGGTAGCTATCGTGAGAATACTAAGGTATTTGCGATATAGTCGTAATTATGGTTTACATTATATGAGAGAACCTGCGGTACTAGAAGCTTATTCTAATGCCAGTTGGATAGCTGACATCAAGAATTCTAAAGGTACAAATGGGTACGTGTTCACTCTAGGAGGAGGAGCAGTGTCCTTGAAATCCTCAAGGCAAACGATTATAACTAAATCCACTATGGAAGCTGAGTTTGTAGCCTTGGATAAAACTGGAGAGGAAGCTGAATGGTTACGAAATTTCTTAAAAGATATTCCAGAATGGCCAAAGCCTGTGTCCGTAATTTTTATACATTGCGATAATCAAGCAGTGATTAAAAGAGCACCAAACATTAAGTACAACGGTAACTTGAGACACATGCGTCGTCGTCATAATACCGTTAGACAACTGATCTTAACGGGAGTTAACTCTATTGACTTTGGAGGGTCAAAGGATAACACTACGGATCCGCTAACCAAAGGGTTAAATCAAGATCAAGTTGAAAAGACATCAAGGGGAATGGGACTAAAGTCCATGAATATTTAAGGTGTTATGTGAAGGAAAACCTAACCTTATTGACCGGAGATCCCAAGATCTAGGTTCAATGGGATAACCTAATTACATAGACCTTGTGAGGTCACTATGGGGGTCAACCCCTTGTCCATTCCTGTGATGTAAATAGTGATAAAATGTGGAAAAGTTAAGCTATGCTTTTAATGATTCTTTGTGCTTCAAAAGTTTGAGCAAAAGAGATCACCTATGTGAGAGTGAAGTGTGGGGTCGCTTCAAAAGAAACTAATGGGGCTTAGTTATCTGAAACTCTTGTAGAACTAGGAGATGTCCATGACCATAATGGACATAACCATAAGAACCAAAAACTATGTTATGTTGGATTTGTGTGAGGTATATCGTCGTTTACACAAACGGCAAAATAGTTCAAGGACATCGTGTCTACTAGTCAGCCAGTAAAGTAAATATACTAGCACAAGGGAAGGTTCAAGGGTTGATGCCTACCTATCCTATGCAAATATTGACTGTAGTTTACTATCACCACTTCGATTTTAATCTTTCTTTTCGTCAATCAATTTCATTCATGTGGGGGATTGTTGGAAATTTGACAAATATATCGGATAATATACTAGTGACTATTTGTCAACTTTGGGCCAAATTATATTATGGAATGGAATCATATTACATCAAATGATTAATGTCATTATATAGTGCGTAACGTGAGCTTTCCAACGGTATATAATTTACCCAAAATAGACAAGTAGTGAATGAGAAATTGTTGCTCAAAGTTAGCCTAATGAAATAGAATATTTGGAGAAAATTTAGTCTAAGTTAACTTATCCCACATGGGAAAATAACAAAGGGGAAAAGGTGTTTATATTGAAACACACTTTTATAAGGTGTTAACATGTATAAGCCAAAAGGCTCTCTCTGGCGCGCGCAGGGGGGTGCAAATCCTAGCCCTGAGCCTTCAAAGGCCCAATGCGCACCCGCATGACGTGGGCATCACGAATGCCGGACCGAATTGGGCCACTACGGGCCTGCCTAATTTTTGCTCCAGTCCAACTCAATTTTCTCCAGATATTATTGAGTCTCTTCAAATCTCTGTTAGTTTATTTTTTAAATTAAAAATTAACTGCAGATTAAATTCTCTTAATAAGAGAATTAATCCAATTAAATACCATTAATCCAATTAATTCCCTTAGCCTATTTCTTCTTGCTCCATCAGTTGCAGAGAGACATTGAAAAATCCAAAATTCCTTCTCCTCCTTCTCTGCAATCTGTTTCCTTCTAAATAGGCTATTGTTTTCCTTTTTTCCTTTTCCGGTGATAGTCCGCTTCACACAGTTCAGTTCGCCTTTGAGAGTTGTTGTATCCTGGGAGACAAAATACCAATACGGGGCAGATAATTGTCTTCAGGAAACTGTATTTACATGTCTCAGCTCTACTGTTTCTTTTGTTTTAAGGTTGAAAAGTATTTCCATCTTGATTTCTATTCTTCGGTTATTCAATATATTTCTTTCCAGTGTTTCTGTAAACTGTAATTTATTTATATAAATTGTATTTCAATTTGCTGCATCTAACAAAAACTAGGAGAGAGATTAATGTTATAAACTATGGAAGCATCTACCTACCCAAAAAAACGTACTAGTCTTTTTTCCATCCATGACTAAAAATATTCTCACACAAAATAATTTTCTTATTTTATATATTTATTATTAAAAGAAAATTAAATCAAATTATAAACGTAAAGGAGAAGATACCATATATACTTACACCCAAACTCAACCAGACTAATTAAATGTGAGTAGATTTTTGACATAACAAAAAACTGAACCGAAATCGAACTAATATAAATTTTGATTCAATTATTTATATATTTTTAATTTTTATATTCTTTGTCCATCTATCTAAATATAACATAAAATAATAACTAATTTTCTTTGTTTTAATATTACACATTTTACTATTTTTTTATAGTTAGCTCGGGAGGTGGGAGCAACAAACATATATGATGAGACAAGGTGCAAGGAGAAGTAGAGCCATCTGTCTTGAGATCCAAAAGAAATGGATACGGCTTTCATAACACTGATCAATAGGGACTAGCCCGGTGAACAATGTTCGGTTCTTAACCATAACTGGCTTTATTAATTGGATTCAATCCCACCTTGTTGAGTCCTCACCTATTGATTGAAGTCCTCATTTTCCTTCCAATTAGTTAAATTGGTTCTCACTAGTCCCTATTTCTTAGATTATGCTTCATGGGGGGAGTCAACTTTTTCTTTCTTTTTTGATTTATTTTTAACCAGTAAGGCCAATTAGTACTTTGGTGATCCCTTTAAATCTAAGTCAATCTCAACCAATTCAATGGAAATAACCGACACTTCAAATTGAAACCATAATCGTTCACCAAAAATAAACACAATGCTATAAAAGAAGCATGTTTCAAAATAACACCCATATTGAAAATTGTATTCTTTCTCATCCCAATTACATATACCTATAAAATTGATAATAATTTTAAATCATAACCACATACAATTGATCATAACAAAAGAATTAATTAAGAACACAAAACAAAAGTAGTTTATATAACATAACTTAATATAAAAGTGTGTTATATGCTTGTAACAATGGCATATTCGTTGTCATTCCTCGTCATCTTCCTCTTCATTGTCTTCATCATCAACTTCATTTTCTTCTTTGTTATCATTATAATAATCGATAATAGTATCATCTTCTTTATCACTAAAATCGTTATCTTGTATTGGTCCCCTTTTTGGAAGTATAACATTAACATGAATCTCTTTAGGAAGCATATCTTCTCGAGACAAAGATTCTAAATCATTTTGTTCAACCTTATTACCATCATTTGCCTCATACTGTTGAAATGGCTCATCATTGAGAATTATTATTTCATCAACATACTCTTCAATTTCTAGAACATTATAGACATTTCTAGGACAAGTTGATGAAAAAGGGATAAATTTTGAAAAATTCTTCAAATGCTTGATGATAATTTCAATCTCTTTAATGGATTAAGTGTATAGGGGATGAAAAGTTTGTACGGTTGTACATCTGATTTCTGTAGCCTTTTCTTTTTAATGAAGAAACTAGGAAGCAGCGGAATGTCATAAACTATGAAGCATACGGCTACCCAAAATAATGTAATTGTCTTTTTCCATCCACGGTTAAATATATTTTCCCACAAAATAATTTTCTTATTTTCTATATTTATTATTAAAAGAAATTAAATCAACTTATAAACGTGAATGAGAAGATACTGGAAATATTTATATCCAAATACAACCAGACTAATTAAAAAAAAAAGATGGGTTGGTCAAAAGGGAGTTAAACAGGTTATAACTTGTGTCGGACCCAGACCGACTGGTGGAAAATCTTAATTTTGATTCAATTTTATTTAATTCAGTTTTTATCATTATTCGCATAATAATTTATTATGATATCTGTTTGATAAAAAATTTTATAGAGTCGCCACCAATCGAGTTTTGGTCCGATTGGACACCTTAAGTAACCAGAGATTTATACGGGTTCGTTTGCTAATTACGTGTAGGGAAAATAATAATCACCCTACCCCGCCCATAATTGGTACTAAAAGTCGTAAATTATTCTCGTGGGATGTATTTCTTTCATTTCATTTTTTATCTGGATATAATTACATTTTACTAAAGATAAATTCATAATAATGTTTTATTTAAATTAATTTTTTTTATTTATATCCATATCATGGACACAAAAAAAAAAAATTTACACAAATATTAAGCTTGTATTTGAGTAAGCAATATGTTTTACATCCATAACATGGATGTAAAATACATACATATAACATACGACAAATATGCAAACATCTATATCCGATTATACGGGTTTAGAGTTCAATAGCTAGTGGATATCATATTTTAATCATAAAATAAAATTTTCACTAACAATATAAATTAATTCGATCTATATTCCACAACCATAGCATGGTTATGGAATTAAACTCATAAAATTACATGTATATGAATTTATTTTATGTCGTTTTATGTTTACCTTAGAAATTTTAAAATTTGATAAACCCAAATCTTAATTAATTTTTAGTAAGTATACATATACATTAACATGAAAATAAAAAGAGAAATGAAGATAAAGGCTTAATATTCAATTAGGCCTCAATTTTCCTAATCCCAAATTTTTAAGCCCAAACTTAGCCTAAAATCGGACCCAACCCGAAACCATTGACCATGGGTTATTACCCATCATATAAAAGCCATCTTTTTCTCTTCTAACCCTAAAAACTATTTTCATCAGCTGCCTCCTTTTTCTTCAAAACCAAAACCTAACCCTAACCCCCTCAAATCAGCCGCCTCTTCCCTCTCTTTCAGTCGCCGGATTTTTCTCTCTCTCGGTTTCGCTCTTCACTGGCCGCTCTCCTCTCTCTCTCTCACCGGCGGTCGGTTCTACTTTCACCCGTTTTACTTCTTCCGGTTTCACTCTCCGTCGATCTGTACTCGATCTGTGCTTTTGCACACTCCCTCTCTATTTTGCATTCATCCGTGTAAAAGAAAGAAAGGAAAGATTTCTCTATTTCTGGTTTTTTTTTTATTATTGTTTGCTTTTATTGTTTAATTTCTGATATGAATTTATTATTTGCAGGGTTTAAGGGTTTCAAAGCTAAATCCAATTTTGATGCATTCAGCTAAGTTACTAAACCTTTCTTTTAAGATGATATGGGATGCATAAAAAAAAAAATCTGATCTGTTTACTAATGCTTGGGTGGATTTATAGTGATTATCATATTCTGATTATATGCGTTTGAAAGGCCTTTTTATGTATTCTATTTGATGTTCAGACTTAAATAAAGAAATGGACATGCAATGGACTGTGACCCTATTGTATTGCTAAGTTAATATTGAGTCTTTAATTCTGATAATTGGCCTCTGTTAGGCATTGTGAGAAAAAAACTGTTCCTATGATGTGTTGTTTTATTTGATGGATTTTTGTTTGTGAAAGGTCATGCTTGAAAAGGGGCAATGATGAAGAGGCCTTAAGAAAGACATCCTGTAACCCTATGATTTTCTGTTTCCCTTAGTTTCTGAACATTGGAAAAAAGTGATTCTTGCATTCAGCCACCATCTTTGTGTTAGACTATGTGGTTTCTTTCTTGAATTTTTTTTTTTTGAGTTGAAGCCTATGGTTTTAATCTTAAGATTAGGAGGTAGAATGTGAGGCATTTTTATAGTGTTTTTGAGATAGAACATAGAAAATCATATGAGTTCTTATGATTTAAGAAGAAGTAAACTTCTGAGCCCTCTTTATTAGAGTTATTCTCTTTAGGTTTGTAATTATAAGAGCATTATTCCTATTTTATGGTCATTAATGTGAGCTGTGGCCATTACATGACCCCTAGCTCTATTAATGACCTTAATGTGGTCAACAGGAATAAATAATAACTATGAAATGGACTAAAAAAAAACTTTCTGTAAATGCAGAGCAAAGAAACAAACTTTAACTATTTACTATAAACAAAAATCAAGTGAACATTAATGATCTTACTTGGCACTTTAGTATGTATGGAATACTGAGTTGTGTTCCTCTGTTTGCAGATCTAATTATTTGGAGGTTTTTGGAGGAGGGAAACTAAGTGGAGCAGAGATTGGAATGGATGAGAAAAAGGCTGGGTTTTTTTTCTGTCTCTAAAAAATCCTCCTTTTCTCCCTTATTGAGCTGCCTTTTATAGGCAAGAAAAACCACTGTAGAAACTAGAATGGTTTTAGTTTGATTTTTTTTTTTTTTTTTTTTGTTCCATTTGGTTTGAAACCAAAGAAAATGATTCTAGTCCCTTGAAATTGGCTGTGTCAGCCGTAAATCTTGTATTTTTTTTCTGCATTGTGCTTTTTCTGCATTTTGGCCATACATTTGGCCATGCCTTGCACTATTGGATTCTGCCCATTATGCCCTTAATCTGTATTATTATTTTTTTTAATTTAGTTATTTATTCTTATTTTTGTATTATAAAAGGTCCATTTTAATAAAAGCCCATTTAATTTCTCTTGTGTGCCCTTTTGTTAGTAATTTAAATTTTTAAAATTGGCAAAATCTCAATAAAAATAAAAATATACTTGTTAATTGATAAATTACGCGTATTAAAATGATAAAATTAATTCGGACAAAATCGGGTATCTACAGTTGCCCCCCTTTGTATATCTTTAAGAATTTAAAGTTATACAAAGGAGTACCAGATAGCCGCTTTTGTCAATTTTGTCATCAAACGACTATAGCATAGCCATTAAAAACCTCTTTTTTTTTTACAAAACCAAGAATATGATTTTTAATTTCAAAACATGCTTTATTATAATAATCTTATCTTTAATAAGAAAAATTGGATTTATATTCCCCGCTGGTTGTCTAGGTAAGCTAGCGTGACATTATTCCTTGTGATCAAACTTCAAAGGAAAACGTACGCAATCGAGCCAATATCAAGCTACCGGAACCAATTGGTCCGCAACTGAACTTTGAGAACGAAATTGATCTTCATGTGATCAAGGTGTATCAAATTTTATTGAAATTAATCATTTCATGAGCTAATTTCAAGAATAAAGTTGATTTTCAGGTAACCGCGCATCGTTAAAATTGCTCATTTTGCGATCTAATTTTTGAAATCAAGATCGATTTTCACGTAATCAGATCACAAATAAAAAAAACCAGATTGATTTTCTCATTATCAAACCTGTATCAAATTTCTCTCGAAATTGACCGCTTCACAGTCAAATTTCACGCACAAGATCGATTTTCACGTAATCAGATCACAATAAAAAAAAAAAAACCCAGATTGATTTTCTCATAATCAAACCTGTATCAAATTTCTCTCGAAATTGACCACTTCATAGTCAAATTTCACGCACAAGATCGATTTTCACATAATCAGATCACAATAAAAAAAAGACCAGATTGATTTTCTCATAATCAAACCTGTATCAAATTTCTCTCGAAATTGACCGCTTCACAGTCAAATTTCACGCACAAGATCGATTTTCACGTAATCATATCACAATAAAAAAAACCAGATTGATTTTCTCATAATCAAACCTGTATCAAATTTCTCTTGAAATTGACCGCTTCACAGTCAAATTTCACGCACAAGATCGATTTTCACGTAATCAGATCACAATAAAAAAACCAGATTGATTTTCTCATAATCAAACCTGTACCAAATTTCTCTTGAAATTGACCGCTTCACAGTCAAATTTCACGCACAAGATTAGTTTTTTCTAATAATCAAAACTATATAATTTTTCAAAATTGATTATTCTATGATTGAACCGAGTGATTAAAAACTGTAGAACATTGGATAGAAATCCTAGCAACGACTTCATTCCTTTGTTAGGCTATCCATCCCGAACTTCGTGCTAAATAAGAACCACCAATGCTGGGCGAGTACCCTGTCATTTTGGACATAGAAATCGCTTACATATTTTTATTTTTCTATTTCCTTTTGGGAAAGCTCGTCTTTTGTCTCAATCGGTTCGTAGATTTTATATAAAGTAGTCGACTTTGTTTGAAATTTTGCCTACTTCGCGAGTCGCTCCGACTATGTTTCCAATGTTATCTCTCTGGAATAGACATTTTCATACTTCAAGAGCCTGGTCCTTATCCTCTTAACAAGGTGTGAGCAAGTGAGACATTATGAATTCCTTATAAAGGCTTCTTCTCTTTTTTCCCTTTCTTTTTTTTTTTGTGCCATCCACAATGGTCGTCTCATGATTCCCTGTTCAATAATAGCAAGAATATTCATGTCAATGGTTTATTAGTTTCCAATGCCGAATGTAATTACTCATTTAATATTATGCACGTGCAAAGATTTGAAAATAACATTGTTATTCAGTTGGGACAACAAAAACATTTTTTTATTGATAACCATGAGTACATTCATACATAGTATCTTTTAACAGAATCTGAAATTTACAGGGTTTGGTAAATCCTTCCCATCCATATCTACAAATATTAATGCTCCCTCAGAAAATACCTTCTTAACAACATAAGGACCTTTATACTTAGGAGCCCATTTTCCTCGCAGGTCTTGATGCCTCAATATGATCTTTCTGAGTACCAAATCTCCCTCGTTGAATTGCTTAAGTCTTACCTTCTTTCCGTACGACTTAATCATTCTTCTTTGGTATAGTTGACCATGACATAATGCTGTCAAACGTCTTTCTTTGATGAAATTCAACTGGTCATACCTTTTTTGAACCCATTCAATTTCCTCTAAGTTCGCATCCATGATAATCCTTAAAGAAGGAATTCCCACCTCTATAGGTATAACTGCCTCCATTCCATAGACCAGGGAAAAAGGGGTTGCTCCAGTTGAGGTTCGGATAGTGGTTCTGTACCCGTGTAGAGTAAAAGGGAGTTTTTCATGCCAGTCTTTGTATGTCATTGCCATTTTCTGCACTATTTTCTTAATATTCTTGTTGGCGGCTTCAACAGCTCCATTCATTTTTTGTCTATAAGGTGTAGAATTGTGATGTTTAATCTTGAATTGTGTACACATCTCCTCCATGCTTTTACTGTTGAAGTTCTTGGCATTATCCGTAATAATGCGCTCCAGTAGACCATATCTACAAATGATATTATTTTTTATGAATTTTATCACCACTGCAGAGGTCACATTAGCATACGAGACGACTTCCACCCATTTGGTGAAATAATCTATTGCGACCAAAATAAAATGATGTCCATTTGAAGCTTTTGGTTCAATCGGTCCAATCACATCTATTCCCCAAATCGAAAATGGCCATGGTGATGCCATCACGTGCAGTGGTTCAGGAGGAGCATTTATGTCATTTGCATAAACCTGACATTTGTGACATTTCTGGACATACCTAATGCAATCGGACTCCATTTTTAACCAATAATACCCCATCCTTAGTATCTTTCTGGCCAAGGCATATCCCCCGAGATGAGTACCGCAAAATCCTTCATGTGTTTCCTCCATTAACCTTTGAGGATAATCAATACATCGGATTAGTGTAGTGTCATAATTCCTCTTGTACAAAGCTTCCCCGCTTAAAAAGAAATTCATCGCCAATCTTTGTATGGTTCTTTTATCTGTACTTGATGCCCCCGGTGGGTAAATTCCCTCTTTAATTTATCTCTTGATATCATAGTACCATGGTTTTCCATCAGGCTCTTGTTCCACATTGTCGCAATAAGCCTGTGTCTTTTGTAATTCAATTTTGATAGGTGACATTTCTTGGCATCTTTCTATATCAAAAGCCGAAGCCAGAGTCGCCAATGCATCTGCTATTTGATTCTCACATCGGGACATGTGCTCAAATTCGACGGACTGGAAATTTTCAGCTATTGCAGAAATATATTCTTGATATGGAATGAGTTTGGCATCCCGAGTTTCCCATTCTCCTTTTAGCTGATTAATAACCAATGCTGAATCCCCGTAGACTTTTAACTTTGTTATTTCCATTTTTAGGGCGGCTCGAAGACCAAGAGCACATGCTTCATATTCAGCCATGTTATTAGTGCATTGAAAGCATAGCTTTGTGGTGATTGGGAAATGTTTCCCTTTAGGAGATATTAACACTACTCCAATCCCGTGTCCTAGAGCATTCGATGCTCCATCAAATTTCATGATCCATGTATCTATTAATTCTTCATCTACTTCAAGAGTGATAATATCTCCGTCCGGGAAAGCCATATCCATTACTTGATTATTTACACAGGGGCAATCTGCCAAAAATCCTGCAATCACGGATCCTTTTATTGCCTTTTGAGTGACATAGGTAATGTCATATTAAGCTAGCATGACTTGCCATTTAGCCATTCTTCCAGTTAACGCTGGTTTTTCAAAGATAAATTTGATCGGGTCCATTTTAGAAATTAGGTGAGTGGTGTTGTTTAACATGTAATGTCTCAGTTTATAGGCTGCCCAAGCCAATGCTGCATATGTCTTCTCCAGGGATGAATATTTTACTTCACAATCAGTAAATTTCTTCCTGATGTAATAAATGGCGTGCTCTTTCCTACCCATCTCATCATATTGTGCCAAGAGTGCCCCCATGGAATTTTCGCGTACTGTCAAATACAATAGTAAGGGCCTATCTGGGTTCGGAGGTTGAAGAACATGTGGATGTTGCAAATATTCTTTAATTCTATCAAAAGCCTCTTAGCATTCCTTGTTCCATTTGCAAGGATTGTTCTTTCTGAGCAATTTGAAGATTGGTTCACATGTGGCTGTTAGTTGGGAAATGAATCTAGCTATATAGTTCAATCTTCCTAGGAAACCTCTTACTTCTTTTTCTATTTTTAGAGGTGTCATTTCAGTAATTGCTTTGATTTTATTTGGATTTATCTCAATTCCTCTTCTGCTCACCATGAATCCCAATAACATTCCTGAGGTAATACCGAACACACATTTCGAAGGATTTAATCGAATTCTATATTTTCGAAGTCGATTGAAAACCTTCCTCAAGACTTCTACATGATCCTCATCTCTCTTGGATTTAGCAACCATGTCATCCATATATACCTCCATTTCTTTATGCATCATGTCATGAAAAAGGGTTACCATTGCTCTTTGGTAAGTTGCCCCCGCATTCTTCAATCCAAAAGGCATGACCTTATAACAGAATGTTCCCCACATCGTTATGAAGGTTGTCTTTTCTTTATCTAATAGATCCATCAAAATTTGATTATATCCAGAGAATCCATCCATTAAGGAGAGCATATGATATCCTACAGTGTTATCAACCAACACATCTATATGAGGCAAGGGGAAATTATCCTTTGGGCTCGCACGGTTTAGATCTCTGTAATCCACACACATCCGAACTTTCCCATCTTTCTTAGGTACTGGAACTATATTAGCCACCCATTCTGGATAGTTTGAGACTTCCAAAAACCCAGCATCGAATTGCTTTTTCAACTCATCCTTTATTTTCAAGAGCGTTTCCGGTTTCATTTTTCTGAGTTTCTGTTTGACTGGCTTAGCATCGGGCTTTAAAGGCAGTTTATGTACCACGATATCTGTATTCAATCCCGGCATATCTTGATATGACCATGCAAACACATCTTTGTATTCCTTTAGTAGGTCAATGAGCCTCTTTTTTAGGTCGTAATTCAAAGATCCATTTATCCTAACCTCGTTGGGTTTTTCTCAGTCCCTACATTGATAGTTTCAACCACCTCATCCTGGGGTTCTAAGGTATTTTCTTTTTCTTCTACCATTTTTTCAAATTCAGTAGGAAATTCTTCTTCTGACTCCTCATCAGAATCGACATCATACACTGGATGGTCAAAATTGCATATGGATTCATGATTATCAATATTGTCAAGTTTTTCATCATCCTTCCTGAATATACAATGTGAAGAAAAGTAAAAAGGAAGAAGAAAGAAGGAAATAAAAATTATAACATGAAAAATAATTAAGAAGATTGTTTTTTTTTTTTTTTAAAGTTGCATTTTATTAAACATAGTCATTCATTTAACATTGGAAACGAAATGCCCATTAGCAAAAACTAGTAGTTACTATTACATTTCTATGAGAAGATCATAGACTTTCCAATTGCCCAATTCCCTATTACAGATGTGAATCCAATTTATTGATTCTGGTCCCTCTTCCTTTTCATTTGTTACTGCAACCGTATCTTCAACGTCTGCTGTCAAGTTCTGATTTAATATGAACTTTCCTTTGCTCCAAAAGACATCCTTTATGGGAGGAAATAGCATTCCCTCTTCATTGATCTCTCTACCTTCTAGTGTAGCCTGTCGCTTTTCCTTTCTTTGCTGTCGAATTCTCCATTTGTCCCCTTTGGTTGGCTTGTATCTTAGACCCACCCAAAAATGGTTAGGTTGTGGATCGAAAAACTTAATCATTCCTTGTCCCTCCTTTCCTAAGCCCTTAGTTATTTGATAGCAACCTGCTATCATTTCTTTGGCCATCATTAGAGATGCCCGTGAAGGTTTAGGAGTGAAGAAAAATGGCCCCTCTGTAGTATATGTTGCATTTGTAATTTCAAAGGTTTGGAATGAACTTTCAACTACTTCCTCTGCGACTTCAATGTAGGGAATGGACGGGCATTTACTAATCAACAAGTCCTCTTCTCCTGACACCTCTATTAATTTCCCTTCTATGATGAACTTAACTTTCTGATGTAAAGAAGAAGGGACTGCACCCGAAGTATGGATCCAAGGTCTTCCAAGCAACATGCTATAGGCTGGGTATATATCCATGACTTGAAAAGGAATATTAAAAGTTATCGGCCCTATTTGGATTGGCAACTCTACATCGCCTATAACTTCCCTTCTCATCCCATCGAAGGCTCGAACAATAACATTGCTCGGCTTGATATATGAACTATCAATTGGCAACTTGGCCAAGGTGGATCTTGGCATGATGTTAAGTGATGAGCCATTATCGATTAAAACCTTTGCTATCGAGTAATCTTTACACTTGACTGAAATATGTAAGGCCTTGGTGTGACCTATTCCTTCATGAGATATCTCATCATTGTTGAATGTGAGATAGTTGGAAGAGACCATATTTCCCACAATATTATTCAAGTTTTCCACAGATATGTCATGACAAACGTAAGCCTGATTCAAGATTTTCAATAATGCCTCGCGATGGGATTCTGAGGATAGGATTAATGATAATAATGATATGCGGGCAGGAGTCCAATTTAACTACTCAATTATCTTGTATTCGCTTTGTTTTACCAATTTTAGGAACTCACAAGCTTCTTGCTCGGGTATTGGATTCTTCTTTATTGGAATTTCTTCTAGCATGTCAGATCCTTCTCCTAAGAAGTCGTTGATCCTTTCTCCTTCTTTTAGTTTACCCTTCCTTCGCCTTTCCATTGCTTCTGACGTCTTTCTTCAACTTCATTCGAGCTAAAACATCTACCACTTCTTGTCATTCCCATTAGTCCAGAAATATCCTCATGATGTTCTGCTTGATTTATATTGCTGTTTCCAAGTGACAAAGTGCTTTCATATTTCCATGGAACAGCTTTAGTATCTTTGAAAGGAAAAGGCTTTGGAGCTTGAATGATCAATTTCGTCATAAAAGATGATTCAAAAACCTCAGCTGTATTATCCTTCTTCAACACATAGTCGATTACCAATGGTTTAGGTGGCCCATTTCCTTGCATCATATTGACTTCTTCTGCTTCTTCATTTGAATTTCCAAAAACTAGAAACTTAGCATCCATGTATTCCTGAACTTTTTGCTTAAATTGTTCACATTCCCCACTCATGTGATCAACCCTTTCTTGATGGTATTGACAAGACATACCCCTAAAATCATGAGACCTTTTTTGAATTAATCCAACTTTGCACATAATACCATATAATTGCTCCATAGGCATGATTATTTCATCAACCTTGGTTTTTATTAAACAGAAATCTTCCTCTATTACTGCATTTACTCCTTTATTTTCATGATTTGGTAATGGGTTGGTTTTCACATCTGGTTTTTGGTTAAAATCAATCCAACCAGCTTTTATCAATTACTGTACTTTCTTTTTGAAGCCCGTGCAATTGTCTATGGAATGCCTAGAAATCCTAGCATGATATTCACACTTTGCGTTAGGATCATACCATTTTGGATAAGGTGGTGTCAATGGTTCCAAAGGACAAGGGCATACTCGGCCTGCTTGCAATAACAGGGGGTATAATTCTGAGTACGGGATAGGAATGGGATCAAATGATTCTTTCTTTGGACGAGTACTCTGGTTGGCCCTATCAGTTATGGCTCCTTGTGTTGGTTGAGTACTTCCCGTTGCATGAGTAACAAATCCATTTTGAGGATAAGAGAAGCTAGGCGTATAAGTTTGGACAGCGTGTGTTTCCTCCTCCTTTTTCTTTCCTGCTCCATTTTTTAGGAAGGCGAATTTATCTTGTTGAGGACTTTCAAGCCTTCCTTTCTTAATTCCCTGCTCAATTCTTTCTCCAGCCATGACAAAATCGGAAAAAGTTGTAGTATTGGCGAGCATCATACTATAAAATGGAGGCCTTAATGTGTCCAAAAAATTATATATCATCTCCTTTTCGGTTAATGGCAGATTAACTTGGGCCGCCTTATCTCTCCATTTTTTAGCATACTCCTTAAATGTCTCCGTATCTTTCTTTTCCATAGATCTCAAGTCTTCCCTATTTAGAGCCATATCCATGTTATGTTTGTACTGTTTCAAGAATGCATCTGCCAAATCTTTCCATCTTCGGATATGGGCGCGATCCAACTGCATGTACCATCTTAAAGCAGGTCCCTTAAGACTTTCTTGGAAGACGTGCATTAAAAGTTTATCATTGTCAGCATGCGCAGCCATTCTGCTACAGTACATAATCAAATGACTCTGAAGACAAGCTGTACCATTATATTTCTCAAATTCGGGCAACTTGAATTTGTATGGGATCATGACTCCAGGGACTAAACACAACTGAGTAGCATCAGTTGTTCCATTAAAACCTTCGATCTCCATTAACCTTTCTTCTAGTAGACCAACCTTTTTGTTTACTAATTCAGCCGATGCCTTTCTTAATTCTGCCATTACTTTTGGATCATCCAAATCCGGGGTCACATGCTCTTCTTGCTCTTTTTCTTCAGAATCAATAAGAATGAATCTCTTGTCTATTTTCCCTTCATTCTTCTGGTGTTGAGAATGAGACCCAGAAGGGGTATATTGACTTGTTTCTTGGTAAGACAGTATTTCTGGGCTTTCGAGCGTGTGTTTACTTTTTATAGATGCCATGAGCTGAGCCAACTGATCCTTCATACTTAGCATTTCGGTCATCTGCTCCTTCAGCAATTCC
Organism: Euphorbia tirucalli; assembly: GCA_039660915.1. Lineage (NCBI taxonomy): Eukaryota > Viridiplantae > Streptophyta > Magnoliopsida > Malpighiales > Euphorbiaceae > Euphorbia > Euphorbia tirucalli. Next base: position 13,964,423 of record CM077638.1, on the reverse strand, counting down.
ATATCCCTTCGCATTTCTTCTTGACTATGCTCATTCATGATTCTTGTTTTTGACCTAGTTCCGTATGGATGAGCCAGTAGGAAATGATCTTGTCGCTAGGCGTCGTATCCAAATGCTCTAATTTTAAAGAAAAAGGTATATTTTAGTTTTTTACCACTTTTTATATTTTTAAAGGAGATAATTAAAGAAAAGAAGAAAGAGAAAAAAAAGAGTTTTTCTTTTCTTTTTTTTTTTTAAAAAAAGGAAAATAAAACATAATTCAAACGCACATGCTAATATCATTAAAACACATCATTCAAACAAATACATTAACAAACTATTTCCTAAGAGCAAGTAGAACTTTCGATAAATGCTACCGACCTAATGATTACAAAGTATGAAATGCAACAACTAATAATACTACTATTGCTATCTACATGGCACAGGTCTTTTAATAAAATCTCAATCTTCATCCGAGTTTTCCATAAAGCTCCATCTCCCTAATGAGCTTTCCCAGATATCTTGTTATGTGTTCACTAACAAAGGGAGACACCTCAAGCTCATCATTCAATGGCTGCAATTCGATTGCAATTGAGCGTGCTCTTCCTGCTGCTGCTTGAAAATTTCCCCAGGCGTTTCTTATATTTTCCTCCTTAGCAGCTATTTGTTCTTGGTAAAATACCTCCTTTTGCTGTAATTCTTGCCACAACTGGTTTGCATGCTCTTGACTTTGCTGATATGTGCTCCTCCACTGATGAATTTCATCGTTGTATGCTTGAAATTTTGCTTTTTCCTCATTTGCCTGAACTTGAAGTCTTTGCATTAAATCATACTTCTCTGCTTCCATTATTAGCTTCTCCCTTTCCAGAGCAGCATTCCTCATCTTCAATTCTTCTAATTCTATTTTCATCACTTGGTTCTGAAAGTTGACATTTTATTCCTCCATCATAACCGTACCCTCTGCATGTATCGGTGCTTCTTGTTCGGCATCATCGCTTTTTCTTTCAAGCACGACACTATTGACTCTTTGTTCATGCCAGATGAGATACTCCTCACTAACTCCTCCATTTGAATCTTTGTTGTTCACGACTCTTACTTCTTCCCAAGCAATTATAGCTTTAACTCGCTCTTTGACTCGTGGTTCTCCATAAGTGAAATTCACTTGATCCAGACCAGCTGTGGCAGGTATAAACTGCCGTGCTCCGTATTGTCTCTTAACAAGATATGGGGCGTATCCTGTTCCTCCCCATGGACCAAGCAATGGTACCCAAATGAATGTGCCACATTTATAAACTGCTATACTTCCATCGAACCAGTCTGCTACCCATTTAATGCTCTACTCATCTAGATTCTGGAGAAATCTAATCCATTTTCTTTTTGAAGGGTACTTCTTTGGCCAGCTAGCGCTCCTGAAGTCAACAATATAATTTTTGCCAGCATTGTATCTTTTTCCATAAGTGATCCTTGGGAAAGAGAAATTTTCTGGGAGTTGGAAATGATTTAATGCCCACATGCATAAGAGTGGTGCACATCCTTCAAATTGCCCACTTCCTTGCCTTCTGCAATTGTCTAGAGACCGGAAAGTTTCTGCCAAGATCCCTATAACTGGATTAACTACCTTTTTTTCGTTCTGCATAACCTTGGCAAAGTAAATAATGACTTTAGGGTCAATTTTCCCAACCTGCCTCGGGAATAGCACTGTGCCATATATCATAATTGCTAGCATCTTCATGCCCTTATCGTTGTCAATATTACTGACGGCAAAGTTTATCATTGGGACTAAGCTGAAGTACTGGTTCTCTTCCTATTCTGTAACATCTTTAGCTTGCAACCCACAGACATAAGCTAGCTGCTTCTTAGCTTTTTCTTGCTTATCATAACTGAAAAGTCTTTTCTTTTTGCTAAACGGGATATCCAACAGCTGGTGATACTCCTCCAAGGTAAGAGTCATGTCAATTCCTCCAAAATTGAAACATTTATAACTTGGATCCCAGAAGTGGATCAATGCCTTTAATAATGTATGATGTGTTGGCAAATACATTAGATATGCAATCTTCCCATATTCCCTGGAGAAGGCTACCCTTCTATTATTTGGCAACATTTCAAAGGCCTTCTTTATCTCTTCCAAATTATTTTGTGTGATTTCTACCCCTGACAAAATGGGTATTGCAGCAGCAGGTCCGGTCATGATGCTGTCTCCATACTTGATTTGGCTTTCCCAAGACCACTCCCGTGCCTGAGCTTCGTCATGGATTTCACACTTCGGGGAAGCCATTGAGATTTTATTAAATTCTCTATGTTATGCATTCACAACAAAAAGGCAAACACGTAAGTATCATCTTCGGGCAAATAAACATGTTCCCTAACAAACATATATTTAGCGTATATATCCTATTAATGCATGATTTGAGTCCCCTCAATATAAAATTATAGATACAATAATTAAATTCTCAAAACGAATTTGTCCATTAACCTTCCAAAATATTACATTGTCCAAGGGATTACAAAATAGGGGTCGATGCCTTTACAAAGTCCTATATTGACAAAATAGTTAAGGGATTACCTTTACAATATTTAGACGACAATCCCTTACATATTTTATCTTACAAAAAGAGACTACCATATGCTATTTCATACAGATCTACCATGAAACATTGAAAAGATCACACTTCCAATGGTACAATAGCATATCGTAACAAAAGATTATCTTTACAACCAATCATTTCCTACTTTACTCTAAAAAAAAAAAAGAAAATCCTAAAACCTACATCCCTTAGTAGACAAATTTTCACTTGAAGAAGGACTTGCTTGGAGATTTTTCATCAGATTCTTTATCGCTCTGATCATTTCCTGAAGACCCCACTCCTTTATTTACCCACTCTTCCATACCCACCAATGGATTGTCTAGGCTTTCTTTGACTTGCAGAACTTGGCATTGTTTGGCTTTGTCGACGGACTCCTTTATCTCTACATTTTGCCCTTCTTGCAACATTTCACTGTTGTCTTCTTCAGCAGCTTCTATCAGTCCTTCAGAGTCAGCTTCCCCATTTTCAACTACTACCTGTTCCCGATGCAAACGCCTATCCAATTCCTCCTCTATGTCACTATCTTCTTCTTCGACTTCCATTGGTTCCCAGTTCAAATATTCATCCCATTCATTATCTAAGTCATCATTCTCTCCTTCAACGTCCATCATTCTCCAATCAAATTCGACCTCAGAGTCTTCACTCTCATCATCGATTTCCCATTCTTCAATTATCATTACTCCTTCATCTTCAAGGTTAACCGAATTTAAAATAGGAAAAATCTCTGTCCAATCTTTTATTTCCATAGCAACTTGAAATTCTTGTATTTCAACTTCCATGAACTCAGGAAGACGATAAAAATTCGCCTCCACTTTGGCATACATGAGAACGGTTGATCGTGGGAGTATTCCAAGGCTAATCTTGATCCTACCATCAGGGTGATAATTTGCGGGGTCTAAAAGTCCCGGAGGGATGTTAGCTCTATCCATATTATTTGCTCTGATCAGATCATCTTTGACAGCCAACCATTCGGTCTTATTCTTGATTGGGTCAATCATGGGGTTTTCCTTGAAACTGTTTTCTAACGTGAAAAAGTATTGATACGTGTTATTTACCCCGTCCTCTTCCATGATCAAAGTTTCCATGATTGTAAAGATGTAAAACCCATACGGTAGATGAGGCGACTCCTGAAAAATTTGAAGCCATTCGTCTAAATCTGCGAAGTGGATCAACCATATAGTGAAATAACTATCTGTTTCAAGATTTTCCATCCATTGGTGGATGCATTGAGTCAACCATGCTTTGTCAAGAATGAGTCCTACTCTGCCGATACGGGCAAGATACAACAGCATTGTGAGCGCTTCTTTCGTGAACTTATTCACATGATCTGCGCTAAGATAAAGGCAATTGAGGTGCGGGTAGGCGGGGTGCCAATCCAAGAATCTCAGTGGGGTCTCTTGCATCCCGTGTTGGCGAAGGAGAATAGTTTGCAAACTGACTACCATTTTTATAGCTCGCAGGTCCAAAGTCCTCTTTAAAATGTCACAAATAATATCATGAGGAAGTTGGACATTCCTGGGAAGGTTTTCAAGTTGATTTTCCATTCCTGAAAAATTTAATTATTATACCTTATAATTTTAATGAGGGGATAATGATGATGTTTACAAACAGCATAAAATATTTCACCCATTCTTACTTTAAATTAAACTTTTATCAACATATGCAAATTATGAACCCTAGGGTTTGCTCCTTTTGCTTTTGAAGGTGGTAACTATTGGAGGGTTTTAGGCTAATTCTCCTGGGTGGATACGAGAATATGTTTTAAGGTCCTTGAGTTGCCATTTTACTGAGGCCATAGCATGGCTAATAAGACAGCAACCTAAGTTGAGAACGTTTCGGGAGCTTAACTAGATTTCTCATGGCGGCATCCGTACTTTGTTCTTTCCTACGATCCTAAAATAGGGTAAGATCATAACATGACCTTTTGGTATGTGTGTGATAGTGTTGGGTGTATGCATGATAAATATCAAAATAATAATATTCACCATTTGAATTAATACATCCACAAGATAATTTACAACATAAAATTAGCCTAGCAGGTGTCCCCAGCAGAGTCGCCAACTGTCGGACCCAGACCGACCGGCGGAAAATCTTAATTTTGATTTAATTTTATTTAATTCAGTTTTTCTCATTATTCGCGTAATAATTTATTATGATATTTGTTTGATAAAAAAATTTTATAGAGTCGCCACCAATCGAGTTTTGGTCCAATTGGACACCTTAAGTAACCAGAGATTTAGACGGGTTCGTTTGCTAATTACGTATAGGGAAAATAATAATCACCCTACCCCGCCCATAATTGGTACTAAAAGTCATAAATTATTCTCGTGGGATGTATTTCTTTCATTTCATTTTTTATCTGGATATAATTACATTTTACTAAAGATAAATTCATAATGATGTCTTATTTAAATTAATTTTTGTTATTTATATCCATATCATGGACACAAAAAAAAAAATTTACACAAATATTGAGCTTGTATTTGAGTAAGCAATATGTTTTACATCCATAACATGGATGTAAAATATATACATATAACATATGACAAATATGCAAACATCTATATACGATTATACGGGTTTAGAGTTCAATAGCTAGTGAATATCATATTTTAATCATAAAATAAAATTTTCACTAACAATATAAATTAATTCGATCTATATTCCACAACCATAGCATGGTTATGGAATTAAACTCATAAAATTACATGTATATGAATTTATTTTATGTCGTTTTATTTTTACCTTAGAAATTTTAAAATTTGATAAACCCAAATCTTAATTAATTTTTAGTAAGTATACATATACATTAACATGAAAATAAAAAGAGAAATGAAGATAAAGGCTTAATATTCAATTGGGCCTCAATTTTCCTAATCCCAAATTTTTAAGCCCAAACTCAGCCTAAAACTGGACCCAACCCCAAACCATTGACCATGGGTTATTACCCATCATATAAAAGCCATCCCTCTCTCTTCTAACCCTAAAAACTATTTTCATCAGCTGCCTCCTTTTTCTTCAAAACCAAAACCTAACCCTAACCCCCTCAAATCAGCCGCCTCTTCCCTCTCTTTCAGTCGCCGGATTTTTCTCTCTCTCGGTTTCGCTCTTCACTGGCCACTCTCCTCTCTCTCTCTCACCGGCGGTCGATTCTACTTTCACCCGTTTTGCTTCTTCTGGTTTCACTCTCCGTCGATCTGTACTCGCTCTGTGCTTTTGCACACTCCCTCTCTATTTTGCATTCATCCGTGTAAAAGAAGAAAGGAAAGATTTCTTTGTTTCTGGTTTTTTTTCATTATTGTTTGCTTTTATTGTTTAATTTCTGATATGAATTTATTATTTGCAGGGTTTAAGGGTTTCAAAGCTAAATCCAATTTTGATGCATTCAGCTAAGTTACTAAACCTTTCTTTTAAGATGATATGGGATGCATAAAAAAAATTCTGATCTGTTTACTAATGCTTGGGTGGATTTATAGTGATTATCATATTCTGATTATATGCGTTTGAAAGGCCTTTTTATGTATTCTATTTGATGTTCAGACTTAAATAAAGAAATGGACATGCAATGGACTGTGACCCTATTGTATTGCTAAGTTAATATTGAGTCTTTAATTCTGATAATTGGCCTCTGTTAGGCATTGTGAGAAAAAAAACTGTTCCTATGATGTGTTGTTTTATTTGATGGATTTTTGTTTGTGAAAGGTCATGCTTGAAAAGGGGCAATGATGAAGAGGCCTTAAGAAAGACATCCTGTAACCCTATGATTTTCTGTTTCCCTTAGTTTTTGAACATTGGAAAAAAGTGATTCTTGCATTCAGCCATCATCTTTGTGTTAGACTATGTGGTTTCTTTCTTGAAATTTTTTTTTTTTTTTTTGAGTTGAAGCCTATGGTTTTAATCTTAAGATTAGGAGGTAGAATGTGAGGCATTTTTATAGTGTTTTTGAGACAGAACATAGAAAATCATATGAGTTCTTATGATTTAAGAAGAAGTAAACTTCTGAGCCCTCTTTATTATAGTTATTCTCTTTAGGTTTGTAATTATAAGAGCATTATTCTTATTTTATGGTCATTAATGTGAGCTGTGGCCATTACATGACCCCTAGCTCTATTAATGACCTTAATGTGGTCAACAGGAGTAAATAATAACTATGAAATGGACTAAAAAAAAACTTTCTGTAAATGCAGAGCAAAGAAACAAACTTTAACCATTTACTATAAACAAAAATCAAGTGAACATTAATGATCTTACTTGGCACTTTAGTATGTATGGAATACTGAGTTGTGTTCCTCTGTTTGCAGATCTAATTATTTGGAGGTTTTTGGAGGAGGGAAACTAAGTGGAGCAGAGATTGGAATGGATGAGAAAAAGGCTGGGTTTTTTTTCTGTCTCTAAAAAATCCTCCTTTTCTCCCTTATTGAGCTGCCTTTTATAGGCAAGAAAAACCACTGTAGAAACTAGACTGGTTTTAGTTTGATTTTTTTTTTTTTTTTTGTTCCATTTGGTTTGAAACCAAAGAAAAGGATTCTAGTCCCTTGAAATTGGCTGTGTCAGCCGTAAATCTTGTATTTTTTTCTGCATTGTGTTTTTTCTGCATTTTGGCCATACTTTTGGCCATGCCTTGCACTATTGGATTCTGCCCATTATGCCCTTAATCTGTATTATTATTATTTTTTAATTTAGTTATTTATTCTTATTTTTGTATTATAAAAGGTCCATTTTAATAAAAGCCCATTTAATTTCTCTTGTGTGCCCTTTTGTTAGTAATTTAAATTTTTAAAATTGGCAAAATCTCAATAAAAATAAAAATATACTTGTTAATTAATAAATTACGCGTATTAAAATGACAAAATTAATTCGGACAAAATCGGGTATCTACAACTTGGATTGAAATTAGTAAATGATGAATTTAAACTTATATTTAATATTTAACTGTGTTTGTATTTTAGAAATTAAAGATATGAATTAGTTTATTACTAGAACTAACATTAATTTGATAGCAATTATCAGAAAATAATTCTAGTAAGAGTGTTTATTGACCCCCACCCCCCCGAATCAAGTCCTGGCTCCACCACTAAATTCATTATATGTAGAATAAAAACCTTCGTAGTCCACGTCCATGTTAGGGGTGAGCAAAACCAAACCAAGGTCCAAAAACCGAAAATCCAAACCGAACCAAACCGAACCAAACCGATCCATTTCATAGTTTGGTTCGGTTTGGTTTTAAGTTATGAAGAAGTTTGGACTTCGGATTGGTTCGGTTTGGTTCGGTTAAAAACTGAAAAAACCGAAAAACCGAATAATTGGTAAAATATTAAAATTAATTATAAAATTAATATATAATAATTGTAGAGAATTTTAGACATTATATTCTTTTATAGTTTTATATTGTTATTTTTTTATACTAATTTATAGTTGTTAAAACTTGAGAGTTAAAAAAAAAAAGAAAAGAATTTTAGTATTTTATTGTGATGTAATAGTATTATTTAGTATTACTATTTTTTTAACTTAATTTTTTGTATTTCTTTTTTCCAAAAACAAACTACTTATATAAAATTTTTATTTTGATTTTTTTTTTTTAAAAAAAAAGTTGATGTTTTTGGTTCTAGCTAGTCCAAACCGAACCGAACTAGTTCGGTTTGGACTGAACCGAACCAATATTTAGTTTGGATCGGATTGGTTTATAAAATACAGCGTTTTTTGGATCGGTTTTTTTCGGTTCGGTTCGGTTTTTGAACCGAACCGGTCCATGCTCACCCCTACATGTTGAAATATGGCTCAATGTCGCCCTTTCTTAGATCAAATTTTAGTACAAATTCAACTATGATTCAAAAGAAAATATACAAAAATTAAAGGAAAAGGTTATCAAAATTTTCAATTGTTGTTAAAAAAAATATAGAAGCTCAGGTTGCTGTTTAGCACACAGTTGGAAAAACTCTAATTCATAAGAGGTTTCGACTTTTTTCTCTCCAAAAAAGAAAAACAACAACAAAATAAATGTTTCTTAATTATATACTTATCGATTCTTGTCCAAACGCTAAATGTAATGGGCTTTTAACACAAAAGGCACTAATAATTTCAAAAACTACACAATTACCATCTTAAAAAATAAATATTAAAAATGTTTTTTCTCTCCCTTTATCGATACTTTTACTCTCTACCTTATCTCTACTTTTCTCTCTCCTTATCTACTATTTTTCTTTCTCCTCTTATATAATTAAAAACTAATTTCTTTATTTATCACTATATATATTCATTTTTTCATTATTCCATTTTAGAATGTTTTTTTTTCTCTCTTCGAATTGAGATCCATTTCCATATATATATTTTTTCTTTTTTTTATATCTGCGTTTTTGGCATTAATATTGCACAAAATTTATAAAAACTGGTTTTATACTGCAAATACTACTGTAAAATACTGCGATTATACTGGTTTTATACTGCAAATACTACTATTATACTAGTTTTATATCGCAGTCATACTGCGATTATATTGGTTTTATATTGTGTATAATATTAATACAAAAAACAAATATGAAAAAAAAAGGAAAAAAATATGTGAATATGAATCTCGTTTCGAAGAGAAAAAGAAAATGAAAAAAACTTTATAAAACGGAATGATGAAAAACTGAAAGGATAAAAAAATTAAAGAAAAATTAGTTTTTAATTATAAAAGAAGAGAGAGAAAAGTAGTAGATAAGAAAAAGAAATTTATTGGAGAGAGAAGTTAAAATACGTATAAGAGAATATGACTTATTCAAAGATACCATAAATATAATTAATAAAAATATTTAAATTAAAAAGTTCAAAATCATAATTAGATTAAAATTTAAATGCTCTGTCATTTAAAATAGAAAAACACTTTTGTATTTATATATTAATCTAAAGATATAAAAAGTAATATTCTCAAATGTAATTAGTATTTACGGTAATCTCGGCCCACTTTTTTTGTTCTTTTACTGATTAAGATGATTTTAATCAGTTATTGTAAAATTTATTTTTGCATAAACGTTATAAATATAAATTTTTCCATATTTAAAAAAAAAAAATCTTATAACATTTTTTTTTAATTTTTGTCATCTTTTGGTAAATCATCTCTCAATGGAATGATAGGCAAAATACATTCTGAGGCTCCTGAATTTTTATGGAATATTCAATTAGTCCTCTGATCAATTTTTTGAACACATTAGGTACATGATCTTTTTGTTTTAATAGTATTAGCTCCAAACTTGACACTTTTTTCTTCCATGGGCTATAATATCCATTCACTGATATGTGACACAATTTTCGCATACACGTGAGATTAAATCAGAGATATAATTTATATTCGTAGCTATCAAAAAACCATATAGGAAGTATGATTTTGATCTCTCCAATCAACTTTATAGTCTTTTATTTTTCTCAAAAATTGTATCACGTATTAGTGAACAGATACTTTAGCCTACAAGAGAAAAAAATATCGAGTTTGGGGCTAATACTATTAAAACAAAAAGATCATGTATCTAATGTATTTAAAAAATTAATCAGAAAACTAATTGTAAATTTCATAAAAGTTCAGGGTCTCGGGATGTTATTTGCCGAAAGATATAAAAAGTGATTGCCATGTACTTGTAGATTTTGCACTGCCACGAGTTTTTCAACATTTACCAGCTATTTGTACTTCATTGACAATAGCGCTATGTATCAGAAATTGATGGCAACAAAGTTTACCAGAGCTACGAATTTTCCAAAAAAATATTGAAATTTTGGTCTAATAAATTAAGGTTTGTCTGATAACATAATTAAGCGCTTCAAACAAATATATTACGTGATTATTAGTTTTCAACTTGTTAATAACATTTAAAAATTTCATTTAAGTTAAAAAAAAAAAAAAAATCCCCACTTAATATTATAAGTCTAAATTTTGACTTCAAATTTTTATGAATAATTTTTTTAAATTCAATACTTTATATTTTCATTGTTAGCAAATAATTATATAATTTAATAGTTCAATATTTATAATTCAACACTTAAAAATTCAGTGCTTACTTTGTCGGTTCTTAATTTTCAATTTTATTAAACAACATTTAAGTTCCGACTATATTTATTTTTTAATAATAAAAAATGCATTTGGAATTCTGGAATTCAATAGCAAAGTTCAAAGTTTCCAAACAAAGCTAATGTCATCCGCAGTTCCGCCCTATGCAGAGCATATAGCCTCTTTGGACAGCTCATTCCATTATTGGGAATTAGTAATAGTTTAATATTAGCACTTTCAGGTTGTAAAATTTAATATACATTCAGAAAGTTCCTCAAACTGAAAAATCTCAATCTCAATCTCAATCACAATTGTGCTCATCTGCAATTCTATATATTTAAAAAATTCAAGTATTTTTAAAAATATGGCTGGTAATTAGTCCAACAAAACCCATATAATCCACTTCATCAAACAAAAAAAAAAAACCCATATGATCCAAAACAATTTGTTTCCACAGTTATGATAACAACTTTTGTCTGATTTATCTTCTCTGCGTAGGGCCAATGTGCAGCACAATCATTTGCACCTGGCTCTTTAAGAAGATATATATATTTGCATTCAAATAATGTTATTAATCAGATGAACTTTAGAACTTCAGAATAATTTACAGAGTCTTATATCAAAAAGCCCATTTGCTAAAAGCATTTTCAGTCTGGAATAAACAATTTTAAGCTCATGGTTACTAAATGATTATTCTAGTCAAGATTAAAAAATACAGGAGTTATTGCCATCCATATATCCAAAAAGTAGATAAATGTTGTAGTTGTATTCAAGAACTCAATGCAGTAAGCAATGTGGTTGAAGAAACTAGAACTTGGGTTCTATTCTATGACATTTGTACAAAATGAAATGACATCCCTATAACTGTTGTTTACATATCAACATTAATAGATTTGGATGGTAGTGCTTATCATTTGGTCAAATCTAATCAAAACTAAGCTCATGCCTTGTAAGTGATCAAAGAGTTTTAAAAAGTAAACAGGCATAAAAAGTGAGCAACAGCAATAATAATGCCAACAAAATTCAAAGAAGCAGACTTTAACATGTATGATTTCCTGTTACATTACTGTAATTCAGCTGTACTAAAGATTACAGAGCTGCTTGAACATCCATTCAATGAATTGAATGGATTCTTCATAAGCTCACATTTTTTCCCAGTATTGCACAATCAAATGGTGAATAACAAACAGCAGATAAGCTTAAACATTTCACAGGATCAAATGCAGAGGATATACAGAGAAAGATTGAAACCATCAAATTTGTAAAATTTAAGCTCCATATCATGATTGGTGACATAAATAAAGGCTGTAAATACATATCAATTTTTATCCCCACAACACAAAAGAATTAACTCAAAACAAAACCCAATCTATCATCTCCCTTCAACAATATTCCCTCATCATCCCTTCAACCAAAACAATAAAAAATTACTAATTTTAACAAACATTCAATTTCATTAGTTGACAGCATCACACCTGTGCCTAATCTCACCTCTCCTTCCAGTCTTGATGCCATAGATACTGAGTTTCTCCATTGCTCTAGCAAAATCCTTGAAGAACTTATTCTGATCCTTGGCATACATCTCCACAAAAGGCCTCGTCGTTGCATCATTGTACAATCCATGATCTGATTCTAATAGCCCCAATCCTTTAGGCAAATTCTGGAAATACACATTATCAAATTTGTTTGGAGTCATTATATCGTTGAACACTGATACAGTTGGATCCTTTGGATAATTTTCACAGGCCTTCCGCAACCCTTGAGCAAATCTAGGATTGTAATGAGTATCATTCTGCAGAACAGTTTTGAACTCCTTGCAATGCGAGAAGCCTATAGTGTGTGCGCCGCTTAACGCCACCATTTCTTGAACGCTGAAACCTCTGGAGGTAAAAATCTTAATCAATTGCGGCATTGGCATCGTCGGTCTCGGTAGATTTCCTTCAACATAGGCGGACTTAGAGATGCGATAATCTTTCCGGCCGAGGAGAACATTGTAGTACGGGCCTCCCATCATAGTGACCAGATCACGAGTGGCGACGGCGAGTATATCGGCACAAGAGACGGTGTTAGGGCAGGAAAGCTCCAGGGCGGTTTTAGCCCGAGTGACGAGATCGAAGGCGTCGCCGGGGAGGGAGAGGTTGATTTCAGCATCACGCTCGGCGGAGTTAAAAGCAGTGGAGGAGACGAGAACGGAGGCGTCACAACCGTTGAGGAGGCAATCGTGGAAGAAGACACGGAGAGTACCGGCGGCAGTAGTAGGGCTAGAGATTTGCTTATTGGTGACGGTGTCTTGCATGATTTGGGCGAATCTAGGACAGGATTTATCGTAGTAGTTGTAGGAGAGTCTAGATTCAGAGAGGAATGCGAGAGAAGAAAAAGAAATGAGGATGAGGATCAATGACGGCGGCCTTTCCATGGTGGCGGTGATGTTAATCGCCGGCGACAGATGGAGAGAAAGAAAGGGCAAGGAGCAGTGGTTTTAAGCTGCAGAAAAGAGCTGTAGTGAGTGGAGGAAAGTGGAGGTGAGCACTGAAGGAGTGTGGTTGATTTGGACAAACACAACACGCGCCACGCGCTTCTACAATCACCACCAATCACGGGACAGATGCATGTGGCATTTGCGTAATTTCATACCGACCTCGTAATATTACAGCTTTGTACCTCTATTTCATGTTTTTAGTTGTCAATTCTCCACTTTTTTTATCAGTCGCTTCATTATTGACAGACACAACTGATACGCAGCTCCAACGAGTTTATTTGGTAATATTTTTAGTTGTTTACATAAAAATTTCATAAGTTTTCAGTTTTATAATTTTATGTGAACAAAAATCAAGTAAATATATACTAATAAAAGAGTATTAAAACATTTAACTTTAAGGCTGGGTTTGGTAGAGTGTATCCATCCTTTTCCCTTATCCATCTCTCCATCCAAGCATTTCTTGAGAGTAGGGTTGTCAACAGAAACATGGGATCCGTCCCTGTCGGGGTCCGCTCGAAAGGGAACAGAGATTTCCCGTTTAAAAGCCCCGCGGGGACGGAATTATCTCCCCCCGTTCCCGTTTAGTCCCCGACAGAAATTTTCATTAAATCCCCGTTTATTTATTTATTTTATTTTATATATATATATATATATATATAAATAATTAAATTTTATAATAATAAAACTAAAACTAGGGTGTTTTACATCCCTCTTGCACTTTTAAATTTTCTAATAATCAATTATATGTGCTTAATTATTACTGCTGATACAGCATATATGCAATTGTATGCTTAATTGCAGAACTTCTGCCTAGATGCAAAACTTAAAATTTAGACTTTGCACTTGATACAATTTATCAATTTAAAAATCTCTAATTTAATTTCTGTATATTGGACTCATGTACTCTATTTTGAAATCATAATATTAGTAGTTGTAATATTTTAATTAAATATCACTTTCTTACAAAAAAAATTAAGTGATTTATTTAATGGTCTCCAAACTGTAATATGCTTTGTTCAATGCATTTTTTTAACTTCTTTTTGTACCAAATTGAATTTTATTTAAATTTTTTTTTTAAAAAAATCTTAACAGGAACGGGGATCCCCGGGGAAAATCCGTTCCCTAACGGGACCGGGGATGGGATGAAGATCGTCCCCGTTTACTAAACGGGGACGGAAACGGGAATCCTCACCTAGCCGAGGAACGGGGATGGGATTGTCAATCCCCGCCCCGCCCCGTCCTGTTTACATCCCTACTTGAGAGTATGTTTGATAAGAAAGAATGAGACGAGAAATGATGAAAAGTTCATAAACCAATACACGTATTTAATCCAAAATTTAAGACTACAGATATATATTGAAATACAAGAAACAATACTTAAATATTACTCTATCAGTATTTTATTATATGATACTTAAAGTTATTCACTAAGACTAATGAAGTATTAATAAGGTTACTAAAATGAGTAGTTTACCCTTAATACTTCTCTCCTAAAACTCTATTTTCCATACAAAAATTCTTTTTTTTCTTAATTATCAAAACTTAATATAACATTTTTTATATTAAATAACGAACCTTTCTCAAACTTTAAATAAAGGCAAATATGAGAAAATATGGTAAAAAATACATTAGTAATGTAAAATATCAAATAAAAAAGAACAAAGTGAAAAACCTAAAACATCGTATAATAAAAAACGGATAGAGCATTAAAAAGTATCTGATCAATCCTATATCGAAATTAAAGTTTTAAATTTGTCACAATTTATTATAAACTTTTTAAAAAAATTTTTACGTCTATAATTGTCAAGTATTTTAATTTTAATTTTTCTAAATAAAGTAATTTAATAAAATCAATTTATATGTTATTTTTACTATTGTCACAAAGGCGGTGGTGAGCATATAAAATTTTTGCTCATAATTAGACAATATTTCTTTATATATATAAAAGATGAACTTTCGATTGAGAAACCAAATCAAACAAGTCATTATGGATCCAGGAAAAAATAAAAGGGGTAAAATTTAAATAATTGAGCTAATTATGCAATATAAAGCCTAATTGGATTTCTTATTAAAATATGTCAACATATATTTTATATTTTCTTAGGCCCAACTGAATTCAATTATGTAATTCATTTTATATATGTTTACTTCTATAATTTTGATGAAATATATATTTCTTTTAACAAACTTATTACTATTTTATAATAGCCTATAAATCCCTAAATTTTTATTGTTTGTATGCATAAATTTCGTGACCATTAGTCTACCCTATTTAGCCATAAGCTTTCATTGTTTTACACCACCAGTATAGGAATATAAAACAAATCTATTTAAGGAAAAAAAAAAAAAAAAAAAAAAAAAAACCAACCTCCTCATATTTTCAATTTTTATTGATTAGGTTTGTGATATTCTAATTTAATACATTGGGCTAGCTCTCAATCAATCTAAAAATCAATTTTATTTTAATTGAATCCAACTAGACCTGAAAAATCAAATTTATTTTAATCATATAAAAATTTATTTCAATCAAATCGAGCTAGAAAAATTAAATTTTTTTTAATCAAATTTGATTTTTCTATTTATCAGGACCTAAGTATATATTTTTTATATGTTTAATATATACAAATCTTATTTTAATCTATGAGTAATGATATTTTAACAAAGTTCGAGTGAAATATTAACTTTTACGATAAGTAATACCATTCTTTAGAACTCAATATAAATTATACAAGCATAATTGTTTAAATGTGGCGGGCTATCAAAATGAGGAGGTTGATGGGATGGGAAAAGAAAATTTGATATCTTTGTAGAGAAAATGAGGTTTCATGTTCTGATCAGAGGATGCAAATATGACGCTGTAAGTTTTGCAAAACAAAGTGAGACACTGGATGCTCCGGTGACGGATACTCCGATGCATAAGTCAGAAAAAATGGGAGAGATGAGGAAGATAAAAGGGAAAGAGGTGTAAAGTTATCTTCTATGGTTTTTACATATTCTATTTATATACATGCTGGGTGTACGACTAACACCTGATTGGTTTTGTAGAGTACCTTTACCCAGAATGTCCTTCTTATCCGACCTAATTTGGACGACTATATCCCTAAGTGTCTTCCTAAACAAGGATTGAAATCTCTTATGTACACATGGATGCCAGATCTCAGCCGAGACA
This sequence comes from Euphorbia tirucalli, assembly GCA_039660915.1. Taxonomy (NCBI): domain Eukaryota; kingdom Viridiplantae; phylum Streptophyta; class Magnoliopsida; order Malpighiales; family Euphorbiaceae; genus Euphorbia; species Euphorbia tirucalli. The sequence goes on along the minus strand of CM077638.1, from coordinate 13,948,194 downwards.
AAGCTATGACCTTTTCATGGCACGTGTTTATCTTATTTCTTTTGTTGCCTACTCGGCTATTTTGATATCTTGACTCGATACCTTTTCTTGTTGACTGCACCTAGGGTGGTTGATATGCTTTTACTCTTCCTCTTCGTATATGTTTTGCCCATGGATACTTCATTAGTACCTCAAGTTCTCATGCCCTTCACTTTGGCGATATGGGTGACTACATATTATCAGAACTCAATATAAATTATACATGCGTAATTCTTCAAATGTGGCGTAAAAGTTTGTGATTTGCTTACTCTGCTAGTGTGATTAGCTTTGGCACCTATATGCACATGAAAATGTATCTCTCTTTCGTGATTATCACCATTTCAAATAAATAAATAAATAAATAAAATTTTAGAGCCCATTATATAAACAACTGTATATATAGTTTCTCTATAGCCACACAAATAAAACTACTAGTTAGAAATGCTTTCAATAACATTAAACGAACTTTATGTCTATCATGCTGTTGATCGAAAGGTATTCTTTCGAATGGTGATTCGTTTGGTTCAAGAGTCACTGGAGTGTCTTCTGATCACGACTTTATGATTGTGGCTAGAAGAGAAGGGATATCCAAATATAGTTATGAAGCTCGTTTATCTCTCTAATATTTGGGTGATGAGACATCTTTATGTCTAAAATGTATTGAATTAAACTTCATCTCTCCGCTCCCAATAACAAAAAATTTCAAGTTGTGTTCGTGTTTGGGATTTTCGACACGAACCCAAAATTTTACCCAACCCGAACACGACTTCATGACATGAATTGCCACCCCTAACTGTATATATAGTTTCTCTATAGCCACACATATAAAACTACTAGTTAGAAATGATTTCAATAACATTAGACGAGCTTTATGCCTATCATGCTGTTGATCGAGAGATATTCTTTCGAATGGTGATTCGTTTGGTTCATGAGTCACTGGAGTGTCTTCTGATCATGACTTTATGATTGTAGCTAGAAGAGAAGGGATATCCAAATATGGTTATAAAGCTCGTTTATCTCTCTAATATTTGAGTGATGAGACGTCTTTATGTCTAAAATGTAATGAACTAAACTTCATCTCTCCACTCCCAATAACAAGATTCCACTAAGAGTTGGAATTACGGAGAGAAAGTTTTGTTAGAGTTAAGAAGGTTTTAGACTGAACACTCCAACATCCTCTCACTCAATTTCATAAGAAAACATTATATCAAAATTCAAAAATTACTATTTACGTGAGATCAAATTTTAGATATTAAAAAATGAAAAAGATGTTATCATTTAGAAAAAGGGAAATGACGAGAATGGCATTGCGAGGACAATTGGAATGGATGGTATGGAAAAGTGGGCCAGATGATGTAATAAAAAAAAAAAAAAAGAAACGTAGACATACGTGTAAGAAGGTGCAACGGCGTCGTTGGGGCTTATTCCGTTGCTCACATGACGGATCATGTTTTTTCGCTTGCTTCTCTGACGCGGGAATTTAATGGGCCCCGCATTTTATTTATTTATAGCAGATTATTAATATAATTATATAAAAAATCTTTGAAAATGTTGTGTGAAAGAAACTCAAAGAGAAAAGCTAAAAAATAATGCTGATTAAAAAGAACTCTTTTTCAACAATTCAAAAAAGAAGTTTGCATTTTTTTTTTTTTAAAATTATGTACCAAATGACTTTGGGACGTGTGTTGGAAACAGTGTCGGCGAAAATATTTATTTGGGGAAATTAAATTAGTAAAGAAAAGAACATAATGTGGAAAGGTGGCCCCACCGTGGAAGCGTGTGGTAGCTTACGAAGTATAAAACAGCTAAATGCGGCGGCTTCCAGCCTAATCCCAGCCAGCCCCAACCCCTACACAGCTTTCTTTCTGCTTCTGCCTCTTTCTATTATTAGTGTTAATCCACCACCTTTTCATTTCCTTCTCTTTTCTTCTTAAAACAGAAAGTATACAAACAAGATTCTCTCCAAGATTCATATCACTGCACATGATTTCCAGATTTTCTATATTCCTATTACAATGATTACGTCATAAAATAAATTTCATGTTCCATCTTTTAATCTAGACTTCTAAATGGGCCTTTAGTGGCCCAGCTTATCCAAACCCAACCTCAAACATTTTGTATGTGTCACCCGGCCTGCTCTACATCCAACTAAATCCAATTTTCAAATGGATTCGTTTCGTCTTCCTTATATTTTATTATATTATTTATTTTCTCTATTTTCATAAAGTTTTTCATAAATTCTAAATACAAATGCTAATAGAAATAGAAATCCCCGTATGAAATATTACAAAAATATTAGCTAGATTAAAGATTATATATAATGGGTAATAATATTTTCAAAAACTATACAATTGGTATCATAAAAAATAAATAGTGAAAGTGTCTTATAAAAAAATTTAAATTATAATAATGGTAAAAAGTATATATCTTCAACATTTCTTCTCTCCCATATCTCCAAAAAAAAATTTCTCCCTTAACTTCTCTTATCGCTACTTTTCTCTCTCTTTTTATACATTTGAAAACTAATTTATTTATCTATCTCTGTATACATTCCTTTTTTTTTTTATCATTCGATTTGGAAAGTTATTTTTTTTTTCCTCTCTCTCTCTCTCTCTCTCTCTCTCTCTCTCTCTCTATATATATATATATATATTAATACTGCTTCTATGTTGATATTATACCCTTTTTTTTTCTTTTGTACATATATCATTTTTATACTGATTTCACACTAGTCTATATTGCGATTATATTGTATAAGAGAACAAAAATGAAATCCATATCTACATAACTTTTTTTCATTTTTCTTCATCTTCGTTTTTGGTACTAATATTGCACACAATATATAAATACTGTGTATATGACGTTTTATACTGATTTTATAGCCTTTGTTTTACTATTCATCTTTTTCTTTGTTTTATATATATATATATATATAATTTTATATCAATTTTATACTGGTTTTATACTGTGATTATAAAGCTAATATTCCAAAAGCGATATACATGCAGTATTTACAAATTGTGTCTAATATTAGTGTAAAAAATGAAGATGTAAAAAAGAAGAAAATATATATAGATATAAAACTCATTTTGAAGAAAACAATGATGAAAAAAATTTTCTAAAATTGAATAATGAAAAAATAAATAGATATAGAAATAAATAACGAAATTAGTTTTTAATTATAGGATGTGAGAGAGAAAGTAAATATAAAGGAGATAAATTTTTAGAGAAAGAGGGAACGAGTCACATTAAAGACAAAAATGCTATAAATATAATTTATGAACGATATTGACTCTGACAAATCCAATATCATAATTTGTGAAAATATAAATGTTGTATCATGTAAAAAGGAGAACAAGGGATAAATTTCTCTCCATATAAAAAAAAAAACCTAGGTTTGCCACAACATGTACTAGGCGAAATTGCAAAAAAGTAAAAATAATCTCATTGATAATTTGATTGTGCAAATTTAAAGATTGGGTCTTGAGATTTGGTTGCTGTTATATATGAGTTTTTTCTCATATACTTTGTCGGTACAAAAACTAAAGATGGAAAAAAAAAAAGATAAAAATATATATGCGTATGGATATTATTTTGAAGAGAAAAAAAAACAAAAAAAAACTTTTAAAAATCGATGATAAAAAGATCAATGAATATAAAAATAAATGACGAAATTAAACTTTAATTAAGAAAAAAGAGAGTTAAACTGCGAGATGGGAAGCATTACGCCCAAGAGCATAAAAAAATAAATTTGAAAAAAACTTATTTAAGAAAGTGAATTTGAAAAAAAAAAAGTATTTACAGAAATAGAAAAATGTATGGGTGGAAATACAAGTTAAAAGAGAGTATTTGTTTGGTTATTTTTCTAAGATATCAAGTCTAACAAACCTACTAATAACATAATTTGTAAAAATATAAATGATTTAACTTGTAATATTAGATTATTATTTTGTATTTATTTATTGAAAAGTAGAGATGAGATGAGAGGTAATTATTATTCTTTTTATAACACTGAACACACAAACCTTTTTTAAGTCCTTTTTTTTTGCAAAAGTTTTTGGGCATTTTACATAAATACATAACTTTTGGCACCATATAACATTTTTACCTTAAAAGAAAAAGTTTGCTTAAATACCTTAAAAACTTTTCAAAATTTCAAAAATACCTAAAACAAAAATTATCCTATTTACGTGATTCTTTCACAAAATAAACAACAAAACACAAATCAAAATCTCCAAAATACCTTCTCTACTTTGTCCACGTTTCTTTCTCCTCTTTTTATAATTTTTAATTTAATTTCGCATTTATCTCTCAATCAGTTTATTTTTTTGTCATGCGACTTTAGAAAGTTTTTTTTATTTTTTATTTATCTTCGAAACAAAGTCCATATGTATATACTTTTTTCGACATATTTTTTTCACTAAAGTATAACTAATTATGCCTTTGTATAATAAGGTATAACTAAAGTATAATTAAGGTATAACTAAAGTATAATCACTGTAATAGTGTATCTTAATGTATAACTAAGGTATAATTAAGGTATAAATAAGGTATAATCAATGTAATAGTGTATTTTAAGGTATAACTAAGGTATAACTGAGGTATAATCACTGTAATAGTATATCTTAAGGTATAATTAAGGTATAACTAAGGTATAACTAATGTATAATTACTGTAATAGTATATCTTAAGGTATAATTAAGGTATAACAAAGGTATAATCAATATAATAATGTATCTTAGGGTATAAATAAGGAATAACTAAGGTATAATCACTAGAATAGTGTATCTTAAGGTATAATTAAGGTATAACTAAGGTATAATCAATGTAATATTATATCTTAAGGTATAATTAAAGTATAATTAAGGTATAACAGTGTATAAATCATGTATAAACAATGTATAAACAGTGTATAATGTATAAACAATGTATAAACAATGTATAAATAATGTATAAACAATGTATAACAGTTTATAAACAATGTATAAACAATGTATAAACAGTGTATAAAGAGTGTATAACAATATATAATAAGTGTATAAACATATAACATTGTACAAGAAGTGTATAATGTATAACAATGTATAAGTAGTGTATAAATAATGTATAAGTAATGTATAACAGTGTATAAGAAGTGTATAAATAATGTATAATCAATGTATAAACAGTGTATAATGTTTAAACAATGTATAACAGTGTATAAATAATGTATAAACAGTGTATAAAGAGTATATAAACAATGTATAAACAGTGTATAAAGAGTGTATAACAATGTATAATAAGTGTATAAACATATGACATTGTATAAGAAGTGTATAATGTATAACAATGTATAAGTAGTGTATAAACAATGTATACACAATGTATAAACAATGTATAACAGTGTATAAATAATGTATAAACAATGTATAAATAGTGTATAACAGTGTATAAGAAGTGTATAAACAGTGTATAAATAATATAGCTCCGTCGTCTGTGAGTTCATGTGGCATCATAGAACTCACTATAGGTCTGTCGTCTCGAGTCGAACTCTTTTCAGGCATGGTTTCAGTTCCATTCTCACATGTTTCAAAGTTCATTTGGTTCTCTTCAGCTTCTGCTACAGCTGGCTTTGCTTTGGGTTTGTTGTTCTTTCCTTCAGCTCCAGCCGACTGAAGCTTGGACACGGATTTCCTCATTGGTGCTTTTGAGGTTGCAAATTCTTTGTTACCGTTTCTTTGAATTCCTTTGGTGGATTTGCTTATCTCCCGTGGACTGTGAGAAGATCGCGGGCTATCGGAAGATGCACCACCTCCTGCAGAGCCGTTCGCTGAAGTAGTTAACGTCTTGTTCCTGCCAAGCTTTGGTGATTTCGCTCGAGTTGTTGGTATCTGTAACAATTAGACAGTTATTAGCTTTAACCATCGTTCCTACTGGACTGCATCAGTCTTCTACTTTGTGATATATGATGCATGATTTCAAGCTTCAATCAAAATGCATTTGGATCCTTTTTCTTTTCATTAAATAGAATAATAACCCCGAAAACTTCATCATATGAAGTGAAATGTCATTGATATACTAAAGAAACCATTACTCATGTTAACGTCTCCACAGACTTTCAAACACAGAAAGTTTATAACTTTGAACTGTGCATTCTTTTAATTTATATTGCAGAGCAGACACAACACAGAGAATAGTGTCCAAATTTGCACATGCTATTGTCTGCAAATTCCAGAACATGCCACGTTGCCTCAATACTCCTTAAACACCACATGGCCTTAGTTATTCTACAATGCCAAAATGCCAAGGATATGCTACGGGTGACACAAATTATCTGATTATTAAATATGAAGGCAAGGAAGCTAACTAACCTGAATTTATATAGTACTATTTATCAGATGTGTTATTGTTTCCCATCTCATTCCCCATATCTTTAATTTACTGAATCCTGCAATTAATATAAATAAAACACCAAATTCACAAACCACAAAATGCAATGCCTACGACTCTACCGGCAGTACATGCATAAATTAAAGGGAGTTCAAATTCAAAAGCCTGAAAATTCAAACCATAATGATGAACTTGGATAAATCAGCACAGCTTGATTTGATTCCTATCAAAGTAGACAGAGTGTTATTTATTGCTCAATTAAAATACTTCACTTGTATTTTCCAACTTGGCAGCAGCCATTTTTCGCTCTTCTCTTCTCTGCTCTCACTCTTCATCTAATCGTGCCTCAAGTTCAGATATAGATGCCTTCTGACTGAAAAAAAAAAATCCAGACCATTTTAGAACCAATTTTTGAGTTTAATGGGTATGCACAGTTGATGAATATAATCAATCAGGACAATTTGGGCAAAATTTCAGAACCCATCAATTTGTATTTATACCACACATATGGATCTTCTCTGCTGAAGTTATAGCTGGTCAAAGGGAACCGAAGATAGGCATCGGATCACCCAAACCGTGTGCCCATTTGGAATTATATAACTTATTTTCAACAATAATGAGAAATTCATCCTAATCTCCAACTAAAAATAGAAAACATGTCCCTCTCTCAGCCCACAACTTACATTCCAGCCACTGGTTTTCCCCACAACTTTTGGCATATAAACCAAACTCTACCTTCAACAATTCGATATCAAAATTCTAGATCAAAACAACATTTAATTAAAATTACCGAAGAAAGAAAATGAGTATTCGCATTGGGGAGAGCTGGATTGATAACTGCGGATAATTCAGGAGATAAAGAAGCAGAGTGGTTCTCTTGGGCCACAGGTGGAATCAGCTTATCCTTGGTCTTTTGAGATAGAGATTGAGTTGGTACGGAAGAGAAAGAGAGCTGAGGAGGAGCGGGCTTGGGCGGTGGTTTAGAGGGAAGAAGAAAGGAGAGGAAGTTAGAGAGAGAAAGAGAAGTAGCCATGGATGGATAGATGGATGAGTCCTGGCTATGCTCTGCTGTGGATACGAGTTAGTTCATTAGTTGTGTTGGTTTTTCGGGTTTGTTTGGCTGCCATGGTGTAAGAACGTATTTAAAAAATTAAAAATAAAAGAACGTATTTGAAAAATTTGGCTAGGAAAAAGAGGCATTGAAAAAAATAAAGAAAGGTATGTGATAAAAACAAACTGAAAACAGCGTAAAAATGGTAATTTCCCAAAGTTTTTTGGCCTTTGGGCCCAATTCGCACCTGAGCATGCAAATAATCATTTGTGCACCTTTTCTTTTTTTCTTTTATCTTAGTCTTTTTTTCTACAATCATTTTATCTTTTTATATCTCAATAATTTATTAAAAAGTACTCTAAATTGTGCTACTATTTTTATATATAGAAATGTTAAATTTGTTTTATCGAATTTATTTTATATCATTACTATAAAAAATTTGTTAAATGTGAAACAAAATTTCCGCATAAAATAGTCCATTTAAGTTTTCTAGTAAATCTCATTCTTTGAATAACAGAAATCGATGAGGTAAGGCTTCAAAACTTGTCTTACAACAGGAGGAGGAATTGTTTAAATTCTACACATAATTCTTTAAATCAAGCACAGATATGATTAATAATTGTTAGAGCTACACTAATCTTGCCTAATTGGTAGAGCATGCAAAGAAAGTAAACGAGCAAGGTTGTTCTTGTAGTTCACTTCATGTTACATATATCAAATGCTTCAAAATTCTTCTTCTTAAGAAAATAGATTTCCAAAAAAGATAGAAAAATGAAGACTTTTACATTTGATTTTTGAGAGTAAAATGGATACATTTATTTTCATCAACTAATTACAATCTAAGCTCTGAGAGCGTGCCAAAAGCTATACCATTCTTACAATCTAAGCTCAGGGGAGAAAGCTTAAAATCTACCATTCTCGTACTGAACAAATCTGCGGTTCGTCATGAAGTCTTCAATTTCCAGTGAAGAATTGGAAGCAATATCCTTAAACCCATTCCACCACTTCATAAAACTGCTTCCTTCCAAGAATATCTCAGGAGAAACTGCATAATTCCTGATTTGCTCCATCACATAGTGCTCGAATTTGATTAAGTTCTCCTCTGATGATTGTTTCACTCTGGCATCACAGGTCGCGTCCTTCAACAACTCGCACGAAACAATGGCTTCCTCAACCTTTGCCCAAAAGCAAGAATCTTCTGTCAAATTACCAGCTACGTTTTGTTTCTTTTTCTTACTCGGACCGTCTGTTGATTTCTCTGCTGTCTCTTTTTGCCACTTCTCCAACAGAACATAATGCTTCGATCTTCCTTCGGACTCATAGTTTCTCTTCCCTTTTGCATAATGTTCTGCTATGTCAAGAGGTTCAACCATTCTTCTGTAATTCGTTCCGGCAAAAAGCCATGTCAATCCAATGCATGTCCCTTTTTTATAGGGTTTTTTCTCAGCTTCTTCAACCATTTCCATCCAATATTTTGACAGAAATTTCTTATGCTTGGTAATTTCTATGTCACCTGTTGACAGATGATTATTGCACAAGTGATTCTTGTGGCTATCATAGTAGCCTATTCTCTTAGCCTTGCTGGTCTTCTTGTACCATTCTAGGTATGCCATTTTTATCTTTATTTCATTAAGTTTTCGGCTTGGATTCAAGGCTTTTCTTTTATTAAAGCTGCTTCTTTGTTTGCTCTCTCTCAGTTTCTTGATCAGATTGGTGATGCTTGTGTCATGCTGAGGTTGCTGTTTAAAAAGATCAGAAATGACGTTAAAGATTGGATGCTAACTTTTTAGTAAACACAAAAGCATAAAGAAAAAAGAGGCCAAAGTCACTAAAAAATGCATTTTGCCTTCAGTTAAGTGCACAAATATGAGTGAAAGCATATTATATTGGGGCAAGATTGAGTTACCCGAATCCTTGTGTCTCCAATTGCTTCCAGATGTAGAATTATGCCTGACTGAAGCGGATCGGCAACCGGAAAACCAAGTTTAGAACTTCCCTTTAAGATAAGCCTGGTTTTGAGATTCTCCGCTATATTCCTATAATAAGGCAGGATTTGCACTTCAGCAATTTGACTTGATCTGCTGTGCAAACCCATTGCTTCCAACAAATGTGCAACTTCTTCAGGGTCATCAACACAAGTACAACCCGATTCAGAACACAACAGAAATGCACCAAATGGCCTATAAAAATTGGTTTCTGGAGCTGAGGCTGACGGTTGAGAGAGAGGAGGGATGCATAGTAGACTTGGAACTGGGTCTTGATTTGCAGCAACATTCAAGAAGCAAGAATTCCATGATGAACATTCTGCAACGGCTTTTTGCAGGCCCAAATTGCCAATTAAAGGTGACCCAAATGTGATGCAGAGAGGACACTTTGTTTTTGATTGTTGATTTATGCTGTCTAGCAGCCATAAGGTAAATAGAGAAGCTACTGAACCCCCAAGAGAATTTCCAGTGATAATTAATGGTTTCTCCACTAACAATTTACCACTCAAATCAACTAACTACAAAATAACAAACACAAACAGAACAATAAATAAGAAAATCGGTTTGACCCAATTAAGCAAACTTGATGATTAGGAGGAATTCATACCTGATTTTTGATGTGAGAGAGATCTCCAAGATGTTGGTAAAAAAGGGTAATTGCAGCCCTGTTAATGGAGAATGATGGAGTGCTTTTAGAGCATAAGAAATCAAAGAGACGAAAGTTCTCCTGTTTCAGGGTTTCTGAGGAGACCAAGTCTCCAGCTTGTTGAAGATGATGAATTGTAGATGGAGGAGAGGTGACAAGAGCTAAAATGACGAAATTTGGATGGGGATAAGCTCTCCATTTTAGGGATAAAGACTGGTGCTGAGCCTGATATGGGTTGATTTCAGCTTGAAGAGTGTCGATTGCAGCCAATGAATGATTGAGCAAATTTGAGTTTACCACTAAATTTGCCAATTCTAATCCACTTGGGAATCTGCAAATAAGAAAAAAAAGGAAAAAAAAGAAAGAAAAAAGAAAACAAATTATGAGATAAATGTATATCAAGTAATAATTAATTAGAAAGAATGGAAATGTACGACGTACATGGAACGAGGGTTCATTGTTTGCTTGAAAACAGAGACTAAAATGTCATTCTTGAGTTGAAATTGCATCAATTTACTTTAAACCTAACTTAGGAATACACAAATGTGCAAGTCAATGAGTCAATATATTCTTTGGGATATTTTCCTGGCGTAGGCTTCTTCTCATTTTCATAATATTTGATTGGTGTTTGTTTTTATAATTTTATTCGTACGATTATTGGCTTTCTTTTTATTATTTAATCATCCTGTTTAATTCAAATTGGAGGCAACGTAATCTTTAAAGAAGTTAATGCTCTAACAAACAATTCAAATTTGAGTTTGCAAATGTGATTGTTGTTATTATAATGTGAGGTAAATTATACCCATGTGCACAGATTTTATCTAATTTCACAGTATGGTACAAAGATTTTATTTTTGCTCAACAAAATACATGAACTTAGTGGTGACCTGACATTAAAGTACATATAACATGTAATCAACGGTAAAGTAAAACAAAGTACGGGTAAATTACACCTATGGTACACATATTTTATCTCATTTCACAGTATGGTACACAGATTTTATCTAATTTCACAGTATGGTACACATACTTCATTTTTGCTTAACAAAATACATGAACTTAGTAGAGACCTGACATTATGGTATATATAACCTGTAATCAACGGTAAAGTAAAAAAAAATTGCTGATGAAGATGAAGCTTCGCTAGTGTCTAATAGAGGAGTAGCAGAATGTATTTCAGAAGATAGAAAAAAGAGTTTTAGTATATGAGAAAGTAGATTCTTGATGAAATTGTTGGACATTTTGGAAGCGAAAAACATATAAATATCAGAATTGGATCGAAAATTATTAAAATTTGGAGAGAGAGAGAGTTGGTAATCGAAGCGCCGTTCATCAGTAATTTTTTTATTTTACCGTTGATTACAGGTTATATGTATCCTAATGCCAAGTCACCACTAAGTTTATATATTTTGTTAAGTAAAAATGAAGCCTGTATACCATACTGTGAAATTAGATAAAGTCTATGTGCCATTGGTATAATTGACCCTTATTTTCTTTGACTGGACAACTCTAAATAATTTCAATATATTTGTTATGGTTTTATACTGGGCAGTTATGCCTATCATGTATATGATCTTATATTGGGTAGGTATTAGAAAGAATTGTCTAATATTTTATTTAACTAATACGGGACTTAATGATTGGAGGAAAAAAAAAATATAAGGCTGCCCCAAAAGCATTGGTCATGGTGAACATTATAAAAAAAAAAGTAGTTAATTCTTAAGGGTGACAAAGAATCCGACAAGAAGTAGATTCTTGGTAGTTTCTCCATTTAGTAGTGCCAAATTCTTTCATGTACAGATTCCCAATTTCCACAAAGTTTCACAGAATTTCCAACGAGTCACAGCCACACCAAAATTCATGATATATAAAGAATAGAATGGACCTACGTTTTTTTCTTTTTAATTGGAGCATGGTGTGAATCTTTTCTTCTAATGATCCAAATCATTAATTTACATTCATAGCCTTCACGCAATCTCATTTTCTAGTTAAAATGCTAGAATTTAAATTCAAAATTTCTAACTTAAGTTGCTTGTGGTTATTACCACTCAAATCAACCTTCATTATTAATTTTTTCCTACTCCATGAAACTTTGTTATTCCTTCACATGTAAGTCATTATCTTTTAGCATCCACGGTTGAGTTGGAGGAATAATACTCTCTCAAATAACTATTTTCGCAATTCACAAGAGTCAAAATGTAAAAACTAGCTTAAGGGAAAAGGAATTCCTGCCAACAATTTATTGATATACATTGTTGTTATTAGCATATAAAATGCAATTTGAGAAGAATAATGTAAATCCATTTTGTATAATCATATAATTGCGTTTTCCAAATGTACTTGGTGTTTTAACTGCATAGATATTCGATAACCTCCATATGCTGTAAGACAAAATCCAGTTCTAATGGCCTTATTAAGCCCATTAAATTACAAACATACAAAAAGACAAGTTTTAATAACGTCAATTGAAGAAACAAACTATGGAATTTTGATAGTCAATTCTCAGCAGCTGTGATTCGCTTGCTAACATAAGCTCAAAAAAGCCAAAAACTATTGCAGAAGAAAAATATTATGTCAAAATATGTAATTTCAAGAAAATTGACAAAGTCCATGTGAATTGCAAAGGTGAAAACTTGTAACTTTATTAATCTAGGAGAGCACCATAAAAATGTTAATAGCAAAATTTGAATTGAATAGAGTTGATTATACAAACACAATAATCAGGGAGATCAACAGCCAAAAAGAAATACTAACCGTGCCGCAAGCTGCCTCTTAGTACTTTTTCACACGGTAGAAAACACGAAAAAGGACTGATGATTATATTTCTAATAACTTACACTGCTTTCCTAGATAATGAACTATCTGATCCAATTCGGATGTCTTTGGTGTATACATTTGTGAGCGCAAAAAGTAACAGCACAAATACAACTTGAGCACTCACAATTCCAAAATGACTAATGCTGTTACCAATTTCCATCCAGCTTCCTGTATTTCGGACCTGTTTGCCATCGGAAATACAAGAAAGTGAGATTCCAAGACAGAAACTAAAAGCACTTGCATCGTGCAGGATAAAATAAAACTTCAACTATGCTCATCTTATTGATAGAACAACTTCATTTTCAAATACCTTCAAGTGTTTATACTGTATACTAACTAGTTGGCAGCGTATGACTCTTTAAATGCTTCCAAAATGAAGATCCATAAAATTCATTACATTAGATCAATAACATCATCTGAGGGGTAAAGTAATCATACCAGGAAGAAGAAATGGATAGTCATCACGTCTGAAAACAATATCACGAGAAAATAACATCCCAGCCGAGGAACACGAAGTAGTTTAGTTATTGCGCTGAAAACACATCTGCAATGAGCAATGAAATGACAATTAAAACTTTTCATCTCAACCAAAACCTCAACGTGTGCTTGTGTGTATGTGAGAATACAGAGAGACTTATAATTGCAACTTGATTCTATAGAAACAAATAGCTTTGCCTCAGAGAGCTCCACTTCATGGATTTAGCTACTTTTGAAGCGAGATCAAGAAATAGGATCAAGAAGGAGATCGAGATCGATATAAATTGTTGCAAAAGACAGGACAAAATGGAAAGTTTGACAAATGTGTAGAACTCCTGTTTCGTACCGAAAGGAAACAAGTAAAGCATTGACAATCTGACACCAACTTGTAATCCTAACTTTATCTAACAAATTTGGAATTAGTAGCTGGATGGCTAGTTCTATTACAACTGCTAGTCAGCTACGAACCACTATGATCGATTAAACTAGAGATGCGAGTGAACAATAGTTATCTTCAATACATGATATAGCAAATCAGAAATGAGTTTTTCAGTAAGATCATGTTATTTATCTTGTGCACATATATTACATAAATCTATACTCACATGACAAGCATGAATGGAATGAACAGCTTGAAAATAAGAAGAGCTGCCATCAGAAAAGGCTGCCATTACAAAACAAAAAATATCAGTTGGTTAACACATCGCAAACCTTCAAGGCTTCACCCATTATATGTTTGTAGTTTCAGCTTAACTTACACTGAAGATAGTGATGAAACGATATACAGATGAAATTTCAAAGCTTGCAATACTTGCGAAATTCCCCGTTCCGAAGAAAGCAACATTGAATAAAACCAACTGAAACAACAAGCCATCAAAGCCATATAAATACTCAACATAGATCATTAATGACACCATGTGAAGAGCATTCATAAACCATGCAACAATACGTAAGCAAAGCATCTGCTTTTGTGCAATCATATGACATAGCTAAACATTTACGGGTCAGTGCATTAGCACGATCGCCTCTTCAACCAAGGAATGTCGGCCCTTCTCATTTCTTCCTCATTTTTTCAGTTTACCTCGAAGACTTTTCTGATACTGACATGCTGCTTCTAGATATCATGGAAAATGATTAAGATCATCCGGAAGTTCTCCTAAAGTTATGGTTACCCCCAGATAAAACTGAATTACTCCAAAACCCGAGTTCAAATTGCCAAAAAAAGGGACAGTCTAGCTTCAAACATGTCTCTTGGAGTGAAGAAGACTATACTAGTCAATTAACAAAGACATATATGTAAATTTCATTGTCATGCCTATCTTAGTTGGCAAAGAGATAAGGAGAAATAGAATAATCAAATGGAAAAAGGGTAAGACTTACAAAAACTAATGGTATCCTCACATCAGAAAGCTGCAAGCATCTATCATCTTCAAGTGTTACAAGTTCCTCCATGTTTGTAAAGGAGGCTGACAATTTCTTCACCTTGCTTAAGTGGAGGAGTGTATTTTCAAATAGTATCCATGCCAAAAGTACAAGAGCAAGTGCACCATAGAAGACAGCTTCATATCTGCGTAAATTTTGTGAAAAACCATGAAAAGAGAGGAAAAATAAAAGCATAAGTCTGTCTTACAATTATGCATGCTCAATTGCCCATGGAAGTGTTAATTTAGCATTTTAGTCCAAAAATCAGAGATACCCAATAGATAGAAGAAGGAATGGTGGTGCAAAGCCAAGAAATATTGAAGTAAGCCGCGACAATAGGCCATTTTCTGAGAAAAGCGGGAGAAGTATAGAGACACCTGTATCGATACAGTTACACGAAGCGTCAATGGACAAATAAGCATCAATGCTAAAACTTCGACGTGTAGCACATAATATACTACAGAATGCAGAACAAAGAAGTAAAATTAAGAACTTTTTCAATGAAAACGCTTTCTCAACTTGATAAATTAAAAAGAAATGTAGATGGTGATCACGGGTTCAATATTCAGATCTTGTAAGCCTAAAATAGACCAAATGACGAAAAGAAAAAGCCACATTGCTGTATTTTCCAATTTATCTAAATCTTCTAATTTTGACCTACCATATCACATTGATAATATATTTGGCCAGTTTTGAGAACATAACAAAAGTGTAAAGCAGACACCTTCACATAGGCGCAAGATATGTGATTCATGTTTCTTTCTATTATTAATAGTAAAAAGTAGTATACTCTTAACTCTTTTCTTCGAAGAAATATTTTTTATTCATCAACCACCTGAAAAAAATAATCAGTACAGGTACTTTTGAAGGGAAAAAAAAAAAGAATTAACATTTTAAAATTTATTCATAAACACAAAGACATGAAAAATTTATTTCTTTCCAAGTCATAGGCAAACAAGGTTTACACGTACAATTTTGATCTCCTATTGAAAATGAAGATTGGATAAAATCATTACCGGTGGCACAGAGTGCAAAACACTCATAAACATATAGTTTTTATTTATCATTAGGCCAATGATGTTATTCTTTGATCAACACCATAAATAAGCCAGGTTTTCACAGTGTAGTATACATAATCTTTCCCTGGTGACCATAAAGTGGAGATACTAAGCTAAATATATGTTACATGACATTGTAAAATATGGAAGTTACTATTGACTTCTTTCAGTTTTTTTGTCTGAAAGTTTGTGCCCTAGCTTCAATGCCACTGCAAACTACCATATAAGACTGTTGTTGTCTATTTGATAAGGCTCATAAGCATATTGAGAAATCAAAGTTTAAAAGATAACTATATCCATCCATTCAGTAGTGAAAAAAGGAGCCATGTTAGTATAAAGAAGTAAAGCATCGTAAACACACATATATTAATGTTTAAAGTTGACCCGTAGATAATATAATTCTTCTACGACAACGCAAGTAAATTAGAGGTTGGTTGTACATGAACTTGTCAGCTTCAAAGGATATCATTTGTGAAGGCCCAAAAAAAAAAAAAAAGGTATCTAAAAGCATTACCTGCAAGAGACCAATTTATTAACTGATGTAACGCATGAAGTTCTTGTTTCTCTGTTCTGTGAGATGTAGATAACATCACCATGATTGATGATAATCCAACCAAAAGGGCCTAGTTTTCATGCAAAAGAATAAGTTGGATTTATACTTTTTTAGGAAACCATATAATTGAACTAGCAAGTAAGAGAAGTAAAAGATGTCCTCACCTGTATGTAAAACAGAATTGAGGCCCAAGGTTTCTCCATGTGATGGTAACAGATACTAAACCAGAACTTATTCCCTTCAGAATGTTGATCTATCCATCTTGCAACTGCTCCTATTGTGATAATGATAATTCCACTTGCAATTCTGCAACACAGAGATTCGTCAATTAAGCAACTCAATCCAAAGCAATAGGGTTCAAATAAAAGTTGATTATAATTTGAGTAGTCTCAATAAAGAACTTCTCTTTTAGGCATCAGCTTAATTTCAATCATATATTTTGCAACAAGAGTCAATACAACCTCATGATCAATGCCAATATATATCAACACTTCATTTCCAACGAAACTATACTTTATTAAGGAGAAAAGAACAAGAAAAGATGGACTTGCAGTTCATGATTCAATACTAAACCCATGAACTGATGTAAAAGGAGAACATCTTATCGCTATGGTAAGATTTCCACAACGTTTCCAATTCATGACTTCATAACCATTAAGTCAGTAAATGCACAAACTTAAAAGTGGCTTACACTAGTCCATTATTATCTGGAATTTCTGCAGGCATCAAAGTAAAAACAGACAGACACCAACAAGCGATGCAGACGAAAACTGGAATCCCAGATCTCCATGGAATAGACTTGAAAAGATAAATAGAAGCCATAATTCCCACAGAAAAGAAACAATAAGTGTAGAGCTTCCTCTCTGTGAAGCTATTTACCTGCACAAAGTAGAAATATTATCGCATAAAGATATTATAACCTCAGACATGTTAAAAGTCTAACAAGCAATAGAATGTTTAATATCTATACCAGCAATTCAAGAATTATTATTGATACAACACAGGCAACTACAAGTTTAATGGCATAGTTGAATTTTTTCCCAGTCATATGTCTCCAAAGTGCTTCAAAAAACTGATATTCACTGAGTATCTGGGTCCAAAGAAACACAGTCACTCCGATGTATGCATGGTATAGAGGAGGAGAGTGCTCCACATACAATAGGAAAGAAATTACTGCCATCAATAGGCATCCAAACAGATACACCTGTCAAAGACAATAAAAAAGGTTTAATATACATATATGAATAGGATGCATAAATTCAAGAAACAAAAAAAACAATATTGAAGACCATTTAATTTATATATAGTACAGACAGAGACAAAGAGACAAATGATAAATTTCAATTTGTTTTTTTTTTTTTTAAATAAAAATAAAAATTTGAGGAATGTGATCAGAGACAAAAGAAAGAGACAAATGATAACGAGAAGAACATTATTACACCAAGGTGAGAAAAAGATGAAAAAACATATTTCTCGTGTAATTAGTTTTTAAAAATTATGGAAGTTCCCATGGAAAGATCATATGAGTTATATGACAACTCAGCCATGGTACTTATTTCAATCAAGAAGCAAAAAGTATCTCCTAAATATAGAAAATCTACAGTTAGGCAAGTAGTTAAGGCATCATGAATAATTATTCATTTGCCACAATGCCTTATCATCATTCCTGTTCTAAATAATGGATGTTATTACATTGACTTCTCACTTTGCATACAATGAGTTACAAAAAGCTTAGTTCCACACTCTTAGCTGGTTCTTACAGCTACTGAAACAAGCACCTTTCAGCTTGCACAATCTCGAAGTAACCAAAGGAAAAGGCAGTAGAAGCTTGAGTTTGGGAAAGCATCAGGTTCATTACATTTTTATTTACATCCCATAGTTTTCTTAGCTGACCAACTTTTCATTCTACTGATTAAAAAAAAGTGTATTGAACACCCCTACATTATGTGTAAGCCTCCGTGAAATTTGAGATTTAGTATTAGTAAATATTCCAGCAGCAGAATCAGAACTTATACTCACCATGAATACAACAGCTTCACATGATTTCTCTTTTTTTTTTTTTTTTCTCTTCATCCTTTATCATCTTTTTGCAATGATACAAAATATAAGCCATAAGAGGTTAAGCTTACTTGGAAATTACTTTTCTAGTTTTATGTTTTTGCTGCGCAGCTTGCTCATATATGTTTCCTGCCACTGAAGTATAGGATTGTAGTACATGGAGAATGAGATAGACCATCCAACCAACGTATCCAAGAGTGATTACAGTCATCAGCATCAACCAGTCATATGTTTGAAAGTAATGTAGCCCTTGTAGTGCCAAGCTTCTTAGCTTTTCAGTCAGACTCATTGCAGTTTGATAATCTCCTACAGATAGTAGGTGCTCAATGTGCTCCAACACAGAGGAATGATTAGCCAGTGGTTTAAAAGGCTTGAAAAATAATGAGTTTGACTGCTTTATTTCTAAATTTGTCAAGAAATCAATAGTAGTATGTAACTCATCAATATCGTGGACAAATCACATGCATCAAAGACAATACGATTTGACGATATCATGGATCATATGAACAGAAAAGTAATGACCTCTGATATTAATCAAGTAAAGTACTAGCTAAGTCAGGAACACCAAAACAATAAGCAGGCAAGCACTTTAACAGAATCATGAAAAGCAAATTGCATTTACCAACAGGAAATGAATATGTGATAGGAAAGTGACTGTCATATAAAATAAAAGGATACGTGATTTGCGAAGAAACTGGTTAAGGATTTGCTTTGTATTTGCGAGAACAGCTTCTACTTCTTCAGCCTGCATGTCAGAAAGTGGAAGGAAAATCCAATTAACATAGTGGGTGGTTGGGGGGCATTTTTCATCTAAAGTTTCACTTGCTTCTGTAAATTAAAGATTTATGCATATTGAACATGTAGTCCATCCAGAATTCTGTTTTACCTGAGTCAAATAATAATTTAATAATCATGACAAATATCATTTTAATTCGATTTCATATGATACCATCTTTCGTACAACGTCAAATTCCTTTCTACTATTCTGATTTGCACCATGTTAAAAAGTTAAAACCTTTAAGTTGCCTCGCAAATCTTTGAGGTTGTAGCAATAGCCTGATGGCATTGTACCAGAGGTAAACAGAACTTGTATATAAAAGACAACTACGCATCCATGCAAGGGACTTTAACATTATCTATTTCAAATCCTGAATTATTATTATTATTATTATTATTATTTGTGTGTGTGTGTGTGTACATATATATGGGGTCAAATTTCAGCTGTATAGCTGAGATGATGATCCTTACATCCCAAAGACATACACCTGTTGTAGTTTCACACAAACCAAAAAATGTATTTAATACTATTAAAAAGTAAATTTTCTATGTAACTACCCTATATTAAGTTAATATTTCACTAGCAGTAAAGTAACGAAAGTTTATATTTTTTTGATAACCAGGCACATTAAATAGGACATGTTACGGGGTATCTCGTTTTCAATTAGGAACTGCAAAACGAAATTATAAGGCAAGCGAATTGAAAAATATTAACTGGTAACTACAGAAACTCCTGTAAGAATCAATTAAACCTTTTTTTTTTCATAATTAAAAGAATATATGCTGCCATCCACCAAAACACACAAAACCTAAATCCCACATCTGTCACACCCCATATACTACTACATGAGATAACACATTATACTGTTTGTTATAAGCATATCAATCAAACTAACCTCAATCATATCAACAAATCCAAGCGGTAAATTACCAACTGAGTTAACAGGACACGGTAAACCAAGAAGTGTGGACTGCAAAAAACAGAAACACGAGATCCATCGATCAATAAAAGTCAAGGACACTTGAAGCAAGGCATAAATAAACAATTTTCTGCAGAAAAGTCAATGACACTTTAAGCAAGGCATAAATAAACAATTTTCTGGCAGAAAGATGTACAACCATTAGTGGTGCAATATCAGCTTGATTCACATCCACCCTTTCAATGCCATTCAGGCCCCAATTTAATGGAGTTGGCATGTCATGAGTATGCTCATCAACAAAACGAAAGCCATCATCAGAATGGTTACCACTGGAAATTGGCTTGGGACTTTTGACACCTGCTCCCCACACAACAAGGGGAGTATCAGTGTTTGAAGGATGCCCATCCCCATGGCTGCCTGGCAATAGAACCATATATGTCAGTATCCATATATCAAATAGCATAACAACATTCTTAAAGAAAAAAAGCATGTAGGGGAGCTTGTAAATTAGCCTTTTTATTAAAAATGCTGAAAATTAAGGCTGTAGTGTCAATATCTTGAGTACTAGGTTAGTATCCTATTTGGCAAACTTATTAGTATAGGCCAATTATGCACATCATAATTTTCAAAATATTATGCCACCATTACACAAGAAAGAGAAGTAGCTGAATGAATGGTAAGAAGCAATTTCATTACAAGTACTTAATTCTTTTTCCAACAAACCTTTATCACTCATTCCATGATCAGCTGTAAATACATAGGCTGTTCTATTGTCCTTGTAATAATCTTCAAGAAGGGAATAAACACGTTCAGCTATGCGGTCTACAACCTTGACATTATTAAGATAGATGGGCGAATAGGGCCGATGAGCATGACCATTAGAATCACAACCAAGTAGATGCAGAAACATAACAAGATTATCCTGTAGAAGTAACTTCTTCAAGTTTGGGTCTTCGTTGGACCTATTCAGAAGGCTCTGGAATTGATCAAAAGACCACTCATCCAAAAAGGAAGCATCTGCATTAACACTGTTCATTTGATAAAGTATTTCACAAGAGAGAGAGATATAGAAGCTGGGGTACTATGGTACAAAAATTTGAATTCCTATACTAATTAAGAGTTATTCATTATAGCTGTTTTTTTTAAAAAAAAAAATTTTTGAAGATTGACAAAATTTCCAAACAAATTTGGGAAACAGGCTGTGACAAACCAGTCGCAAAGTCTTCAAATTCGTGAGGGTAGGTCTTCCATGTGCTGTGTGGCAAGGCACCACAGAATATTGGGACAATATCTGGGCTACCATAAGCAAATGTATGCCTGCTTCGGTTAAAAACTGAATCAAACTCCACTGGATTAGCTTTCCAACCTGCAAATACAAAGCAGTAGCAATATGGTTACACTGAGACAGAAGACAACTCAAAAGGATTTACAAGAACTCATTCGTTTACATGGTATAGGAAGATAGGAGAAACAACCTTTTGTGACTGCACTGGGATCCTCATAAAATCCAGCAATTATAGAAACATGTCCAGGCCGTGATTCTGTGGGAGGTCTAGCATGAGAAACTCCCCATCTACCTTGGTTTTTTATTATATTTCTCAAAAATGGAGCCCTGTAATCTCCCATGGAATCAGGCTCATAAAATTTATCAGCACGTAGACCGTCCGCTGCAGTCGTGTGAACACCAATTATTTTAACAGGAGGATTAGTCCTTGGTAACAAGTCTTAGGTAATTTAACAATCTTTTTGAGAGATAAGTGAAAGAAATGCAATAAGATTATAAAATTTTAAAGCAAATAACTTGATGAACAACAGACTGATCTAAATCATCAGAATGTAGTTCGGCTTCAGAACCCACATCAAATGGAACCATTTCAGTTCCTGAAATACTGACATGTTTACTCGGTTTTTCCTTGTTCTAGAATATAAAAGATTTGATTTATATATTAATAACTTACAATCCTCTTAATATTGCCAAACAATGTCTCTCTTTCTCGCTGAATTTCCATTTTGAAGAAACGCCAATAAGTTCAAGACCAAAGTTTGAATAACTAAGTCAACAAGGTCAAGTAAATATTTACACCTACAAAAAATTAACACCCAATAAGACCTAGAATCATTTTTGGTCTACTAGCATCCAGTTTTCTCTTTATATTTGGGGTAAGAATTTCTTAATAAGCAACCAAAGGCGCCCGACAATCTAGTTAATTAGGGCAATCCCATTTCTTACTGCAGTGAAGTCTCACTCAAGCTCAACTTGAGTGAGATGAAAGTACAAGCACCAAAACAAATTGTATTTAATCAATCCCATTATTGATATTAATTTCACATTGTAAGTTAGATTTACAAATTTATTACTGTAAACAATTTCTCAAGCTTGAAATGGACAAGCTCCACTTCCTGCTACCCGTACACTTCAAATTGAAACTCCACCTATATAATGATGTATTTAAGGGAAAAAAAACAAAGATAAATATTTTCATAGATACATATTAGCAAACAGATGGTGAACGAGAAGATATCATACCAACAAGGAGCACAAGACGCTTGGCAGGGGCATTGAACCGAGGTTTGACAGGATCCATGCCATGAACAATTGGGGTCTTGAAATAGATATCGAAAATGCTTAGCATATAGACAGCATGAAGGATGACACCAAGTATTACTAGCCATCTCTCCCTTCTTTTTAACCATTTCTTTCTTCTCTGTATTCCTTCTTTGATCCCCAAGATCCCGTCGCTGTTGCCCATTTTCTGTTTTCCTGCTCCTGCTTTGCTTTCTTCTGTTTTTAATTTTCCTGCAATTCGTTGAACGCGAGAAAAATCAGTAAGTGCAAGGCTGGAATTGGATCTCGATATTAGATCTTGGACTCAAACTTTCGGCCCAATGGGCTCAATTGTCTTTGCGGTTTTTACAAAGGGTGAATTAACTAAATCGTAATTAAGAGAACTACTACTTTTTTTTAACTATTATATCAAAAATACGTTGTTCTGTAAATCTCTCAAAACTATGATCCATTCTTATTATACATTTCCAAGCATTCTTCATTTACTCCATTTTATTATCTCTCTCATCTTTTATTTTTGAAACGTTATTTTTGCATTTATCTCTCAAACCGTTCACTTTTTGGACATTCCGCTTTAACAAGTTGTTTTCATTTCTTTTTTATCTCCAAATTAATATTCACATGTATATATTTTTTTTTTATTTTTTTTCCAGTCGTCAGCGTTGTATCAAAAATGTATCAAAGATCATCTTTTATACATTTTTGATACATTTTTTTTATACTTCTCCGATACATTTCTGATACATTTTTTATACTTTTCTGATCCATTTCAATACTTTATGTACTGTTTTATGCATTAATTTTATAAAAATAAAAGAAATTTGTTTAGGTGATTCCTCACTACATATAAAACATGTAGAATTAATACATAAAACACAATACGTAAAGTATCAGAAATATATTAGAAAATATCGACAAACAGACATTGATACAATATACTTTATTCTATATTTTTTTTCTTTAGCTATATTTTATTTAGCCCTCATAATAATAACAAAAATAATAATAAAGTTTAGTTCCTCGCTACAGATAAATTCATTTTTGATACAATCCTGATACATTTTTAATACATTTCTGGAAAATCCGAAAAAAAAAATCCTAAAAACTTATCAGAAATGTATTAGAATTGAATCAAAGCTATATTTTTGATACTTCTCTAATATATTTTTTATATATTTCTGATACTATATGTATTGTGTTATGCATTAATTTCATAACAATAAAAGAAATCAGTTTAGGTGATTACTCACTACAGATAAAACGTGTGGTATTAATATGTAAAATACAGAACGCAAAGTATAACAAATGTAACACAAATGTATCAGAAAATATCGACAAACAAATATTGATACAATATACTTTATTCTAGGGGTGAGCAAAACACAGTTTGGTTCAAAAACCAAACCGAACCGAAACCAAAGTAGAAGAAAAATAGGAACGAAAGCCAAACCAAAGTTCATATGGTTCAGATAAAACCAAACCGAATCAGTTTGGTTCGGTTATGGTTCGTTCGGTTAAAACCGAATCAACAAAAATTTCAATTTTTTAATTTTATTATCATTATTTTTTATAAATTACATGTAAATTATTGCTTAAAAAGGATTTATATTACATATATATTACTAAAGTCTCATAAATACAAACTATATAATAATATAAATACATAATATGCCAAATAAAATTTATATATATATATATATATATATACATATTTTTAAAAATATTTTTTCCTATTACGATTCGGTTCGGTTCAATTTTGGTTTTTCAACAAAAACCAAAAACCGAACCAAAAACCAAATAATTATATTTTATAAAACCAAAACCAAACCAAATAGAGTTTGATTTGGTTCGGTTTGGTTTGGTTTTTCAGTCTCGGTTCAGTTCGGTTATTGGTTCATGGTTTGGTTTTGCTCACCCCTACTTTATTCTATATTTTTTTTTTTATGGTTGGCTTTTCAATCTCGGTTCGGTTAGCTATATTACTAAAGTCTCATAAATCCATACTATATAATAATATAAATATATAATATGCCAAATAAAATTTATTTATATATATATACATATTTTTAGAAAATATTTTTTCATATTACGATTCGGTTCGGTTCAATTTCGGTTCTTTTAACATAAACCAAAAACCGAACCAAAACCAAATAATTATATTTTATCAAACCAAACCAAATAGAGTTTGGTTTGGTTTGGTTTGGTTTTTCAGTCTCGATTCGGTTGGGTTATTGGTTCGTGGTTTGGTTTTGCTCA
Source organism: Euphorbia tirucalli (assembly GCA_039660915.1). Lineage (NCBI taxonomy): Eukaryota > Viridiplantae > Streptophyta > Magnoliopsida > Malpighiales > Euphorbiaceae > Euphorbia > Euphorbia tirucalli. Next base: position 13,923,221 of record CM077638.1, on the reverse strand, counting down.
CCCCTACTTTATTCTATATTTTTTTTTATGGTTAGCTTTTATTTAGCCTTCATAACAATAAAAAAAAACTAGTTTCGTTTCTCACTACAGATAAAATCATTTATGATACAATTCTGATACATTTATGATATAATTTTAATACATTTCTAGAAATAAAAAAATCTGAAAAAATGTATACATATGGATCTTGTTTTGAAGAGAAAAAAATAAAAATAAAAACATTCTAAAGTGGTATGGTAAAAAAAATTAACGGATTATGAGATAAATGATAAAATTAAGATAAAAATATAAAAAGAAGAGAGAATTACAGAATGAGAAAGTAATTGAGTAAAAGCAAAATTTACAATTAAATTGGCATATTTCAAAAAAATAACAAAACATATACATAAAAAAAAGGTCAAAATTGAGATATTTTTACTAATTTCCCTTAACTAAATGTGAGTGATACGAAACAAATTAGGCGAAAATCAATAACTAACAAATTAATTAATCATATATCAAATAATACCTATAAATTAATTTGGATGTCAATTATCAAAATATATACAAATTACTAAAAATGCCTAAATAAATAATGAAAACATTTATTTTTCCATTTATAAGTACAATCAATATCTATAAAATTATTATAACTAAGATGAAATTAAGGAAACAAATCATATAATTACAATTTTTTTTTTTTGCCAATACTTTTATAAACTCTTAGGCTATATTTGTCCATCCATCCTCCCACCCTTCTATCTACCGTAACAAACACAGTAACAAGGAAGTTGGTCTGGGAAGCCTTCATGCCATTACCATCTGCCACTATCTATTGGAGAAATTTTTTATATAGCCAATTTGGTGTATAAGCACATTAAAATAAAAAAAAATAAAAACATACATCAAATGGGTATCGAAAAATTAAAAACTACTATGAAAATTATATATATGTAGATTTTTAAATCTATACACTTAGAGCGAATTTATTATAAAATTTCTCATGTCGACTTCTGGTTTTTTCACCCAAAGAATTTATGGCTTGGACCTTGGTTCCGTCTGGTTGGCAATACCTGAATGGGACTCATAAAATTTCATCGACATTAGTAATTTTTTATTTTTTTTAAAGTATATATTGGAAAGTGGAACTTAAACCATCGATCCCATCCCATTGGCATATATGCAAATTCCATGCATGCTTTCCATCTGGCCTCTTGTAATCACTTTTCTCATCCAAGCAATAATGAGAATAATATGATCCGACTCAAGGAGCTTGTGTTAATTGGAGGAAGGAAGTCTATATGATATGGATTTAATTAATTACGAATTAATTAGTAGTAGCTTTTTAATGCTGGAAACACAGGCATACGTGGGGCATCTATACATTCATCGGTTTCCATTTTTTTGGTGTGGAAAATTATATAATGAATCCAGTCTACGTGGACCTTTCCAATAAAAAATTAATATATAAGTGTTTTTTATTTTTCCAATACTTATATTGCTTACATGTCAGTTTTTTAATGAAACGGTACATATGAACCCGGTCCACTATAAAATTTCTTTTTTAGTGTAACAAACTTGTCTCATTCAAGGTAAACCCACCTACTGCCAATTAATTTCCTTCTATCCAACATTCTCATTTTAATTAATCTATATATCTTCTAATGTTAACAATTTATTAATCTCTCTCACTCTCTCTCTCTCTCTCTTATATTGATAAGTGAAAAATATATGCTAAATACATAAGCGGCTCCCTCAACTTTTTGAGCCATTTGGCTCTCTCAACTTTTATTTTTGAGCCATTTGGCCCCTCAACTATTTTAGCAACCTATCTAACCCCTTATCTAAAAACCAAATACATATGTGGCCCCTTCAACTTTTATTTTTGAGCCGATTGGTCCCCTCAACTATTTTAGCGACCTATCTAACCCCTCATCTATTTTAAAGTGGTATTTTTAAATCTTTTAGTGAATATAACCAGACACAACAGAGTACCATGCATTACACGTGTCTGACACTAAAGACATGTAGGACACACGCTGGAAGCCATTTTCAAACCATCTTCTATTTAATTAAAATTACAAATTATTACAAATTGAAGATTTCCCAACAATTAATAAAACTCAAGAGGAGTTTAAAATAGATGAGGGGTTAGATAGGTAGCTAAAATAGTTGAGAGGGCCAAGCGGCTCAAAAATAAAAGTTGAAGGGGCCGTATATGTATTTGGCTAAAAATATACCAATAATTTCATGTGTTAATTGGAATTAAATTGAGCTTTATTGAATTAATTTTGGCGAATTAGAACTTATTCAGGTTATAAAGAAAATTGGAGCAAATCTGTGAAAAACCTTGGCAAGCAGGCTGAAAGGAACTGAGAAACAGTTGTTGAAGAGAGAAAAAGCCGGTAGAGTTTGGATCTTGCTGTGGACTCAAGATGGAGAGGAGAAAAATATGTGACTTGTCTCAAAAAGTAGATATTTGACTTTTGGGAAATATATTACTTGTAAATCTAGTTAAACTTGAATAGTTGCACTTTATATTATTTTATTTTATTTTATGGTTATTTTTAAGCCACCATGCTAAGTACATTTTTATTATTTTAATCTTTAGGGTATTTTAGTCTTTTGGAGAGTGCTATATATACTCTCTTAGTTCTTGTAGTCGAGAGTTTTTGGGGAGTTTTTTACTCTTGGCTTATTTTCTCCCTTGTATTTCAATTATTTAGTTAATATATATATTTTTTTTCATTTATTTTTCTGTTGATGTTTCTCACGTGTTGTGAGTAGTTCGTTTCAAGTAGGCTTGAGCCAGCTCGGCTGGCAGTAGTAAGTATACATTCTCCTTCTTTTATTATGGGTATTATGTATATGCTAATTGTTTCTTGGTGAATTTTATCTATCTTTGAGACTCATCACCTTATATGCTAGGGGTTAGGATGAGACCGAAATGAGATTCTTAACCATGGAAATACCTTGAAACACATGCATGTTTATTGCTGAAGAAATGCGAGTAGACTGCATGCTAGGAGTTTTTATCTTTGATAAAATACTTGCAAGATCCTAATGCATAATTAAGTAGTCTATTGCTGAAGAGATTCGAGTAGGCCATTTATCATAAGATCTACATGTCCGGGGGTTCCTAGTGTGGTGATTTGAGAGTGAGAAACCCTAGATCTATGTTTTGTAACCTTGCTCATAATAGTTAAGGAGAGAAATGTACTGAAACTGCTTGTTATACTTGGTTTAGATCTGCTGCCTTTTTATTATTACTGTTGTCATTTTTATTTTTTGCTATCTTGAACTCGTTAATGCTTGGAACTGTTTAGTTTACTTAGTTATTTTGTTTTAAAACTTCATTTTATTTGTGACAGATATCAGATCTGCCTATTTGCTAAAAAAATTAAGATTATTCGCACAGATCCCTGTAAAAACAATACTTGATCTTACCTAAGTACTACAATTGATCTAGTGTATTTGCTAGAATCCAATCTTATAGGCAACATATATATATATATATATATATATATTTTATATTGCATTAGTTAGTATATGTGTTTTTAGAAATTATATAGTCTTTAAATTATGATATTGTTAACCTTTTAGTTCTTTTATTATATTCAATGGTCAAATTAGATTACTAATACCAAAATTGTCTTTAGCCAATTTTATAGCGCTAATACATATCACTATTCCTATTTTATATTTTTTTTTTCTCACATACTTCTAAAGTTAATTTATTTATTAAATTATATATAATTATGTAAATTTAAGCTATTGAAGGAGAAATTGTTCCATTGAAATAAATAAACAAATATTTCAAAAAATATAAAATTAGGAATAGAACTATAAAACTATATAAAATTATACATCTGAACTTTTCACCTCTAATATATCTTATGAATAATATTAACAAAAAAAATATCGTTTTAAATAATTATCAAACTAAATTCATAGAAACATGTATTATTAGTTAAAAGATATTATATCAAATTCATAAAGAAAATAATGATATAAATTTAAGAGAATAAATGATACTAAAATTTTTATTTTTATAAATAATATATAAAAGTAATAAATATTAGAGCAAACATGTATCCTAAAAAAACTTTATTATAAATATCTGTTGTCGCCAAAATATAAAACTAGCAAGTGTATTAGGTCTTGTTGTAGTATAGGACTGGCGAGTCCAAGTGTCGTATCCACAGGGACTAAAGTAGCTAATCTTAAATTATTCAAGTAAATTAATAGATCTGATTTCTTTCAAATAAATGGATGTAATTAATAATAGCTGAAATATAACAACAAAAGGAAAATAAATTATCAGGAGTGTTGAGGTTGCGTGAAACAGATTCAGGTAGTGGGATAATATGATAATAAAGAATGCAGAACTAAGCAAGCAAGGTCAGACACTGTAAGTTAACTTGTCCTTTATATGTTATGAGTAATGTTAGGCATATGGATCTAAGGTTTCTTGTTCTTAACTCACCATGCTTAGATCTCTCCCTCACATGGATTCTATGGAAGTTAATCTACTTAAATCTCTTCCTCATAGATAAAACTTTCATGCCTTAAGTTCTAACAAGCATTTTATTGATAAATAAAAACCCCTAGCATGCATCTAATCTCCTCTCGGTCTCATAGTCTACATGTGTTTATTGATTTTTCCGCAATGCAAATACCCTCTTGGTTTCATTACATATACTTGTTATGAGGTGATCATTCTCAATGTTATTAAGCACACCAATAAACAATCTCCAATAGATATTACTCATAAACATTTAAGGACTACATTACTTACACATGCCTGCCGAGCAGGCTTAAGCCTGCGGGAAAAAGACTACTCACACTGCATTCGAGATTGCTGCTTCATAATTTCAATAAAATATAAAATATAATAAAAGAAAATGTTATTGAAATAAATGAAGAACAAGGGGATGGAACACCATCCAAAGTCTTGAAATGCAGAAATGTATGAAAAGAAATGCAAAATGATCCCAACAAAGAACGTCCCCAGTCATGCCCAAACACATGGCTTAAATAGAAAAAGAAAATATTAAACAAACGGTCCACTTGCAAGGTAGTGAGCTGGCAACTTCCACTTGCAGGGTAGTGAGCTGGCAGCTTCCACTTGCAGCCAAAAATAAAGATCACATCCATTCTTGAGTAAAACAAAATAATTAAATGGCCATCAAGTCTTGTCTTAGCATCTTCTCTTCTTCCTATGCATGGATGAATGGGCTGCACGTTCATCTTTTCTTGTCCAATTTAAGCAGTTTCCAGCCTGCTTGTTCACCTTGTTGCTGCATTTTCCACAATTACTTCCAGCAACCTGAAATTGTCCCAATTCAGCTATTTTTCTCTTCTTTTAATTCAATTTATATTCAATTTATACCCAATAAACTAGGTATAATGTCCACTTATCAAATATCCCCATACTTAAACCTTTGTTTGTCCTCAAGCAATTTAAAAGAACGAATAGAAGAGAATACTTTGAAAAAGAAATAACAACAGAAATGACAAATCTGAGAAAGCTTAAAGGAAAAACAGGGGCAGCAGCTATTACTTACTTTCAACTTTGAAGCGACCAACATAATCGAACGGAAAAATACCAGACTTAAGAAGAACAAGATGATGAGTTTACACAGGCAGCGTGCTTGAGTTTCAAAGACAATTAAGACCATGATTTATATTTCATATCTCAACAATTTGGCAATCATTTCAAAACAACCACCTCGCAATGGATATCACTCAATCACTCCAATGTGGTTTTGGTGAAAATGTAATTAAGGTGCCCTCAGCAGCCTACACATTCATCATAATCAAAACTTGATCATCAAAAACTCATCGCCAACACTTATTGAATATAATGCATAATCAAAAGGACTTTACATGGGGGTTGTAACTTGGTTAAGGTTAAGGGTGTGTTAAAGGGATAAATTTGGGTGAATAGGATTACCAAAAAAATTTTGTGTTGAAGAGCAGAGCAAGCAATCTCACTAATGCAGCATTACTGAACTTAAGCAATCTAAAAAAAAAAAGAACAATTATTGCAAAAGTATCTTTCACGCATATGAGTGAAGGTAAAGCAGTCAAGAATTTTTGTTTTTGTTTTCGTTTTTTTTGTTTTTTTTGTTTTTTTTTTGTTTTTGTTTTTGTTTTTGTTTTTGTTTTTGTTTTTATTTTTGTTTTTGTTTTTGTTTTTGTTTTTGTTTTTTTTTTGTTTTTGGTTTTTTTTTTAATAAAAGAAAATCTGTCCAGATTATTTGAATTTTTCTAGCAGCCTGAACAAAAAGTCTTATTGAAATGGAAAAGATAGGTAAAAGAGGTTTTTGAGCAAAGGATAGGCTTGCATCTTGAGATAACATACTTAGTGTTGTGAATGAACTTTCTGAGGTTGTTCAAGATACAAGGATGAATTTAGAGATTAATGGCTCAATCCTTGAAATTTTTGGATTTCTGGATACTGCTTGAAATATGATAATGAACTGTGAAGGGGTGTTTTTAACATCTTTGAAAATTCTTCTTTTGTTCAAGAATTTTGACATTAGTTTTTAGAAAACGAAAGCTTAATATACCACATTCGATTGACAGCTTGCTCTAAAATGAAACTTCCATTTCTTTGGTTATTCCTTGGGTAAATTTTTGGAAAAACATAAGTGAAAGGCTAAAGGCAGAAATTTATGTGGCTTTCCGAAAATGAAAAGGGCTAGGCTCAATGGGGTTATTCTAAATGAAGAGTTTAATGGTGGCTTTTTAAGCTAAAAATGGTGAACCTAATGCCTTAATCCTTTTATGCACATAAACAAACAAGTGATTTTGACAAGCACCAACAATCAAATTTCTAATTACAACAAGGTGTGAGCTCTCTCACAAGAAAATTAAGCAAAGATTGATTCAATTTAAAGAACAAGTAGGCTCAAAGTTCCTCACATTGGTGTTAAGAAATTTGTAGTTGAATCAAATTTAGCAAACAAGTTGAGACATAAAATAAAATTCTGATTCTTGCAATGCATAATCTACTTTCACAAATCACAAGTGTAAACAAATCATCAAGAGTTCAAATTCTTAGCATTTCACAGATGATTACAAGTGCTCATAAGCTGAAAAGTATTCTTTAGCTGCTACAGTCATGTAAAATTGAAAAATTTTGCAAATTTTCACAAAACACATCATACTTTGAAAAACAGAACAATCAAGCAACCTATGCAAATTGCTGGATAACTCAGATCACAGGGAACAATAGATCAGACAGAAAATTTGATAATCTTGAGGACTTGCTTGTGTTCTAAGCATGACAATATTAGACAAGCAGAATCAATTGAATTTTAAATTGAATTTATTCAGATTTCAGCCAATAAATTCCCCTCCCCATACTTAAAGAATGCATTGTCCCCAATGTAATAAAAACAATATAAAGCACAGAGATTCTCATGGTATTACCTTAGCATGATGGAAATAACAAGGGTAATAAAGTTGTAGACATACCAGAGATATGAGCAGACACACTTGACTTGTTAGTTGTAAGAAGGTGGGGAAGATTGCTGCTCCTCCTCCATATTGGTGTCCTTCCCATGGAGGTCTTCAGATTGTAGGGCTTTGGATGCTGTTGGCTTAGAGGAGTGGGTTGGAGAAGTTTCAATGCTTGTTCCCATGAGTTCTATTTGTGTTTCCAGAACTGTCACTTTGTTCTAAAGCTCCTTGATATCCTTCTGCATTTCCTCCATTAGCAAGGTATCAGAATACCTTTTCATCCACAATTCATCAAGCCACAATACAAGAGTTTCAATGTTAACTTTGGCACATTTCTTGTACAGAGCAACCTTATCTCTAACTTCTTCAACTTTTGGTAGGGGGATATTGAGCCCATCCGTTGGTTCATCTTCTTCTGATTGCTTTCTCTTCTTGGTCTGCGGTTCATCCTCAACTTTTATCACTTTCTTTGCATCTCGAGCAACCTGAACTGCCTGCTCTCTTTCCTCTGCTTCCTTCACTAGCATCCATCTATTTCCCACTTTCTTGATGACTCCAATTTGCCTCAGGTTGCCAGTATCTATTGGGGATGGCTTGCACTCCAGAGTTAAGTGTGTCTCCTTGAAGTTTCCAGCAGCTTTGGCAATCTTTGTAACATAGGAGCCACACATCAGTTTGCTGCTTGTCTTGCTTGGAAGGCTTGCTATGTAATCCCCAAACCATGCTCCTATATTCATTCTCTTCTTTTTCACCATACACCAAAGCGCAAAGA